>CAMZMU010000055.1:49317979-49420488 GCA_947311845.1 Poa pratensis | reverse complement strand
TGAGTCATGTGTCGAAGGGTCACACGCTTAAGTTGGCTATAGTCTTGAAGTGTATTATGGATGGTTTCGTTAAAAAAAGAGTCACCGGACTGGGTCTGATGTGATCGAAATTATTCGGAGAGAATATTGGAATGGTTCCAGGTTATCGGAAATGTTACGAAACATACATGAGAGACTCTCAGATATTCCGCCGTATTTATTAAAGAATAAATATTGGGAAAAATATCTCGGAGGGTCCGTGGATGCTCCTACTGGGTTAGACCCATGTGGGGAGCAGCCACAGAGGCCACACGCGCACCAAGGGGTGAGGCCGGCGGTGCCCTAGGGCTACCAAGGCGGCGGCCAGGGTTTCCCCAAACCCTGGCACGGCCGACCCAGGTGGGGCCCACTAGGGCAGCGGCCAGGGCAAGTTGTGTGCCCCAAACCCTAACTTGGCCGGCCCATGGGGCCCACCCTAGGGCGGCGGTGCATGAGGGCATCCCCTCCTCCTATATAAAGAAGGGACCGCCTCTTCTCAAGACACACAAGTTGGTTAGGGGATTTTGAGGAGTACCCCCCCCCCCCCCCCCCCCCCCCCCCCCCGAACCTTTTCTCTCTCTCTTTTTCTCCCATGTGTTGGGATCTACACCTCATATACACCGGTAGATAGTAAGTCCTGGACGACGAAGTTCTGCTGGACTATAGTTAGTGAGGGTGTGCGAGCTCTCGGAGGGATCATACATTTGATCCTCACTCGGTTGGATCCAGAAGGCTAGACGCGGGGAGTCGGCAACATTCTCACCACTAGGCCTGGTCGTAAGAATCTTCCTAAGGCTTCACCGACATCTACACTGACATCTACGTACTTCCGCTTGAGGGTGTTCGTATGATTACTTGATCATCTCTCGTTTGTATCTTCATAGTTAGAATTATGTGTAAGGCGAAAATTGTATATTTATGCACGTAACCCAACACGGTGTCCATCAACCCCATCGATATCCAACGATCCTACCTGATTGTTCAGAGTGTCCATACTCGCTTCGAATGGCCTCCATAGCCGCGTCTGCTTGACCTTCCACCTCCCACATCGCTCCTAGAACAAAATGGGCTTCAGAGGCGCCATTGTGGAGACTGCTCGATCCAGCAAATCTATATTGGGATTTATGGGATCTCAGCAAGGAATCGACCGAAATCAACCCAAGTCGAGTTCACCAACCAGAAATGGAATTTTATGGCCGCATATATATACATCTAGTGACGATCGAACGAACTTATGATGCCACTGTAACACCCCCTTGTCGTCGATGAATCGCGGCGTGAGATCTAATTCTACAACACGATATGGTGAGACGGGCAGAGACGAAGATAGACAAGGAACATAAGAAAGAGACGAGATTCAGAATTCAATCATTTCATTCATGCCTCTATCCTGGGTACAAGTGGGTTTATATTTCACCCTCACCACACACGCCCCACACTTACACCCCACACTTACATGTACCCATAGTAAGCTAACTCACACCATACACGCCGTCGATTATTACGCCTCTCGACCTCGATGACGCCTCCTCGCCTACGTTGCTCCTTTTGAACCCAATGCAGTGGACACCTCAGGTGTTACATGCCTATGGTCATGATTTGTATGAGTCGCAAGCGCAAACTATTCCAACAGTTTTATCTGCAAGTTAAAACGATGTTGCATACTTGCATGGGGTGTGCATTGCAGGTGAAAACTGCGTTGCGTTTGATTGATCTCGACGAGTAGCTCCTTTAGTTCGTCCATAATAATTGCAGTGGGTCATTTTCAAACCGATGCTTTTGGTTTTGCGAGGACGCGTGAGCCGAGCGCCTATGCTCCCCTTACCCCAAATCGTGCTTGAGGCAACGAAGCAAGCAGGCGTAGCAGGAGTAGCTCTGGTCCTTTCCCGGAAACACAAGACTCCGCTGCTGGCAGGCGGGGCCCACACCCACGCGCACGACGCATCAAATCCGTTTCCCGTTTCTGGAAATCTAGGAGCAGCTCTCTTTTTCTTTCTCGCGCCCAATTCTAGCAAAGAGCTCGACAGCTCAGTAGCTCACAAGACTACCAGTCTACCACCGAGCCGAAAACCCTCTTCCACCGCCGCGACGAGATGCCGAGGACACCGCCGTTCATCGAGATCCCCCGCCGCCGCGCCCTCATCCTCCACGAAGACGACGACGACGATGACGGAGACAGCGGCGGCGGAGCGGGAGAGGCTGGTGCCGGCGGGAGCCGGCGCGCCGAGGAGGAAAGAGTCCACGATTTGGGGCGAAATCCGCTTGCGCCGTCATCCTCCTCGCAGCCGGTCGCCGCAGTGCGCAGCCCCGAGATCATCGTCATCGACGATGACGAGGAGGAGGAGGCGGAGGTAGATGTGCACGGAGAGGTCCAGCCTGCTGGAGGTCAGGGCGGGGGGCTTGTCAAGGAGGAGATTCTAAGTGATGATGGCGTGGATTGGGACGCGCTTGAACAAGAACTCTCCTCCAGCGACGAGGATCAAGGTGTTTCTCCCGGCAGCAAGGTGAAGGGTGGGGCTAGCAGTAGCAGGGGAGTCGGCATGGATCGGCAAGATGGTGCTTGTGAAGATGGGGAGGAGGAGCAGGGAGAAGAAGTTGAGCCGGATCTGGACGGTGCAGAGGAGGAGCAAGACAAGGATGAAGATGAATGGGAGATGGAAGAGGAGGAGGAAGACGATGAAGAAGAAGAAATGGAAGAAGAGCAGGGGGGCGAAGAGGAATCTGAGGCAGAGGAAGAACCGCACCGTCGCGCGCCAAGCAATGACAGAGCGGCCGGTCGGTATGCCGGGGAGATCTTCCCGAAGCGAAAGTTCGAAGGGTGGTACATCGCCAGGATAGCGGACACCACCACTGCTGCTGAAAGTGGCAACACTATCGCGTCACGGACGCGGGCACGTCGGAACCGTCGGAGGTGCCTCAGCAGGAAGCTTTTCAAACGAGGCACCTGCACCTACCCGTACCGCGTCCACACGGCGTCGTCCGAGTCCAGCCGGGAGTCAGAGGAGGATGACATGCCACCTCGAGCTCCAGCACATTCGTTCAGTGAGGATCGTGAGGTGGGCGGCGGCGGAGCCAGCTATCGCAGAACGGTGACAGGGCAGAAACGGCGCCGAGGAAAGAAAACTGCCCACGGTGATGACGACTCTGAGTCTGCGGGTTACGGTGGTGGTCAGGGAATGGCGGCGAGGAGGAGGGGGAAACGGCCCATGGAACCTAATGCTACTGATGGACATGGGGACGACGATGAGTCAGGAGGAGGACAGACCCTTTCCATGTTCCCGGGGGCCAAAGAGAGGATATGCGTCCTGCGCCGTCAAGAACAAGGGCGTTCCGGCGGACGGGTTCGACCAACACCAACAGGGCGATGTTATCTTCAAGAAAAGCGCCTTCGTCTTTCCGAGGGGGCGGTGCCACCGGGACCGGGAGACCTACGACGATCTGCTCGACTCCATTTTCGAGGGAATCGAGAAGTATCAGAACGGCTCTGCTCCTGCCGATGCCTTTGTTCCTCCTGAACAAGGGCAGGGGTGCGATACGTTGCCTTTGATATTCTCATTCGGGGATGAAGATGAGGTGGTGAAAGAGAAGACAGATCAGGAAAATCTTGTGGACGAGCTGTTTGCAGACTGGGACTCTTTCGTCCTCGAGCAGAAATCCACTGATGCCCCTGCTCACACTTGCGAGAAGGTAACTCATTCTGTGCTATGAACTCATATGGGTGTTGAACTTGTAGTCTTGAGTTGCATTCTAGAAAAATTAACATATGAGAATATGTTCAGTTTTGTTTGACAGTAGTCCTTCAAATATTTGTTTGATAATGGTGCTTGTAAATCAAATATATCCAGTTCCTGGAAAAAAGTGTCCCAGAAAAAAGTTCCTTTATCCTTTTAAGTTTCAGACTAACCCTTAATCATTCTATGTTCATACATCGCACAGACTCGAAAAAATTCCACGATTGAGACTTTGAGATTTGGATTATTTAGGAAATAATGCTAGACCAATCTAATATGAAAGGTAATTCTGGGTTGACATCTTAGAGTAGCAATTCTATTGCACGTGGCACACATTGTCGTTTCCCTACAGTAAAATCACTGTACTGATTACTGAACCAGGATGTTTTAATCTTTTGTAGTGTAGACATGTATCTTGTAATTACTTTGCTTCCAGTTTATCTCCATATAAATTCACCTCTAAATCAACGACAAGCAGTGGTGATTGCTGATTGTATTTTCATAGAAAGAAAAGGAAAACTTATGTAAACCTGTAGGTGCAAAATCTGGAACTTGGGACCAACGCTCCACTAAGCTGTTCCTGTTAACTGATAACACATTTGTTTCATTTCTGGAAATAAGTGCAAACATGTTCGAAAATGTGAAGTCTTTTTGCATGGACATTATATCTAGTGAGTAGCTCAATGTTAACAATATGACACTGCTTTTTTTTCAGGATGAAAAGAGCAATGCGCATGCAATTCCTGCTGATGGAGCAACATCATGCAGATGCAAGCCAGGGAAACATGTTCTCTTTGTTGATGACGAAATAGGTATTAGATGCAAAAACTGCGATTATATTGAAATGGAAATTAGAGACATATTCCCCTCTATGGTAAGCAACAGTTGACTTAGCATGTTTTCCAGCTACCTTGCTTCAATCTTTCCAGGTAACATCAATACCTTTCTTCTGATTATATCATATGCATTTCCCTTTTTCCTCATTCAATAGGTGAAGGACTCGACTGCCAGGGAACCAGCAGCAGACCCTGAGTGGGACTTGCTCTTTGGTGATATCCTAAAATCAATTGGATATGATGGAGCAGTAATGTCGGTGGTCATAAAACCGGCGTTGTCTGGGATCTCATTCCTGGGGTACGTGAAGACATGTTCCCACACCAGCGGGAAGCATTTGAGTTCATGTGGAAAAGACTTGCAGGTGGAATAGACATTGAACAGCTGAGGCACAGCATGAACACTGATAGTACAAGCGGCTGTGTGATTTCTCATGCCCCAGGGACCGGCAAGACCCGGCTAGCAATTACATTTGTGCAATCTTACCTGGAGATTTTCCCGCACTGCAGGCCAGTGATCATTGCTCCCAGGGGGATGCTGGCTACATGGGAGCAAGAGTTCAGAAAATGGAAGGTGAAGCTCCCTTTCCATGTGCTGAGTTCTAGCGAGATCCAGTGGAATGATGACAAGACCATTCAGAAACTGATTGCACAAGATGAAAATCTGGGACAGAAGTTGTCCATGAAGAAACTGAGCCAGAAATCTACGCTGATGGTGAAGCTGGCTTCCTGGTATGAAGGGAGCAGCATCATTGGTCTAAGCTATTCGCTCTACAGGAATCTCGCCAAGGGTGAAGGTACCGACGGAGAAACGGTGAGGAACCTGCTTCTTGAGAAGCCTGGCCTGTTGGTCCTCGATGAGGGGCACACACCAAGGAACAAGAAAAGCCTAATTTGGAAAGTCCTTGCAGAAGTCAGCACCGAAAAGCGGATAATTCTATCGGGAACTCCATTCCAGAACAACTTCCTAGAGCTCTATAACATCTTGTGCCTGGTTAAACCGAAATTTGCAAGGGATTTTGCTTGTACCAGACTTAGCAAGAAAGGCTCTGCTTCTAATAAAAGAACCAGCCAATCAAAGCAGCACCTCATCTGGAGGAGGATGAAGGCAAGGAATTCTGGACTTCATTGAGGATCAGTAACATCACAGATGAACATATCTGCGAAATACGGGAAAAACTGGACCCTTTTGTGCACATCCATAATGGTGACATTCTTCAGAAATCTCTTCCAGGACTGATGGAATCTGTTGTGATTCTGAACCCTCTTCCTAATCAGAAGGAAATCATCGCAATGATGGAGAAAAGTGCAGGGAAGGGTTTTCTTGATGCAGAATACAAGATATCTCTTGCATCTATACACCCATTCCTCGTCACGGGCACAAAACTGTCAGATGAAGAAGCATCTGTTGTGGAGAAGATGCAGTGTGTACGGCTGAACCCATGTGAAGGAGTCAAGACATGGTTCGTCCTGGAGGTCATCGTCTTTGCGAAGCATTGAACGAAAGAGTGCTTGTGTTCAGTCAGTACCTTGAACCACTGGCCCTGATCATGGATCAGCTGACCAGAAAGTTTAAATGGACTGAAGGCAAGGAGATCCTGCTGATGAGTGGAAATGTCCGCGTGAAACAGCGAGAAGCCTTGATGGAATCCTTCAACGACATGAACAGCGAGGCCAAGGTGATGCTTGCATCAACCAAGGCCTGCTGTGAAGGCATAACTCTTGTAGGTGCATCGCGCGTCGTTCTCCTCGATGTCGTGTGGAATCCTTCTGTTGGAAGGCAGGCGATTGGCCGAGCCTATAGAATCGGTCAGGAGAAGATTGTGTACACATACAATCTGATCGCTGAAGGAACGAAGGAGAAGGACAAATATGACAGGCAAGCTACAAAGGATCACATGTCCAAATTACTGTTTTCAAATGAACTGCAGCCTGCAGGGAGCAACCAGTCACAAGAGATGATATCCAATGATAGGGTTTTAGAAACAATGACTGCACGCGAAGATCTCAAAGACATGTTTGTGCAGATTCCCCCACCGCATTGACTGCACAACTTAAAACTCAATCTTGTAAGTGGAAGCTTCTGAAATTAGTTTGCTGTAATCGTCATTTCTGCAATGGTGCTAATTTTTGTTATGTTGTCTGTGGACAGGGAGGCACGATCTACTTTCATCCACATCTTAACCTTTGGAGTCTCCAAATAATAACTGAACATCTTTGCCCCCTGTGGTGTAGCTAATCCTAGAACTTGGTCTTGTGTTGTTTAGGGTGTTAATGGGTTTTCGTCCCTCAGTTCTTTGCTCGAATCGGCGACAAACAGCGGGTTTCCCATTAAGTGTGTCGAACTTGTTTTGTTTCTTTCTTGCTTTCTGTCAGACTTTCTATTTCTATTATGCAAGAATATATAAGTTTTCTAACTCAGCTTCCCAAAATTCTACCTCATATTTTGGCTTGGACAGGTTGCTATTGGGTTAACTTGGTTCACCTAAATGCTAATTTCTAGACAAAATGGGAATTAAAACAAGGCAGTTCAGTGCACCAGCCATAGTGCTAATTGTCATGTGATGTGCACAAGTGTCATACTGAATATCGAATTGGTATGCTAGGCATGAGGCTAATATGTAGTTGGAATCTTGAAGCTAGCACTTCCATGGCATGGGGCATGGCTTATTTAATCCTAAAGGTCCTGACTTAGCAATCTAATGGCATGAGCGAAATTCTATTTTCACATCAGATTATGATACAAAGACAACTAATTCTGTAATCGGGTTAAGCAGATTCTAAGGGTCTCTGTCTAACAACCTTCAGACTAAAGCCTGATTATTTGGTTAAACATAGTTATGAACTGCTTACCTTGCTTGCTAAGTATTTCCTTGAACCATACTCCTGATGCACCACCTGAACTTTGTTTACCAGATGCTAACTTTATTCCCTAGAACCTGAACCTATGCTACTAGAGTATGTGGACTTGTGCTACTGAAGTATAGCTACTTCTCTGAATAACAATGGCAATGTGTATGTAACAGTTGCTGGGCTTTAAAGTTAGCATGGTTCAGTTTAACTAAGGTACTTACATGAGGGGTGGATCATCAGTTTAGATCTGCAAGCAAGACATATATACAGGGCAATGATCGCAGCATTTTTTCCAGTATGCTATGAAAGATGAGTTTTCACTGCATTTTTTCCAGAGATGTGCAGGTGAACTTGTTCAGTCATCAGTCAACATATATGTCCTAAGGCTGTGATCTTGTGTTACATAATGCAATAAAGGAATATGTTGGTGCATTCCTACCGACCTGGAACTAAACACATAAGTGAAGGGTCGGCATCTATTAGCACTTCACATGGTAAATGGCCTGAAACTAAACCCTAATTAAAATGATCTAAACTGTTTTGTTGCATTAACAGTACAGATACTACTCTAACTGAAAATCCAGAAAAACAATTGCATGCTCTCTGATCTCAAAGCAGTGTGGTTCAGTTCATTTCTAAACTCTACATATTATTCAGAAAAGCATACGAACAGATATTCATTCACAAAACAAACATCATGTCAGCCTTTTCCCACCATGAATGGGTAGGATGCTCAGGTATAACTCTTACTGTGTAACTAATCTGCATTTTTACAGAGGCTTTACTGAACATATATGATGGGTTTGTTATTTCCTAGTTGTCATGATCAAGGCTCTGAATCTGATTCTATTGACATGATAAGGAGGTGCATAAGATTCATTCATGCACTACTCTTCCTTCTAAGCATGTAAATTTGGTAAAAGGAGAAATAAATTTCTGAAACCAAAACGATGAACAGAACTAAAACTGACTGTTTCCCTTCTCCAGCCGAATATTTGTTCTTTCTCATCCACACATAAGAAATCAAACACATTCCAGGAATACCTATATTCCCTCAAGCGCAAGGTTATACCTTATTTATTTGAGGATGTCTGAATCTAATTCTAGGGATTGTATTTCTAGTTGCTTGCTCTGCTCCACTTGAGCTCCTGGTGCCCTCCTTTCTCTAGTCCTCTTTCTCCTTGCTGTTCGGCGTCTGGTTCTGGGCTCTTCTTCCTCCCCAGCTCCTAATGCTCCATGTTGCTTGGCTCTCCTAGTTGATAGCCATGAGCCATGGCTTATGACTTATGAGGTTATTTTAGTGGAAGGTTGCTGCTGTTTGATGCCTTTACCTAGCTGAGGTGATGGGCGTTGGTGTATTACAGTGGCTAGTTAGACAGCTCCTGCTGGTGTTGCTTGCCGCTGTGCTCAACTCAGAGGCAAGTTGGTTTGGTACAGTAGCTGACGTCTATCGTTTGAAAGGTGCTAGATGTTTTTTCATTATTGCTGTGATTCAAGCGTGAACAAGAGTTAGATTTGGCAACAAAATGAATGTGACTTGGAGAAGATTCAATTTTGGCCTTTTTTATCCAAGGTGGTTGCCTGACCAGGGTCTTGTCTACATGGCTCGAGAATAGCGTGAAATTAATCAAATGGATGGAAGGCTTAGATCGTCTGTTTTGAAACTTTTCTCCAACACTTAATTACAAACTTTTATCGTATGGAAGCAAAGTGGATAACTAGCACTGGTAAGAAGGAAATGTTTTTACAATTTACCTCTCTAATTTGAAAACATAAAATCGAAAGTTAGATTACTTAAGGGTCTTGGACATTTTTTAAGATGAAATATTTTATTGTACTTACTTTAAAAATATCACTATATAAGTTTCACTTTTTGGTGTTCTTTTGCCCTTACGATTACCGTTGCGGGTTCGGAAAAAATGTACATGTGAACCACCACTATTTGAAATAAAAGCTTTTCCGAAAAGTTATGACAATTAACTTGGCGCTAGAAGCTTTCATCAGTAAGTCATCATGGGAAAGTGAATGCTAGAGAGTAAGTTGTACAGAGATGACCAACAGATTGCACATGGTAACTTATACTAAAACACGTAAAATAATCGTATGGTGCCATATTGGTCACAGGATGGAGGTATTGCATTTGAAACTTATGTTCAAATGATTAATTCCTGCATAGCGAATTTTTTCAATTTTAGTGAGAGTTGCTGGGCAGATGAGCCGTGTGCATTGGTGCCCCTGAATAATTTGGTGGACAGGACAATCTTTACTCTGTTTGATTTTCTCATATAACTATATAAGCATCATCTCCTCTAGGATCCACCATTCAAACCCCTCAATGATGTATTATATCTTGCCTGGATTTTAAATTTTGTCTTGCTCACCAGATCAGTATGCAAGTATACTTTCTTGCGGCAACCAGCCTAAGATGTTTATTTGTGTTTGTCAACAGCGGGGCACGGAAAAATAAGATCTGAGTCTGTATAAATTTTAACCTATTGATTCAAACCTATGGGTAGAAACCACAGTTCATCGAGACCAGAAACACATAGCTCCTACAAAACTATTGACTTCCAAAAACAGGGTTTCAAATAAGAAGACTTGTTAAGCATATGAAATCATGAGGGCAATTACCCAACATATACCATAATCTGGATTTTATTCATTCTTGTGGTTTGCAGTTTACAACTATCCACATTGAAAATAAATCAACACATGACAAATACTACTGCAGTGTTTTATACCTGCACAAAGCACCAAGAGGTGACCTATATGAAAATATTGCACACACCAATGTGGAGACAAAGTACAGTGAGAGGGTGTCACAGGCATGAGCATACATGGCCATGGCCGAGAAGAAGCATCCAGCTTAAGCGTACTTGGCAAGCTCGTCGGCGAATACAGCGGCATGTGGCTCCTCCACGCAGCGGAGCATGAGTCGGATCCCGCGCTTGGGTACCGGAGGCTTGAGGTAGATCACCGATGCGACGATGTTGACGTCGTCGTTGAGTGTGAACACGTATCCCGGCTCCCCAAAGCCATAGTCCACCTCGTTGAAGCCGACACGACTCCAGTCTGACACCGTCACAGTGCCGTAGTCCAAGGGCACATTGTAGTGGTTGTCCTTGGCGCCACCGTGCAGCCAGTCCTTGAATCGCACGGTGAGCGCCTCCTTGGCCTCCCGCATCACGCTGACCACCTCCGGCAGCGCCGCCTCCCGGATGTCTTGCTGCTCCGGGTGATGCCCACCGGGTACACGCAGTTGCCATAGTATCCGTCCACTGACGGCAGCACGCCCTGGAGGAGGTGCCGCGTGCTTGCGGCGAAGCCGAGCCGGACTTCGCGTCGTCGGGGAGCTCCACTGCCAGCGCACGGCACTTGAACACCACGGCCGTCACCGCGTCAAAAGTGGAGCAGGTCTCACCCCCGTCGCGGCCTGAACTCGTCCTTGATGCGCGCGATGTTCTCCGGCGAGATCTCGACCACCTGGGTCACAAAGTTGAACGCCGTGAACGATGGTGGCGGTCCACGTGGCAGCTTGGGCGGGTCCGGGATCGTTTCGCGGTCCCACACCGGAGCCACCGACGGAGCCGGGAGCCCCCTGGCCAGCTCGCCCGCCGCCTTCAGGAACTGCGCCGCGCCCTGCCCGTCGAATATCAGGTGGCTGAAGCAGATCCCGACGGCGAATCCACCGCAGGTGAATTTCGTGACCTACAATGCAGCAGCGCTCAAATTTAGATCCTCGCGGTCGCGGGATCAACCCGTCCCTTTTGTCGGATTGGATAGGGAGAAAGACGACCAACGAGATGGACCGAGCTTCAGTGACTTGCAACACACAAGTCACCGAGCGACTTGTGGCAATCTCATCCCTCTGTTTTCGATCCGATGGATAAGATTCATCCGAATCTGAAATACAAAAATAAAACTTTTCAGAAAAAATCGAAAAAATTCCAGTAAATCATAAATGTTTCGTTTTGGATTTCTCTGAAATTTATTAGCGTTTTATGTTTCAAACTAAAAAAGCTATATATTCGCAAACGGTTAGTCCAAATCAGATAAAAATTTCACAGAAATCCAAAACGAAACATTTATGATTTACTGGAATTTTTTCGATTTTTTCTGAAAAGTTTTATTTTTGTGTTTCAGATTCGGATGAATCTTATCCATCGGATCGAAAACAGAGGGATGAGATTGCCACAAGTCGCTCGGTGACTTGTGTGTTGCAAGTCACTGAAGCTCGGTCCCAACGAGATGAGGTATTGAGGTGTAATCGCGTGCGAACCTGGGCCATGAGGATGAGGTCGTCGAGCTTCTCCTCAGGGGGAGGGCGGGGGATTAGCTCCGCCTTGGGGATGAGCAGCGGGCGCTCGAGGCCGTTGACGTCGGCGAGCGAGCAGCTCGCGGCGGCCTCCACGAACCAGACGCCCTCGCCGGTGCAGTCCACTACGAGGTCGCCCGGAGATGGCTCCGCGATGCGGCCGGCAACAGGGTAGTAGGGCACCAGCGCCCTCGCGAACCCTTCGCGCATCGCGGCCACCTGGTCCACGCCGCCCCCATCGGAGGACGCTGGGAAGACCTGGATGAAGTCGACGGAGACGCGGACGGCGGCGGTCTTGTCGATGGAGGAGAGCGGGAGCGAGCCACCCGGGATGGGCCCCGCCGGAGGGACGAGCGCCGGCGGCGACTTGGTGACGGTCGGCGCGGTGGCGGCCATGGTCTAGTGGGTTTGGTGGGGGAATGGGTTGGTTGCTTTGCCGCTTCCCCTTGTTGCTGTGCCTGTCCGGTGGTGGCTGCCACGACACGAGCTCAATTCTGGTTTGAAAAGTTGTTGACTTTTTAAAGATCTGATTCCCTTTTTCTTTAAGCCGGCAGATCTGATCTGTATACCAGTGGACTTCACACGATTCTTGAATAGCGATATTGGCACGTACTGCTCCAGAGGGAGATGGGTAAATACTAAATACAGTAGTAGTAGCAGATTAACTTTGTCAGCCGGGTGCATATGCACCCGGTATTTAAAAAACATATTTAAAATATTAAAATTCTAAAATAAAATTTTGCGGATACATTTTCGTACTCTATGTGTTTACAAAGTTGTTTCATGAAAAATCGATATTTTTGTGTCATGTGTAAAAAAAAGTCTTATTTTAGAATTTTGTCCTTTTTACGCAAGTCACAAAAAATGTTGGTTTTTCGTGAAACGCCTTTATGAAGATATAGAATGTTAAGATATATACGTGGACATTTTTTTTAAAAAAATTTGGACATTTAAAAAATGTGTTTAAAATCCATTTTAAATAAATGGTGCGTATGCACCGGGAGCCAAAACACCACTCACATGAATAGTTCCTGGAATAGCGAAAATGTATATCCTCTAAGAGCATCTCTAGCAGAACCCGTAAAAGGGGCAAACCCGCATAATAACCGCCCGATGCGGATTGAAAACCGCAAAAAGGCGGAGAACAGAACCCGCAAATTTGCCCAACCCGCAAAAGATTTTGCAGGCCCCCGCGAATCCGCGCCTCCGAACCGAGAAATCTAGGTTTCCTCCCCCGACCCGCAGCCAGAACCTCATCCTCTAGTTTCGTTGGCGCGAGGGAACCTTCAGCGCGCCCGTCCCCGCCGCCGCTGCGTCCTCTTTCTCTTCCCCCACTCCGGCCACCGCGCGCCCTGCCCCGGACCGGCCATGAGCACCGCCGACCCGTCCCTGGTGACCGTCCGCGTCGGGGACGCGCCATCGTCAGATCCAGCGGGCCGCGGAGAGCTCGGAGCCGCCGCCGACACCGGGGATGCTCCATTGGCGGCGCCGAAGCGGAGAAGATTGGGCACCGTAGGCGCGGCCCAAGTTCTGCTTGCCGCAGGCACTCCCGCCGCCGCGAAGCCGAAGAGGCTGGCGGGGAGGAAAATCAGGGCCAGCGCCGCCGCCGCTGCCGCTGGTGCATCCACCGCGCCGTCCCCGGCGCCGGGACCGAAAGGTATGAACATTGGAACTCAAAATTGAGCTCTGTTCACCGCGCCCGTCCCCGGCGAGCTGAATTCGTTCATCTTGCAGCACGCAAGCGTTCATGGACATGCTTGGGTCGGTAGACATCGACTCGCCTCCGCTCGGCAACTACAGCTACAACGAGTTCGACGGTGGCGTCGATGGTGGCACGGGAGAAGACGACAACGAGGTCGAGGAGGTGGACGGGGCCGTCATGAATCGGAGAGGTTCGAACTAGACCATTTTGGAGGACCAATGCTTGATCCGTGCTTGGGAGAGTATCTCTCTCGATGCAACGGCCGGCGTTGATCAAACCAGAGACAGGTATTGGCAAAGGGTGGAGGACAAATTCTTCCAACTCATGCCACGCAATGGCCGAGCGGTGCCCCGGACCTATCGATCACTACAAGGTCGTTGGGAAACTATCAAGACTACATGTGGTCGATGGAGTGGATGTTTGCAACAAGTGATCAATGCGCCTCCGAGTGGTACCGTGGAGGGTGATTGGGTGAGTTTATTCACCATTGTTCATGTAGTGTTCTCACTACTTGTTCACCATTGTTCACCATTTGTTCATCATTGTAGGACCGCATTGCGAGAGAAAGGTACTTGGATATGCCCGCATCCAAGAAGAAGCCATTTGTCCTTGATCATTGTTGGAAACTTCTCCAACATAGTGAGAAGTGGAAGTTGAGGGATCAAGAGCCAAAAAAGGGAGAAATTCATGTTGAGGATGACTCCGATGATGAACAAGGTGGGAGGAACAAGAACAAGCCCGAAGGCAACAAGAAAGCCAAGGAAAGAGTGGCAAAGCAACTTGAGGCAACAAGCTTGAGAGAGAAGCTCGATGAAATGGTGAAATCTAATGAGACCATGGTGGCCAAGACATTGGAGGCAAAGCACCAATTGGCCGAGAGGAAAGCTCAAGAGAAGAAAGAAAAGTGGGAGGTGCTTCGTGAAGAAGGGAAGCGGAAGATCGAGATTGAGGCCAAAAGAGCCTCGGCGGAGGAGCACAAGTCCGTGGCCAAACTCTTGGCCGAAGAGAACAAGATCATGATGATGAACCGAAGTGACATGGACGAAGTCACCTTGGAGTGGCATGACATCGCAAGGAAGGAGATATTGCATCGAAGGAAACAAGCGATGCTAAAAGCTAGCGGTGGTGGTGGAGGTCTCGGTGGTGGTGGAGGTGTTGGTGGTGGAGGTGCCGGCAATGGTGGAGGTGGTGATGCTAGCACGGTGTAGGGCCTTTCGATGATGCCCATTGTGTTTTGGAAGCAATTTTTTGGTCACACGGATGGAAAACTAGTTAATTGCCGTCTTTATATTCAAGAAACAACTTTAATTTGCTATATTAATGTCGAATTTGTAAGCAATTTGACATTTTATGATATTCATGCCTATCTTTGTTGTTTTGCATATGCAGTTTCAGAACGCCGCGCGGCGGAGCAGAACCCGCAAAGCAGAACCGCAAAATAGAATATTCTGTTTTCTGAGCAAAAAACCGCGGCTTGCGCGAACTGCAAAACTGTTTTGCGGGTTCCCCTTTTGCGGGTTCTGCTAGAGATGCTCTAAATGGAAGCGGGGTTTACATGATGTTCATAAAATGAACTCCTTGTGGTCAGCTAACCAACAGTCAACATTTGAGCAGCTAAACCAAACCATGACTACACCACCCTTACTACAGCTACCAATTTTCACACTCCCCTTCATTCTGGAACATATGCATATGGCACTTGATTAGAGCTATCTTAAAGTAACAAGGCATACCATTAGCATACTTAAGCAAAAGTATTGGCTCAAAAATAACTGGAATGTCAATATATGAGAATGAAGCAATGGACACTATCTCCTTTGGCAAAATACTCACAATAAAGACAGATCAAATAAGTTTGAAATACATCTCCAACCAGAGATTACTAGATGACATTCAACACAAACTAATGCTCAAGTTGCTAGAGTTTGATTATTCAATCGAATACAAACATGGCAAAGAACATACTGCTCCTGAGGCCCCTTCTAGATTACATGGGGACACTAGAAAGAGGAGCACCGCTTATCTACCACAACTTCAATTTGGATGAGATAAATCTCTGACATATATAAGGAAGATGACAAATGCAGTCAACTCTTCCAAGAACTAGTAGTGAAGCACGCCAATCATCCCAATTGCCCACTTAAATCTGGGTCTCCTCAGATACAAAAACATGGCAGTAATTGGCAAACACAGTGAACCAAGAGACAAGATATTCTCGGCCTTCCATTCTTCTCTCTTGGGTGGCTATTCTAGAAATAAAGTTACTCATCACAGGATCAAGACCCTCTTCTATTGGCCCCAAATGAAGCAATACATTGCAACAAAAATTGATGAATGCCCAATTTGCCAAATATTCAAAACTGAGAGAATTCACTACCCTGACCTATTGGATCCATTGTCTACTCCAAAATGAAATGGTAAGAAATCAGCTTGGATTTAACTGAGGGACTACCTAAGTCTAGGGGCAAGGATGTCATTATATATAGTTGTTGTTGACAGATTGACAAAGTATGGCCATCTCTTGACACTTCACACCCATTTACAGCAAACCAAGTTGCCAATATCTTCATTAGCAACATCTTCGTGACAGGGACATAATATTCACATCCAAATTCTGGCGAGAAAAGCGGAACTTCACTTTAGCACTCCCTACCACCCATAATTTGACGGCCAAACTGAAAGAGCCAACCAGTGTGTAGAGCAATACTTGGAAGAAATAGGCTTTCGCCCCGCTATATTAATATAGCAACCACCCGAAACAACATTGAGGCCACCGCTGGGGCAAATAGCACAATCATGCCCAAAAGAAAAGGAAGAGAAAAAGGAAAGAAAACAAAGCCGACACCGGCGGATCAACGAAAACAAAAGTAACCCGCAACCGTTGCACCCTCTCCGGCGAAGTCCCACCACAAACCTAGCACTCTAAATCACCGCGTACCAAACAACACCTCCAAGAAGGAAAGCGACGACGACGACGCTGCTGCCCGGACAGACCTAGGGTTTCCCCCGGTACGCTCCGAGGAATGGGGAAGAGGTACATCCGACGCCCCTCAAGAAGGAAGGGTGACACTCACAAGCGTCACCACGCCGGTGCCAAAATGGCAGGGATTTCTCCCAACCTCCAAAGAACCACGTCTCGGACAATCTGTAGCGCTCCACCCATCTTGCCGCCCACCAACAAACGCCACCACGGTCTTGAAGCCACCATCGTCGTCTCACCATGGCAAACATAGTAGGGCCGGTCAGCCCGAGACGAAGCAGCCGTAGACAGGGTCCGACAGAGCCACAACCACGCGGGAGGGAACAACCTCCACCGTCAAAGACGATAGCCGACCGGACGCTACGACAAGAGCACACCGAGCCACATTGGAACTTGAGGGCGACAGCAGCGCAGCCACCTGGAGGGCGTCCTCCACCGCCACCGGCGGGTGCTGACCGAACACGGCAGCAGGGACACACCAGGCCGAGCCCGGGGGCTCGTAAAGTCCCCGCCGCCATGCTGCTGCACGTAGGCCGCCACCGCCGCTACCCACTCGGTTCCTAGGCTTAGCCGGACCCAGCTAGGCCCGTGAAGCTCCCACCGCCACGCTGCAGCAAGGGTGGCATCACCGCTGTCATCTCCGTCGCGAGACGCGCATCAGGCCATGCCGGGGGCAACGAGGCAAACCCGCACTAACCCAGATCGGGCCCAATGGACCCAGATCTGGGCCTGCAGGGCCGGATTCACCGCCGCTGCCCCAGCCACCAACGGTAGCACCCCACCACCATTGGCCACCCGCGCTGCACCAGGTGGAGCCCGCCGCCGCGCCGGACCGTCGCCACCGAGGAGCACCACCAGGGCCAGGGCTGCCCCGCGCCGCCCTAGAACTAGGAGGGAAGAGGCTTCAATCCGCCGCCACCGGCGGCGGCGGCCGGCCAGGAGCCGGCGCACACCCCGGCGACGGCGGGAGGGAGGAGGGGAGGGAGGCTCGGGGGCCGGGGGTCGGAGGCGCGGCCCGGCCGCCGCGGGGGCGGCGCGGGTCGCGGCGGGTGGGGGGAGGGAAGGGGAAGGGGGGCGCGGCGGCGGGGAAGACGCCAGAGGCCTAGAGCAATACTTGAGACACATGACATTTCAGGAAACAAATTGCGGGCAGACTGGATTCTAGCAGATGAATACTGGTACAACACATCATACCAGACCTCACTCAAGACTATTCCATCTGAAGCACTCTAAATTATCCACCTCCTATCTTGCATGACATATCTATTCCATGCAATGTTTCTACTAACACTCAAGTAACATTGCAAGAAACCAAATCATGAAGGCTCTCAACATAACATCCTTGAGACCCAGAATAGGATAAAGAAGTATGTCGATCTCAAGAGGACATGGTCTACCTAAAAATGTAACCATACAGAGGAACTGCTTTGGGATTGAGGAACTCTCTCAAGCCGATCTTCAAATAATATGGTCCTTCAGAGTGATGCAAAAGATTGATCTCAGGGGCATACAAGCTGCAACTGCCAGAAGATCATACCCTTTCCATAATTTTTTTCATGCAACCAGCTAAAGAAACATTTAGCCTCTTTTGCAGTTCCAAACCCCAGACTCCCTCTACTTACACGTGATCGAAAAATTAAACAACTCCTCTAACAGTGTTGCAATACAGACAAGTGCCTAGGAAGGCACGTGAGTACAATATTCATGTTCCTCAATGGTTTCTCCATTGAGAAAACTTATTTGCAGATGGAGCAACATGGGAGGACGCCAAATTCATCCAGGCAACCTTCCCCACATTCCAGCCTTGAAGTTTTAGAGTCCACCAGGGATTATTGTCACAACCTGATGAATGCACACTAAGTTATATGAATGTTATCAGTTGTTGTCGACAAGCCCCAACTCCGTCAGTTAACGGATGGTCAATATCTTCCCATACTGATTCGCCTAGATCGGACGGTCCAATTTGTGGTATCATTTCAAACCTGATTCAAGCACTAGTGTCGTTTGTATTTGAATTTGCACAAACGTCGGCTCGACATCAATAAACCCTAAACCCTAATTTCTCTTGCTTATTCTTATACGAGACCACGGACGGCACGACGTAGACATCGTAGTTCAGGGCGAACAAACACGTAGCCCGACTCGAAGAACCCGTACGTATGTATGTCCACCTCATTGAGCGCTAACCATAACACGTGGCTCTGTATATTGTCCTTGTGAGACTACCGAGCCCATTGTCTCGCAGACGCACAGGTCTGATCGTGGAAAACACAGGATGTGCGGCCATGCGCGATCGGGACGGCACGACTCTGAATCGACCGCGCGGGCTATATATATGGACCCGGATTGCCTGTCGTGGTTCTTCCTTTGCGGTGGCTGTGACGGCGGCCGGCGTCTCATCCTTCGGCACAAGCGACAATGAGGGTGGCGGCGTGGCTGCGGCCAGCAATCCATCTCCTTTCGTCCTCCCAAGGGCCGGTGTCTGCGTCTCCTGCCCACCATCTACATCGCCTACTCCATCAGTTCCCCGGTGCCTCCTTCCGGTCTCCGTCGGCGTCGTCATGGTCGTGGCAGCAAACAGCAGCATCATTGATAACTCGATCTTCTCCACTGCACGTTCCAGCCAGATCCTACCGATCGGGATCTGTTGGAATCGCCCGGCGACGACAAAGCGGCATCTGTACCTGGCGCTCGATGACGTCCACGGGAACGGATTCGAAATCCATAAGCTGGACATGGGCGACGACAGCGACCTTGAAGGCGGCTCCTCCGGACCTACGGGGACCCTGCAGCTGCGGCGCCTCCCAGAGCCTCCCGCCGTCCGCGTAGGGATCGGAAGACGGATGCACTTCGCTGCCCTGGGCAGCAGCATCGTCGCCACGGGTTGCTACCCTCGACCGAACTATCGAGGCATGACCGTCATCTACGACACCAAGACGGCGGAGCTGGCCACGTCGGATCTTCTCCCGCTTGGACTACTCAACGCCCAAGGCTGCGATCTGGCCGTGGCCATCGGGAACAGGCTGTACGCGTTCGAATCGTGCTCGGACAACTTCAGATGCGCCGCCTGCGAAGTGTGCTTCCCAGGAGGCCTGCACTGCCTGCGGGCCGCAGATGACGCAGGCCGAGGAGGAGGACGGCGACGACTACGAGCAGTGGAAATGGCGGCCCTTGCCCAACTCCCCGCGCTTCTCATGGAGCGGGAACGACAGCTGGCCTCCCGAGCTCCCGTTCGACGCCCGGAGCATCACCGCGCACGCCGTCCACCCGCGGGGGCGCACGCTCTTCGTGTCCGCCGGTGGGTGGAGGGTGGACGAGGGCACGTTCACCTACAGCACGGGAAGCGGCAAGTGGAAGCGCCGCGGCGGTTGGGAGCTGCCGTTCAGAGGCCGCGGTCACTACGACGCCGACCTGGACGCGTGGGTCGGCCTCCACCGCATCAAAACCGGGGACGAATCTTTGGATGAACTAATGGAGGAACGCACGGACGGCCACCTGTGCGCGTGCCGCGTCACGTCCGCGGCGGCGAGCCGCCAGCCGCCGGAGTGGAAGGTGAGCAAGGAGACGCTGTTCCGGGAGGACCCGCCGGGCTGGAGGCGCCTCAAGGCCCGGCTCGTGTACATGGGAGACCGCGGCAGTACTGCCTCGTGGAGCACCTAGCAGTCGACGACACGACCTACTTGCTTCGCCTCACCATGTTCCGGGCCAAGTATGGCGAGGACGGGGAGCTCACCACCACGGCTCACTGCCCTGCTCGCTCCTACCAGGTGCCCGGCTATGACGACTCTTTTGATTTCCAAGCCTTCTGCATGTAACACACACGCGCATGCTGCTGCTGTTCCCCTGCCTGCACCAGTGAGCCGTCAAAGATGGCCACCTTGTCTTGATTTTCATCATCGATGATTTTATCCAGCATCTTGGTTGATTATTTCTGAATCTTCGCATCGTGAACAAAAGAACTTCAGTACAAAACTCCCATGGCCCTACTACGCTTTCTGAATGTGATTACTCATTCGACATGAACTATCCAACTCTGACTATCTGTTTCGTTAGCATTTCGCTCTATTTTGAGCCCCACTCTGCCTCGTGTTCAACTTTTCTGAAGCCTGATGTTGTGTTTGTGTGACTGGAATACTGAAAGATCCAACGGCTACAGAAACTCAAGAAACCAAGATGGCAATCATTTCTTCTCCATTGAAATACTATACTGTCAATACATGTAAGTATAATGTAAAATGGTGATAATCATCACTAGTAATAATCGTACAAAGTACAGACACGACAAACCCCTCTGACTTATTGGAAGCAGGCTCTGGAAGAAGCAATTCAACACAGAAAAAATACAACAACTCCCAATCCCACCTGTAAAGTATGGACGTAAACATGCACCCTCACACGCTCTATGCAAGCTTCTGCAGCTCCTCGCCGAACACAGCGGAGTGCTGCTCCTCCACGCACTGCAGCACCAGCCTGATGCCCTGCTTCGGCTTGGGCGGCTTCAGGTAGACGACGGAAGGCACGATGTTCACGTCGTCGTTCGCTGTGAACACGTAGCCTGGCTCGCCGAACCCATAGTCCACCTCATTGAACCCAACGTGGCTCCAGTCTGTGACAATCAGCGTGCCGTAGTCCAGCTTCACGTTGTAGTGGTTCTCCTTGGCGCCGCCCTTCATCCAGTCCAGGAACCTTGTCGACATCGCGTCCTTGGCTTCCCTGACCGCTGTCACGATCTCAACAAGCGACGCTTCCTTGACTTCCTGACTGGTCTTGGTGAGACCACCCGGGTACACGCAGTTTCCGTAGTAGCCTTCCACTGAAGGCAGCACTTTGTTCAGCAGGTGGCGTGTGCCGGCTGCGAAACCCAGGCAAACCTCGGCCTCAGGTGCAAATCCAATCGCCAAGGCACGGCATTTGAAGATCATGGCGGTGACCACATCGAAAGTGGAGCATTTCTGGCTGGTCTCACTCGCGACCTGGTCCTTGACACGCTTGATGCTGTCAAGAGAGATCTCAACCACTGACTTCTCAAAGTTAAACGCGGTGAATGACGGTGGTGGTCCAAGAGGTGGCTTAGGAGGGTTGGGAATGCAATCACGGTGCCAGATTGGCTTAATTGACGGCTCAGGGAGCCCTCGTGCCATCTCGCCAACTGCTTTCAGAAACTGGGCTGCACCCTGCCCGTCAAACACCAGGTGACTGAAGCAAATGCCCACAGCTAATCCACCGCACGTGAACTTCGTAATCTGCACACAGAAATACAAATATTGATCATTCGAGGCACTACGCATGTAAATTCAGTGCTACAATCATAGGTCATATGACCAATATGTAACGTGGTTACTTAGAGCATTAGAGTATACTCTGCAGAAGGAGAATTAGTGAAACAACGTGATCTGAGAAAATAGTGTATTTACCAAAGGAAAACATGGTTATCTTGTAACTCTTGCTTCTGATACGGCACTTTTCAATTCAGTCACAACATATTGATAAATGAGAATCATTTAAGATACTTGGTATGCACCAAGTGAAATAAACAAGTCAATTAGGTAGGCAGCAAGAATAGCAGAACATAAATCAATACTACTTGGCAAGAACCGTGATCACCCACCTACTCCCGGTACAATCATGTAAAGAGCTCCTTACCAAGATTGAAGAGAAGCGTGCCAGCGATCTCTGGGGTGATGGATCTCAACGGGTAGCAGCTTAGATCAGCTCAAGCAATTCATGGCCAGCGATCCCTAGACAATCCTAAAGCTGATTATTCGTTGAAGGTTGTCCGTGATTTACATGGTAAGTCTAGCAATAAATCAGAGCTAGTATTTGTTCACGCCATTGCTTATGTCAATGTATCATTGAACGCCATTCCTAGATTTCCTAGTCAACGATGTTGGCCGCCACCAACTTCACCCCACAGATCCAAAACCACAGCACTCAGATCCAAACTTGCGTCGAGTAATGAATCACTGAATTGTTAACCTCGCACTCGAATGCACGTGAAGCAGGCAAGCAGCAGAGGTGAGCAGCGAATCTGACCTGCGCGAGGAGCACGGTGTCCTGGAGGGGCACCTCGGCGGGCGGGCGCGGGAGCAGCTCCTCCTTGGGGATGCAGAGCGGGCGCTCGAGGTTGCGCGCCTCCTCGAGCGAGCAGCTGGCGTCGGCCTCCACGAACCACACCCCTTCCCCGGTGCACTCCACCACGGGCTCCCCCTGGACGGGCTCCGCGATGCGGCCGGCGACGGGGTAGTAGTGCACGAGCGCCTTGGCGAAGCCCTCCCGCATGGTGGCGACCGAGGCGGCCTGGTCCCGCGGCGCGTCGGCGGGGAAGACCTGGATGAAGTCGACGGAGACGCGGACGGCGGCGGTCTTGTCGATGGAGGAGAGCGGGAGGGAGTCTCCCGGGTGGGCCCCGCCGGCGGGATCAGGGCCGGCGGCGACTTGGTGACGGTGGGGGCCATGGTGGATCGCCGGAGGCGGGGAAGAGGATGCGCGTGTGTGTGGCGCGGGAGCGGAGGGATTGATTGAGTTTGGTGCGGGAGCGGTGCCCAGTTTATTGACTTTGTGAAGGTTGTTGACAACGACCAATGACTTGGTAGTTGGCCTTGCTGTCAGAGTACTACAAAGTACCGTACAAACAAACTAAACTAAGCAAGCCGGATTAAAAACCTCCCATCTTTCATCGGTTTTCTAAAAATGATAGTACTACCCAAACATAATGATCAGTTTGCAAGCTCAACGATTTTTGGCTCCCGAGCACTCGTGATTCTGGTGTTTTAAAAAGAATTGAAAAAATATTTACGAGTTTCAAAAAAATCTGGATTTTTTTTCCAAATGTAGCCAATGGTGTATTCTATAAATGTGAAAAAAATAAATTTCAAATACTTTGCATTCTAAGCTACACAAAAATGAAAAATCTGATAAATTTAGAGATTTGAAAATAAGCATACGCAAATCCACACTTTTGTCATTTTTGTGTATCTCATAATACCAAGTATTTGAAGTTAATTTTTTTCTCGTTTGTGGAATACAGGTTGGCTACATCGGGGATTTTTTTTCATATATGTGAAACTTATAAATATATTTTTTGACTTTTTTAAAATAACCAGATCACTGAACTCGGACGCACGAAATCTCTACTCCAAGCTCAACGACTATTCATCAATAAGTGCCGTGCAAGTGGGCGTGTCATAGGTGTGTGCGCGAACGTGCTGCAGTCGTTGTAAATTACTGGACAGCACGCACCCTGCCCGTAGAAATCAAGGCCGCTGGCGCAACTGCCCAGCAGCTAGTCCACAACACTGCCAACCTTCTAATCTTACCATAAGACAAACCAACAATGATAACCATTCACAAACTAATCACAGTGTAGGACCTGCCACAGATCATTACTCACCGGTAAGTGATAACTACTAATAAGACCAATTCACATTCTCACTTAGGAGCATCCACGACAATACATAAACAGACAGGACAATCCTGAATTACCAGCATTCATGTTAATGCTACACCAGGCAAGCTAAAACCATCATAACAGGGAACATTACTAACACTTATCATTAAGAGTCACACGGCTCCAAGGCATTAGTGCCGAAATAGCCTCATGCTTCCAGTATCATCATATGTCTACTTAACTGCTTCCAGCATCTTCATCACGCTTCCTCTTGAGCGTCTTCAAGTCTTCCATGACATGTTGGACGACTTCTTTGAGGCTTGCTTTCCGGTCCTCCTGGTAGTTCCACAGCTCGGGTACAGGATGGCGGCCACAGGGGTTGTACTCGATAACTTCAAGCAGAGCCTTTGTAACCAAGCCGTAGATTTCTTCGCCATGCTCTTCTTTTAGAGCTCGAAGCTTCTCGTCATCCTCACGGAGAATTTCCTACACCAGAGCATGCACCATTAGATGATCGGTATTTTTCTAATTCTATAATGCATGGCTAATAAATTAGCAACTGCTTCAAACCTGTATTTCACGAATATACTAAATAAAAGTGATCAAAAAACTTGCTGCTACTTTGATCTTGAATGTTTTTTTTAACCGAGGCAAAAGACTTGCCATTTTCATTAATTAAGAAGTGGGAATTGACCGGTTAATTAGCGGGAAACCAGCCTAAAACCGGTACAAACACCCTCGCCGACCGTCATGAAACACGACCGTCGGGAGGGCACACACGGCCACCCTGGCTACCAAACGCAAACTCCACACACACCGCTTGAGACGAGGGTCTCCGTCGAGGCAGCCCACCGATGTCATCGTCATCACTCACTCCTCGTGAGCGACTCCGACTTCCTCGAAGAAGCGACAACCGAAGAAGACCTCATCGTAACGGCCTCGTGACGCCCGCACCGGCCAATGCCAAACAGATGGCCCATCGTGTAGGAGACTGGCAGCTTCGATTCTGAAAACGAGCTCCGAAGAGGAGATGGGCAGGACCCGCGCCGACGAAGGTCTTCAATGTCGGACCGCCCAACGCAGGTCATCGTTGCCGCATGACATGCCGGTCAGCAGCTCCGACTTCGCAGCAGAGGAACCTTTGATCTTGAATGTGATTCTACCGCAGAACAACGCAGCATTTTGAAGAACAATGTCACATGCAACTATGCAAGCTACGATCAATTTTAGCTGCACCATACTCCATTGTATGGTAATGCATCATTGCAGAGAGGTATAGTATGGAGTATTCCAAGGTGTGAATTAGTTGAGAATGTTCTGAAAATACAACTCTTCCAGACAGTGGCACAGCTTCAAAACATAAAGCATCATGTCATAAATTTCAAAAGTCTCCCAAGCCCCAAGATATAAACACAAATAGCCCAACACTGAATCAGGAATGGAAAGTATAACAGTAATATGAAAAAATAAAAACAAATTGTATCAGCTAAGCTAGCAAGTAGAGAACACACTTTACACTCCTAATTTAACTGGCAACAGACTTTCTTAAAAAATAAGTAATTAGCACGCTTAAGTTTCAATGTGCACGTTTAACATGAAAATTTGACATAATGATATTCAATGTGCACGTTTAAGTTTTTCTATTGATAAAGGTTTGAGTTCCTCACATATAACTCAATGAGCAAATAGTAGATATCGGGTATAGAACTACTTTGAGAAAAAATGGTATATATATGACCATAAGTTTCAGTGGAAACCAACGAATAGAGAAATAACAATTGAATGGAGATCAAATCACTATGTATTCAATTAGATTATGTAATTTCAACCTAGAGCAGCTGATATAAGAGCTAGCCCTCTAGCCTCTAGACGCAATAGAATTGCTCCCAGAAGTAGGACAATGAATCTATGCAGTAGCTGAACACTTCACAAGTACAAGCAACCAAAACCTTGTGACACCACGATTTATTTTTGACCAAAGTGACACAGCATTTTTAGTGAATGTATGTTAGGTAACCTGGTACTATTGGTATGTATACATTACCAGATTTTGTAATCAAGTATCCATTGAATGATTAGCAATTGTACATAAAGGAAAGTAACTGTGCTATGCATGAATTAGTGTATTACAAACCTAAACCAATCAATTTATTGCAAAATCTGTATGCAGTAGAAACGTTTGCAGCATACCATAAAAATATATTATTGGTCACAGTTTACTAAGGAAAATATGTATTGTGAAAATGTTTGCAAAGCTGAAAGTCTACTGTAAAATTAATGACACAATGATTACAACTAGATCTCTACCATGTCCTTTCCGTCAACCATGATAACTCTAAAAAGGTGCCACTCTGGATTTCTAATCTCAACCTCCCAATTTGAAAAAAGGATTGAAGCAGCAACTTGTGCATCATCTTTTGACAATTTCCGTTCGCAAGCTTTTGCGATTGAAGCGCGTTTCAGGAAATGAATCTTAACATATACACATATGTCAAAATTTTCAGTTTCATTTTCAGATTCTTTCATCAAGCATCCATCGAATACTTAACTATTGCACAAGTGAATTATTTATAGCAGAGCCTAATTGATCGTCCATTGATTAATCTTAGGACCAGCATGTGGTAGCTTACATCCGCACCATGCATGAAAAACATAATTTTTAACTCCCATGAAAAACAAGATTATTTAACACAACACGAAAGTATAGCCCCTGGCTGGTGGCTAACGCTTTGTTGCTTTCCTCCTCTTTCTTTTGCACGTAATGAAGGACCAAATAATTGATGGAGGAAAGAGAAAGGATCTGAATTAGTAATGTAAGTAATGTTTTATGGACAAACTCAAATACAACAAGAAAAAGATAACATTATTCAGAGCCCTTAACTTGAGCAAGTCCAGCAGTATTCTTTCACTTGCTATCTACAGTTATAAACTTAGTGCCTCTAATTTACTTATAAATAGACGTACAATGTTAATGTTTGCAGAACAGGAATTTGACTGTGAAATTGATAGCTAAGGATTACAAGCAATTAGAGAACAAGTGTATAAAAGCAATAGTAAACATATTATCACCTTCTCTTTCCCGTTGTCATCAATGATAACCTTAAAAGGATACCATTCTGGATTTTTGATCTCATTCTCCCACTTTGAATAAAGAATTGAAGCAGTGACTTCTGCATCTTCTTTAGACATTTTATGCTTGCAAGCACTCGCAAATGACTTCAGATCAAGATCACCCATTCTTTTAATGCCTATATTTGCTCTGGCATTTGTAATATCCCGCAAGCCCTGTTGGGTATGCAGAAGGAAAACAGTTAATATGTTGAAATCAATTATGTAGGGAGAGTGGGTAGATATGAAAGTAATTATATTTTTACTCAAGCTTATAGCAATATGCTCAAACAAAGCTATTTTGATTAGTAGACAATACGGTTTACAAACAAAAGCCTTCTATGAAATTACTGAGGGACACTAATATCCAAGACGTGTCTAGTTGAATTTTATTTTCTTAAATCTGACTAAGAGTTGTAAAAGTACTAAGTGTGGCAAACCAAGTAATTATAAAAATTCGTACTAAAACTGAACCAATTGAGACAATAGAATTTTGCAAAGATACTAAGAATAAGAACTCTTTTTACTGCTGTGTACTCTCTCAACAGAAACCTGTGATGGACACACCAAAACCTCTTAAGTACTCACAAATTAGAGAAACACTTTCTTTTTTTGAAATTAGAGAAACACTTTCACATTTGCACGAATTAGCATGATTGGCCAAAGGACAAAACATAAGAGTCACAGAAGATATTTAGGAGAATGAAAAGGAGGGGGAAAATAGTAAGCATACTCGAAGGACCAAAACAAAAATGCCAAGAATTAATATATGGAATAACCCATTCACATATAGTTATAGCTAGTTATGCAGCTACTTTCATTAGAAATGGCCATTAGCTAGATCGATGAGCTTGTGCTCGCTGTGGCTGCCATGGTTGTTAGTCACCGAGATAAAGGGAAGCTCATGGGTGTCCTCATTGGCTGTTGCCGTGTATCTTATATTTGCCTTAGCCTCCCAAGAAGAGGCTACCCGTGGTTGTTGGGCGTTGAAATCAAAGGCTGTAGTAGAGTGAGATGAAGAGGCTTGAGTATATGTATAGGTATAAGGAGGGTGTTGAGAGGTGGAAGGAGAGGTGGTATAGTGGATAGTAACCAAGAGGTACTCCTACTTAACATCAGATGGTGAAACGGACTGGTTAATGAATATTGAATACAGGAGGCACGATCCGTGGCAGTGGGCTAGAGCATCTAATTAATTATCAACGTTCTTGGTGATGTGGCTTAATTAAGAAGAGAGTATGAAAATTTGACAGTGGGAGGAAACTATTAAGATTTAGGTGCAAGCGCTCAATCAACAATGTAACTTACATCTATCAGCTTCTTCCGAACATCTTGTAACTCATCGTTTCTTTTCCTTTCCTTGAGAAGCAGAGTCTTGTGGATTGATTCCATTGCACCCATTTCATCTAACTTGTCTTGTAGCTCGTCACTAAGTTCATCTATTTTCCTCTTTGTATCAGCGTCTTCCTCACCTGGCATATGCTTCATCACTTCCAATTTTCCCTGCAGTTGTTTTATTTCTAACTCAAGCTTCTGTTTGGCAACCAATTTCTGCTCTAACTTTATAATCTCATCTAGAGCAGCTTGTTTCTCTCTCTGCAGTTGGCAATTTCCATCGCACAATGAGACATTCATATAAATTAGCTTATTAAAAAACTCAACTGAGACAATATATCAAGGCACAAACCTTGTGTTTTTCCACAAGCTTCAGCACATTATCATCATCCCTCTGTTGCTCCTGTGATGCCATCTTATACTGTATTGACACCACAAAAGCCTGACATGAGTTTTATGCAGAAACACTGAGGCGGGATAATCTAACAGCATCTACAGCCTGATATAATAAGTTTTATAATTTTTAATGTCTACTAATGCAAGCGTTCAGATTAGGGAACAAAGATCAAACACCAGTACAAAGATACTTCGTGATCAAATATACATCTGAATTTCGAACTAAAACTAAAACGTGGAAGATTGACGAGAAATGTCAATTAAAATATCTTGATGTATTGCAGAGGAAAATGGTGGTGTGACTACAACTTTAATGGTAGTAAACAACAAATGTGTCTATGCAAACCATATTGCTTATAAATATCAGCCAATCAATACTTTAGTTCCTATAAATGTAGGTCAGTGCGAAAAAAATATGTGCCAGTTAGGAAAAACAAGCTATGACAAGAGTTAATAAAAAAAATGAAGCAGCAAATATTGCCAAATAATAGTTTAGCCATGTACCATCAATGAATATAATTAGATAATTATATTGTCGGGCAACTGGCTGAGAGAATTAGACTAGTATGAGCATGGTGAAAGCATGAAATTTGGTTAATCCAAAAACAAATATATGACGAACAGTGATGCGAGTGGAGGAAAAGAACACATCTTATGTAAGAGGCTTAATATTCGGATTTAAGTCTTGATGGAAATTTTCTCAAGTAATTATTGCCAAGGGGCAGACAACAAGGATGATAAGTGGAAGGGGTGAATACAGGGAAATAGTCTGAAAAAAGTATGGCTTTGCATATAATATAAGCCCACTCGCCTCAAAACCACAAGTCTTCTATTGTCACACGCCAAAATCTTAACCAACTTCAACCTACGACATTTGTAATGGAATGGTTATGCAAAAAATACAATCATGTAAGATGCACATTTTGGTGAATTTTATCGTATGACAAGTGACAGCAGAAGCAAATACCAGCTCACATTACGAATTATATTAAGTAAATATGCCAGGCCAGAAGTAATTAACAAGATGACAATATGGATAGGAAGCATCATCAAAGGATTCGGCACACACCTTTTCCTTCTCTTTCTCAAAGTTCCTTCTGTCAGATTCACTACTCATAGCAAGCTCGTCAAGCTGCTTGGATTTGAAATCAAGATCCTGCCTTCTGGAGTCAAGTTCTGAGCGCAGCGTCTGATTCTCATCAATGATCTTCTGTGAATGCCTCCGAGCATGGTGCTGCAGCTGCTGGATTTCTGGTGAAAATGCAAGTTTGATAGGCATTAAGAAACTGAAAGGAGAGAAATGCAAAATAGAACATGTAAACAGCAAAATATGGCAACAAACCATTATTGTATGACTGAATGATCAGCTCTTTGTCTTCCAGGATCTTGTCAAGTGAGCCGGTTATCTCGTTGTACTTGACTTCAAGTTCTTGGAAATGCCTCGCCTTAACCTCGATCTCGCTGGCCAAATTGGCTACCAGTTTGTTGGTTTTGCGATTTCCTTCATTGTCAAGTAATCCTGCAACAGTTCTACAAACAAGTTCCTGCATCTTGGACTGCAGTTCCTCACAAAGCTTTTGGTTCTCAATCATCCTCTCTGAATCTCTACAAGCAAGTTCCTGCATCTTTGACTGCAGTTCCGCACAAAGCTTTTGGTTCTCAACCATCCTCTCTGAATCGCTAGGAGCAAGTTCCTGCATCTTGGACTGCAATTCCGCACAAAGCTTTTGATTCTCAACCATCCTCTGTGAATCTCTACAAGCAAGTTCCTGCATCTTTGACTGCAGTTCCGCACAAAGCTTTTGGTTCTCAACCATCCTCTCTGAATCGCTAGGAGCAAGTTCCTGCATCTTGGACTGCAATTCCATACAAAGCTTTTGATTCTCAACCATCGTCTCTGAATCTCTACAAGCAAGTTCCTGCATCTTTGACTGCAGTTCCGCACAAAGCCTTTGGTTCTCAACCATCCTCTCTGAATCGCTAGGAGCAAGTTTCTGCATCTTGGACTGCAATTCCGCACAAAGCTTTTGATTCTCAACCATCCTTTCTGAATCTCTACGAGCAAATTCCTGCATCTTGGACTGCAATTCCACACAAAGTTTTTGATTCTCAACCATCATCTCTGAATCGCTATGAGCAAGTTTCTCCATCTTGCGAATATCTGACAATAAAGTAACTTTATAAAGACATTAAATAAGAGAAAGCTCCAAGTGTGAGCAAGCAAATACATAAAAGCAGATACTTAAACCACAGCAAAGCATGTAATGATATAAATCGCGAAAGATCAACGCAAACCTTCACCACAGGGCTGGAGGAGCTGCTCCCTTTGCAGCATCACCCCATCAACAAGTGATACGATTAATGAGGCAAGACCACAGTTGTGCCACTAGCATGCTATTTTTGTGCTAAATACGTGACTTGACAGATATCTAACATTTTTTTATTTACTACATGCAGGCATGGGTTATACCTCCTGATTTTCGAAAAGGCACAAGAAGTTGTCACAATTGGGCTTGAATTGTAGTCCGACAACCAAACAATGAAAAAATATTATGCAACATCTCACGAGCCAGGTTACCCAACTAGCAAACATTTCAGTTAGGCTAGGCCCAAAAGAACTGATCAAATAGGAAGGCTATATAAATGCAGAAGCATCCATTGCATCCAACATATTATGTCATATGACATCCAACCCGCGGAAAGAAGGTGGCGAGGGTGAACTAACAACCAGTCAACAATTGCAAACACATGAACCGAACAATGACTATTTCTGAACATCTCAACCTAACCGCAATAAGCATAACGATTCGAGTGCAAAAGATTCATAAGTTAAGCATGCATTTCACGATGAAAGGCTGTAGGCTGTAGCCATATCTCTTTCTTTTTTTTGCGGGGCGGCTGTAGCCATATCAAAGTGCAATCGTTGATGGATCTGCAAGAACCTAACCGCCAAAAAAACCGCAGACACCAGAACCGCAGAGTTTTATCCACAGAAAAAAAAAAGTGCTTTAGTTGGACTGTTGGAGGTCTTTGAACTGAAAAACCACTGCCCAGTTCTCGCCCTTCAGTCCCTCACATATTCATCGAAAAATTCAAAACCCTCATCCCATCGGGTTTTTTTTAGATCCTCCCATCGGGATTTAAATGTGCAGCAAAATCCCGACGCGCTCGAAGATCGCCGAATAGAACCAAGAGAAACCCACATTAAGCAACGATCCCCTTCACCACCCCCCTCTCACGCAACCCGCAGGCCGCAGAGGGGGAAAGCAAGCAAAACAGCTCCATTCATCCATCAATCAAACACTTACTCGAGAGTACGAAGTAGGTGGGGGTGGGTAGGGGAAGAATCGCACCTTCAGTGAGCGGCGGCGCTCGATGTCGCCGGTGAGAGAGAGAGCAGTGGTCGGTGAAGGAGGGTTTTTCCTTGCTCCCTAGTCCCCTTCTCTTTTCCTTCCGCACTGCTGTGTGGTGTGCCGCAGTAACATTTAATAGTGAGGTGGGAGTAGGGACTGCCTAGTAAATTTCTCTTTCAGAGAGGTTGTTTGTCAAAATGTACGGGAGCCAAGAAGACGAAACAGCATGTCGCGTCGTTTCAGTGGATCACCGTGCATGACGTCGACAAAATTGATGGCGTATCACTGGGACGCCACGGAAAAGCAACCAACGGAAGATTTAAAAAAAATACTCCATTGAAAATCAGAGCTCCAAGAAACGGCAGTGCAGATAGTAGCTTTGCCCTCGGATGCGGAGTGAAGTTTCCACGGTTCATTGACACAGTCAGTAAGAATCCATGCTGGTACAAGGTACCAAACTCTTCGTGTGGCAGAAATTTTCAGTAAATGTATCTTAGGTCAACAGTAGTTTTAATATACACACAAATGCTTAAAATGTCAGATTTAGTAATCAATAAATCAAGCATCCATTGTGTGATTAAATGTTGATTGAACTACACGTCCATCCAGTCTATATCCCCTACCTATATAAAAGCCCACCGGTGGAGGTGCCCACGTCACGCGGCACTGTAGAGATCGCCACAGCGCGCATCTACAGTGCCGCGAGCTAAGTTTTTTTTTTTTTTTCAATAGCTCTCGTCTTCAGCCTCCAATGGGTGTGGCCATATCACCCCCGCCACTAGAGCATCTACAGTACGCGCACCACTGTAGCGGCTACAGTGCTCTCACTGTTTTTTTTTGCCTTTTTCGCGATAATATCCACATGAAATATATGCGCGCTGACAAGTAGGTTCCATTCCCGTGATCGGTTCCGAGTTTGGTCGACTCTAACTTCTTAATTTTGAATCCAAACTCGCAAAAATATTTAGCGAATTTTCTCAAATTCGTCGCACTCAGTCATCCGTTTAAATTTTCCTTTCACGAGTAGATGGATATCACCTTTCCGAACAATTTTCATGTTTTAACCTTTTTATTTTGACGCCAGCCCCGCACGCGTGCTCGAGCGCGAGCTCCACAACGCGGCCGCCGCCGGCGACTGACTGCTGAAAATTGTAAAATTCAAAACTTCTAATCCGTGATTCAGAAAAAATACAAATTATATATCGAAATTTCTCAAATTCAACAAATTTTCAAACTCTTAACACAAAAGTCTATATAAAAGCCCACCGGCTTAGGCCACCGGTGGAGGTGCCCACGTCACGCGGCACTGTAGAGATCGCTACAGTACCGCGCGCATCTACAATGCCGCGCGCTACAGTTTTTTTTTTTTTTTTGCAATAGCTCTCCTCTTCAGCCTCCAATCGGTGTGGCCATATCGCCCCCGCCACTAGAGCATCTACAGTAGGCGCACCACTGTAGCAGCTACAGTGCTCTCACTGTTTTTTTGCCTTTTTCGCGATAATATGCACATGAAATATATGCGCGCTGACAAGTAGGTTCCATTCCCGTGATCGGTTCCGAGTTTGGTCGACTCTAACTTCTTAATTTTGAATCCAAACTCGCAAAAAAAATTAGCGAATTTTCTCAAATTCGTCGCACTCGGTCATCCGTTTAAATTTTCCTTTCACGAGTAGATGGATATCACCCTTCCGAACAATTTTCATGTTTTAACCTTTTTATTTTGACGCCAGCCCCGCACGCGTGCTCGAGCGTGAGCTCCACAACGCGGCCGCCGCCGGCGACTGACGCCAGATGCTGACGTCACTGCGGTCCCGCCTGTCAGAAATTTTACAAATATAAAAAAATGCTGAAAATTGTAAAATTCAAAACTTCTAATCCATGATTCAGAAAAAAATGCAAATTATATATCGAAATTTCTCAAATTCAACAAATTTTCAAACTCTTAACACAAAAGTTACACCAAAAATACATTTGCCCAAAACAGTGCAAATAAAATATCAGAATTTTCCAAATTTAACAACTGCTCAGACTTTCCACACAAAAATTGCAACAAAAATCCATTGTGCCCATTTGACAATTTAAGAAATTTACAAATTTAAGAAACTTTCAAATTTCCCACATGAACTACAAAATGTCCATTTTGTTTAAAATTTGTTAGATTAGTTTCCCAACCAATTTTTCTATTTTTTCGCAAAAAAAAAATTCAAAAATTTCGATCAGAACGGACATGGCGTGTCGCTGCGTTAAATTTTCCAACAATATTATCCACTGTAAATTCGAAAAAAAAGGTCTCCTCCGCGCTAATTTCCAGACGATAATATTTAACCACATCAGACGAATTAACGTGAAGGTTATTCTTTTTAAAAACATTTTTAGAAAATGTTAGACTCCTGACAGGTTCGACCAGTTTGCTTAAACAATTTCCATAAAATAAAAAGTGTTCAGAAATCAATAATTTTGAATCTAACCATCGCAAAAATATGAATAACACATCCAAACGGTTAGAAAAATAAATGCTACATATTTATGGAAAAAAATGTTTTAATATTCCAATTTGGTAAATATTTCGAGGAAATCCAAATGCACTTCCTCTAATTATATGAAGGTAAATTTATTAAATGCTCAAATAATGCATTTCCTCTATTTACGGACTTAAATTGAACATTTCAATTTGGTAATTATTTGGATGCAATCTAAATAAACTGACTCCAATTATGGAACTCAGTTCAACAAATGTTCATTTCCACTCATTATGGACAAAAATTAAATACTAATGGAAACATAGAATTTCAACATTTCAATTCACTAGATATTTGGAGATACTCCACACGAAAAAATCCGACAAATTTCAACATTTCGAATCCCGACGGATGCGGCGTGTCGCCACACCGAATTCCACTAGTTCACTTTTAAACCTGTGTGCGGTGTCTGCATTTAGATCCTACCATGAAAAGAATATTATTCTCTGCTATTTTATTTCTGTTCTATTAATGAAGAATTTCTTGGGGAGTAAACTAAACTACACACTTCTACTTAGCACAGTTTTTTAAGACAAAGACGTGCAGAACTGGAATCTTTTGCCAAATTACCGACACAAAATTACAAGCTATTCGAGAAAGTGAAGCGTCTAATTGAAATAGAGTAAAGAGTGCCCTTCTCTACCATCTCTTTTCCATTAACCATATAATATCAGCCTCACAATTTGAACAAAGAATGGCTGCAGCAACTTCTGCGTCTTACAACCTCTGCCTGCAAGCACTTGCAAGTGACTCATATCAAGCTCGCTCATCATTTTGATGCCTATAGTAGCTTGGCCAGTGCTAGAATGTTCAAAGTACTGCAGAGCCTGTAACAAACATATCAGAAGGAGAATGAAGTCCAGATGCTGTGCAAAATACATGTAATCATAAACAGCATCACATAACATGGTACTCCTGGATATATGTAATCAATCAGGTAACTTTACATGCATCAGCTCCTTCCAACCATCTTGCAACTCATCGTTGCCTGCTCTTTCCTTAATAAGCAAAGTTTGAACAAGTGATTCCATAGCATCCATTTCATCATACTTGCCTTGCAGCTCCTCACTAAGTCCATCTGTTTCCTTTTTGTTTCAGAGTCTTGCTCAGCAGGCACAAGCTTCATTTCTGCCAGCTTGCCTTCAAGCTGTTTTATATCTAACTCAAGTTTCGGCTTGGCATTAAGCTGTTGTTCAAGCATGTGAATCTTATCAAGAGCGACTCGGTTCTCCCTCTCTGCATTGTAAGTACAGTAAATTATTCACATAACTCTACTTGTCACAAACTTAAGCACGGTGAGATACAAAGGGCCTAACCTTGTGTTCTTCCACAAGCTTCAGTATACTTTCTTGAATCTTGATTCTTCATATACATTTGTGCCATTTTCCACATTGTAAGAAACATTTTTCAACAAAAAAACTGTATTTCGTAATAGTAATGTACGAAACAAGAAATCTCTCAGGAGCTATAGAAGAAAATCTTGAATTACTGGAGCTTGAGGTGCAACATCAGGCTGAGTTCTAGATCTTTCTCTGTGCTTTTGTTTTCCTCGACGATGCCCACTCGGACCGGAGGTTTTATGCTTTCTTGCTTCTTTCCCATCACTATCAGGAAGGACTGTACTCTTCTCTTTATCATAATCCTGATGCTTACTTGCCAAGGAACTTGAAGTAGGATGGCTTCCAAATCAGCATCTATGTTCTGTGTCCTTTGGGAACTAGATTCCCCAGTGTCCATTTTGTTTCCCATTCTTTCGGAGGACTTATCTGAAGCCTTCAATGAAGATAATGACTTGGCATCTCTATCCATGAGCACCCTACTGACAGCGCCAGAAGAGTTCTCCTTTGGAACATTTACACTAGCCATCATAGCACTAAGGAAATCTTCGCCATCCAGTTTCACTACTTTTGGTCTGGAATTCATGGGTTTCAACTTTTCCCAGCAGATACAGGCTGGACAGTCTCTGATGTATCCTTGGTCATACTTCCATTGTCAGCAGATAGCAGAGGATCATTCGCACGAGGGTAATTATTTGCATCACCCTCAGCTTTTTCTGTTGGGAGATAGTACATCCCGTGCCGTCTACGATGCTCAAAAAGAAGAGAAGATGAACCAACTGAAACTGCAGGCTCATCTCTAGTCTCTACAGAGGATTGCTGTGAGAGCAGAAAAAGATTGAAGTTGACGGAGTAGTGACATCTTCACTACAACGTCAGCAAGTTCAGCAAGATTTTCATTCAAGACAAGACCCTCAGGAAGGGAAATTTTCTTCTGTGCATTCACATAAACAGGGCTTAATTCTTGAGAGAATACTGTTTGCATACTCTTAACAAGCTCCTTGAGCCGGTTATGCTTGTTATAATCACTAACCTTCCTTTCCTTCAACTCCTGAATCTCTCGTAGCAAATGGACAAAACCCATCAGGTTGCGTGCCCTCTCCAGGACCTCAACTTCCTTGCACTGAACAAGTGGCCCAACTGTTATTTCAATCAAGTTAACCATGTAAACTATCGATTTGTGCGAAAAGGGTCCTTCTCCGTTGTGCCTGGCACAACAATCTGTTCTTCCTCAGGTCTAATTTCAGCTTCACTTACCCTGCTAACAGTTTGGTCAACGCTAACTCATCAAGACGAGATCCATTGCTTGTTTGAATCATTCAACCTCTCGACATATAAATTGCAACAGAAGGTGATCACTTTAAAAAGTGCCTGGATGTAAACGGCTCTCACTGACATTGGCAGGAGGCTAGTCCTTGGCTGGCATAGTGCCTCGACAAGCTCAACAGGATCCTTGCTGCAATCTATATACTCACCAGAGACGAATGCAGCAGCAGAAAGAACAGGAAAAAGGAGGTTGTTGCCGAGCAAAGCAGGGTCAATTAGGAGAGATCGAGTTTGCTGGACAAGCTCTGGACGTGCATCATGCACCCTAAGTCCCACATCAACAAGCTGGCGACCAATCTCATCTCCCTGCGGACAGTGCAGGCTCCTTGCCATATCTGCAAGTAGCGAGACATACCCATCGAAATCTGACACCAGCTCATATACATTGCGCCCACATGTTGCAAGGACAGCCCCAAGGGTGTCATTTGCAAACTCTGGGTCTGACCGTGCGGCATGACTGACCAGCATGCCGGCGATATCCATGACATTGTTGTCATCCACCATCCCCATCATAAGGTGCAATGCCTCCCTGCGGATGTTTGAGTCAGCATCAGCCAGTGATTGGGCAATCACATCACGGCTCTCGTTGACAGTTGATGCATATGCCGGGCCCAGCATACCAAGTGCCAGCAGACCAAGATACCGCAGGTTGGGATCATCAGAAGCAGCAAGGAACTCCTTAACTTTCCCAATGGCAAGGCTCACAGCGGCATCATGCGCCGGTAGTGCGGTCAGCACCGTGCGGACGCACTCAAATGTGAGTGACACGGCTGAAGAACGGGCGAGGAGCTGGCAGACTGGATCAACAATTCGTGCTGCTAGGCGCGACTCGAGAGGAGCCAGCCTAGCAAAGATCTTGAGCACTTTGATGAGCGCCCAGTTGGAGCGGGAAGTGGTTAGCAGATTGTAGAGGTCAGGGCGAGAGGCAGGAATGGGGCCGCATCAGCTGGCGGCGCCGACAGCTCACAGAAGGCGGATGCAGCTGCAGTAGACGCCCGCGGGTCGGGCGAGGAGAGACACGCAGCCAGCGGCTTGAAGAGGACCGGACACCCGCAGACGGGGAGGCGGCTATGACGCGCGCGGCGGCCGCAATAGCGCGAGGGCTGCCACGGGACAGGTGGGGCACAGGTCGTGCGCGAGGTGGACGGCGAGGTCGGGCGCGGCGGCCGCGGCGGGAGAGGCGAGGAGCTGCAGCGCGAGGGCGCATACGTGGTGGGAGGCGGCGGCGGCGGTGGAAGGGGAGAGGTCCTTGTGGAGTTGGTGGGTGGCGAGGGGAGGAGGGAGAGCGAGGCGGGTGGAGCGAGAGCGAGGCGGCGAGGTAGGCGAGGCGCTTGTGCGGGAGGTGCGGCGAGGCGAGGAGCTCGATGGCGGGGAAGGCGAGCGGGTGGGAGGCGACCGGCGCGAAGTGGAGGGAGGAGAGGTAGGTGAGCTTCTGAAGCGCGACGGCCTTGGTTGCCGCGTCCGGGGCGCGGATCTCACGGTGGATCGCGGAGAGCGCGCGGCCGACGGCCAGCGACTCGCCGGCGGCGGATTGGTCGGCGCGGAGGGACTTGACGAGATCGTCCAGGGAGAGCTGGAAGAGGGAGTCCACCAGCGACGGCGCCGTCGACGGCGAGGAAGCCATCGGATCGGAGGTGGGAGAGGGAAGGTGGATCTGTGGAGGTTGATGTTGATTGGATTCGGGGGTCGTTCCGACACGGCCGACACGAAGGGCTCGTACCGCAGTGGGGGTGGGTCAACAAGACTCGAGAAGTTACATTTGGACTTCAGTTACAGTCAAAGAAAATATTTCCCGGCGCAAAATTTACAAAATAACATAATCCATGAACTTTTAAAAAAAATGAATCGAAGCAACGATATCAAAGTTGTCCAAACATTTAGCATTAATCTAAATCAAAGCACTCCAAGGCACACACATAGGCTCCTAACAGATCCATTAACTCACGAATCACTTCGCAGTTCTCACCCCGCAGCCCGTCACCTCTCTATCGAACCAAAATCACGTCGGGAATTTGTAAACCTTCAACACATTGGGATGGTACTGACCAGTAAGAGCATTATACACTCGACAATCACCGAGTATAACCAAGAGAAAACTCGCACTTAGCAATGTTTCCCCTCCACCGCCACACTTTTTTTTTTGCAGAAGGGGAAGAACCACGTCCACACTCTTACCTCTTGTGTAACCCGTGAAGGGGAAAAGCATCCCACACAAAACAAAACAAAAACATAACACCTACATTGCCGGCTGGATGACTAGGTGGGTGAAAGAACATATATTCCCTATTTAGTTATGGAGTTGATGACAACGTAATTTGCGGTCTAATTGTGTGCTTGGGTATATAGGCACATTTGACGAAAGCACATATCGGATGGATGACCCCTCAAAAAGGATAAGCGCGACGAAGACAGTGTTCCTCTTTGCTTTGCGTGCGTTTAGGAATCTCGTACTATCAAGAGGGGGATCCCCTTCGGAGGTATGGGTGGAATCTGTTCCTATCACGCGCACATACAAAACCCGCACTCCACAACCCTCATGCCTTTCATGTCTGCCCTGAAGTGTTCTGTCACTCCAGGATTCGGTAGTATCGGGTCGGAACCGGTAGTATCGTCACACCCCTTTACAGGGCATGTGGTACAAGTTTTCTGACACGGTAGGTCGGTAGTACCATGGTGCTTCTCCGGAAGTGTCGGTCCACAATGGGCCGGTAGTTCCGCTGCAAGTACCAGGTCACTGTCGAATCCGCCCAATTTTGGTTATGTTTTCGTGCCACTTTTGCGGTAGTACTACTGTACCTATGGAGTATGCACCGTAACGGCCAGATTTCGGGGGACATATATATAGAGCTCTTCTTCTCGAAAGAGCCAAGCTCGATTTTCTCCTCTCCACCATTGACGAGCCAAAGCTTCAAACGCCTAGATCTCCCACTCCATTGACACAAACACCTTAATTCTTTGAGGACTGAAGGGAGAGGTCTAGATCTAGACTTCCACCAAACTAATTCGGATTCTACCCATAGATTCGTGTGGTTCTTTTTACCTATTGGGTTCCTTGAAACCCTAACGGCTAGTTGGATTTCGGAGCTTCACCTTGGTGCAAGATATTGGGTTGCGTATATGGTAAATTAAAATTTTCCGTAAAGCTACACACAACTACCAAGATCTACTATGAAGATACATGCGAATATGAAGATCCAAATATCTAGATTGAATACGTTACCAACACCGAAGTTGCGGAAGAAGTATTGATGACGTAGTTGATGTAGCCTGTCGCCGTCTCTCTCAACCAAGCTTGGTAGAGAGATTCCGGCGCCTTCTCCTCCTCGCCTTGTCACCTTGATCCAGCAGAGTGAGGGTCAACCGTCGGGATCGATGGATCACCCCTCCGAGAGCTTGCACGCGTACGCCAGGAAAGGTTCAAAAGGGCTTCGCCGTCCAAGCTTGAAGCACTACTGGTGTATATGAAGGTGGATATCTCAACACATGAGAAGGAGAGAGAGAGATATTAGATCTAGTCTAATCGGATAGGTTGCCTCTAATTAGAGGTTCGTCTAATCTAACTAGAAATGATCTAAACTTGAGAGAACTTGAGTTTCTTGTGTGTCTTGTCTCTCCTCCAAATAGGAGGGGGTGGGGTTTATATAGGAGGACCAAGGGGTGGAGGGACTTGGGGAAGGGAAAAACTTTCTGAAAGGATCGAGTAGGTTGACTAGAGGGGATGAATAGGCAACTACAAATTTTCTTTTTCTTTTAATACAAATTTGGGAATTTCTCAAATATAAGTTCTCTAGATATACAACTAGGTGAACAATCCTATATGATGAGCAATATACAAGCTAGCAAGATATACTAAACAAGATAAGCTAGCAATACAAGTAAATGAAGGTTAAGAGATAACCACACAGTGACGCGAAGATGTTTCACCGGAGTTCACTTCCCAATGGAAGCTACGTCTCCGTTGGAGCGATGCGAAGTCACAAAGTGAATTTCGAGTAGGCGTGATATGGCACACCGTATCTCCCTCGTGTTATCCTCCGATGAGGAGTTCCACGAGCCACAATATGATGTCCTCGAGGTCGGCAACAAACCTTTACAAGGATGAGGCACACTCCACAACCGAATTTGAGGCTCTCACCAAATTCCCGCGGCTCCCAAAGCCACAAGAATCACAAGGCCGGGGCACGTCTCCACAACTTAATTGGAGGCTCCCGGCTAGTCCCTATGGCTACCAAAGCCACAAGAACGACCAACGACAATCCAATGTATCAACGAACTTACAAGCTTCAAGCCCTCTCAAGAACGGAGGGGAAAATCAAATCGCTTGGGTGGAAGTGTAGATCTAGGTCAACTCTCCCAAGTCCTAGAAGGACAAGGTGTTTGAGTGGGCAGGGAGAGAGAGAGAGATCTAGTGAGTTGAAGCTTTCAACAATGGTGGGTGATTCAGTTCTGGTCGTGGTACCCTGTCCAAGTAGGAGAAGGCCTTTATATACTGCTCCCAGATTCTAGCCGTTGCAGACAGGTTAATCAGATAATCCGATCCAAGTCAGCATCGGATAATCCGAGCAGACCATAATCGGATATTCCGGAGAACCTCAGTGTGCGGTTGCTTGTGGTCCTTAGCAGAATTCGAGCAATTCCTAACGATCGGATAATCCGAATCTTCCAAAATCGGATATTCCGGATATCTTCAGTGAGCGGTTGCTTGTAGTCCTTAGCAGAATTCCAACAGACTTTGCAAATCAGATAATCCGATGCATCTGGATCGGATAATCCGATTCTCTTCAGCAACACAACAGGCTCTTTTCAACTCCCTTTTTGGATTTGATGCAAAGATGTTTTAATCACCTAAAACCTGCATCACTTGATTCACATGTTAAATCATCACTAGTGTTGTTGCCTAACACACAAAACAGAAGGGATTTAAGAATTGTCCTTTCAATCTCCCCCTTTTTGGTGTTAGATGACAACACTAGGATTTGCAAGGAAAGCATAATTATATATTACCTAGATTCCCGATGTAGTGACCCAGCACACCACTGCATGTTGTAGTGTACAAGTCGTTGACATAATACTCACGAAAGGACCATTCCATAAATATTACATCCTTCAGAGTAGTACAACAGAAACATAGTCAGTCCAGGGTAACACTATAGGATTACAACACTATTCAATACAAAATCTCGAGAACCTTCTTTACAAACAGAAGTAGGTCTCGTGCAAAAGAAACTCCCAAGAGACTCAAATCGAAGCACTAAGATGGATACCAGCTCTACTTCTAACTCCTAATCCACTACTGTTGTTGTCACAGCCCTATCTATCCATCTTGAATCTTTGTCTGGAGAAGTGCTCCTCCTTCCTATAATTCTTGTCTTCTCCGTAGGCATTATTGGCGTCGAGTCCACCATTGCACTGTTGTCGCCACTCCTCCTTTGGCAAAGTAGAGGTTGACTCCTTCAGGTTCCACCAGGTTGAGTTGACTCCTTGTTGAAGAATTCACCAACATTGTTACGGATTCCTATCCTTCCTCTGTTGTCTTCAATAATCTAAGCAGGGGTCAACGGAGGAAAGAGTGAGCAACACGAGCGTTACTCAGCAAGTTCATATAATAGGAATAAGGTGTTTTATGCACTAGCTACCATCCATACCAAAAGGTCATGGATGAACATGCATATCTTTGTAAAACATTTTTAGGAAAAGATTTATTTTATCTTCAGAAAACTATGCCCGTCATCCATTCACAGGTGCTAGGGCTTCATGGAGCCACCTTTCCTGCAGCGTTCGCAGCTCCTTCCCGGAACAGGGAGTAACATGTCACAATTCTTTACACTCTGCAGAGGTGCGTTACTTTACCCATAAGAGATCAATGCCTTGTTGCACAACCGGGCGATCTTTCCCGTCCACACTCTCTTTGGTATGGGGCCCAGTCGATGATCCAAGTCATTCGTCGTGCTTCTCCAACAACCCGCATGCCCACCCAATTCATGCATAGCAGAATCACCCCTGGCTCTACCCCTCACGGTAGATACCTAGGCATCCCCTTGTAGACCATCATAGGCACCAGAGTCCGTGGGCATTAAGGGGTCCCACCCATGTGCATGTAGTCTCGCAAGACCTACAGCGTACGGCTCTGGCTGCCCGTTGACATGCGAAAGGGAGAAGATCACAGATGACTTTCCCGTCCCATTCCAGGTCTCATGGTTAACGCTTCATTTACGGCGCAAGAACACTGACGGCATTGGTTCTTAAGTCCTAGGTAATACTTTCCCGTGCAAATGGAACCTCCACCAACCACATCATACATATATAGCAATTCACATCATTCGAAACTAGGTTTTACTTTTTCATGCAATGATAAACCATAGTATTTTGCATTTACTTTGATAAACATAATCAAATAGGACATGAGCAAGAGTGAACTTGCCTTTTTGACTGCAAGATTATGCAGCCAAGGTCTTCGATATAATAGAGACTCCAAAATCTGGAAAGAACATCATTGGTCCGGTAAGGACTAATGTTTGAAGAAGCAATATGCTATTATGCATAAGTATGAGATGCATCGACCTAAACCCCGTAACTAACTCTCGATGGTTGAGGGTTGTTTGAGTTTGGTGATTTCTTTTAGATTTGTTTACCTTCAAGTTTACATCACAAGAAAGATGAGTTTAAAACTTTAACTTTCAAGTACCATATTAAGCATAAGAATAAAGTAAACAACATCAATATATTAAATGGTTGTTTTAGGATTCGTTACATCTTTATGTTTGTAAAGAACATATGTTGACTTGAATTAATTGAAGAAATGATGTAGTATTATTATTCATGAATAAAAAGAATAACTTTTGAAGAAATAAATAGTGTGAAATGGTGTAGTCTTATTGACATGGATATACATCTCGGGTACCCTACCGTGAGGGTACCTGGTGCACGTGACGACTGAGGCCCAATATCGAAGAGTCTATTCGAAGCCCAAAGACAAAGGCCCAAGAAGATGGAGTACCTTCCAAGATTAGACATAGGCATAGTCGGTTTAGAACTTTCCATATGTGTAAGCTAGGTCGGTTAAGAACTCCCGAGACCCAGCCTACTTAAAGGCGGGGAGGGGCGCTGATCTAGCCAAGCCATACTCGAACCACCAAAGCTCTAGCGAGATCGTCATCTCGCCGGAGCCTCCCTATAACCTCATAATCTCCACGATCAATAACAGACAAGCAGGAAGTATGGTCTTTACTTCCACCCGAGGGGCCTGAACCTGGGTAAATCTTTGCCTCTGCTTGTCAGCCGACGAAACTACCAACACTACCAAGTTCTCTCCCCATAATCTCAACCCTAGGTCCTTAACCATGGGATTTGGTGAGGATACCCTCGTCAATTGGCGCCGTCTGTGGGAAAGAATAGTGTTGGACTCACAGTTTCTTCGGTTCCATCGGAAGTCGGCGACTCGCCGATCGGATCTACAAATGGCAACTCGCCGGCTGCGTCAACAAACCAGAACTCGTCAACTCAGGCGGCACACGGCAACTCGCCGGTTCACTCAACAAACGGCGACACGCCAGCTTCACCCGCAAAAAGTGCATCGGATTCTCTGATGGATTTCGAGCCGCACTCGCCAGAATTCCAGGAGGCCTTCTCCGATCTCGAGTCAGGTTTGGGTTTAACCGTTGGTTCGTTCAATTTTTTCGTCAACAAGCTTGGTGTGCAGGACTTGACGGATCCACGCCAACTCGCGACTTCCGCACCCGAGACTACATCGGCTGCGACTCCTTCGACTGCGGATCCATCTGCATCCATACCATCGTCAAATCTCCAATCTTGTTCATCTGCAACAACCATGTCGACTCGAGAGATGAACGAGCTCATCGACGAACTCCAAGGAGAGGAGGCCGAATCAGCGTACCCACAAACGATCCGAGTTCGATCTACCACTCGATGATACCTTTGACTGCGGGATCTCATTCAGCGACTTCGACGAGCCCGAAACTCATATCGACAGCCACGTCGACTCCGAGATCCGCACCGACAACAACCTCGACTCCGAGATTCATAACGATTTCGCCGACATCGAGATGAGCATAGGTGATGAAGGCATCGACAGTTCGATCCGTCCAGACGAACAACTCGATGGGCATATCGACTCCGACATGAGCCTATCCAAGCGAAAGTGCTGACGACCAGTCGTGGGCAAAAAGAATAACTTTTGAAGACATAAATAATGTATACATTTGTTGGTATCATACCATAATGGTACTTATTTTATTTAATCAGGTACTACTAACTTATACTTAGCTTTGTTTCTTTAGGATGAAGGATTTGTTTTCTTTTATAGTGAAACAAGTTGCACTGCTACCTTAGTGTTATGAACTTTTAAGTTGTTTCTTGTTTTCTTTACTTAACCAAAATATAACTGAAAGGGAGTTAAGTAATAAATGAAATATGTGGAACATTTATTCAAAAGGAACTTAGTAATTTAAAGTGTGATTAGATTTTTTTATTTATTTGAAAAGATTATTAAATAATAGTAGAACAAATTTCATAAGCTTATAACTTCATTTTCAAAATTATGAAAATATTTCATATTAATTATTTTCTTAAATAAAGTATCATTTTAATTAATCAATTGTTGAAATAAGAATATTACATGTTATAATGAAAACACGCTTTAGAATTTAAAGTTAAGCATGTTAAACATTTTACATGAAGTTGAAATGCATCCAAAATAGCATTTCAAATTAACTCCATATTTAAAATAATAAATAAATTATTGTTTTAATTTTAGAGTGATTCACTTGTAATGGAACACATATTCAAATTTGAGGTTTAAGCATGTGAGGTGATTTAATTGAAGTTTGACATGCATCCAAAATAACATTTCATATTTAAAATAAGTAATTGGTTGTTTTGATTTTTGAGTTATTAAATTTTTAGTCAAACAAACATTTTATTAATATAAATAGATAGATTTTCTTTTTCTAATCATTTTGATATATTATTTATGTTTTCTAAATTACAGATTAAAAGTTATTAAATTTACAAATTTTATTCGTTTCTGAAATTCTTAAATTGGGTTGGGCCCACCTGTCAGGATTTTATTATTTACAGAAAACATTTAAGGAAATAATTAAGAATCTGACAGACGGTCCCACATGTCATATATTTCTCCATTTTCAAAAGAAATTCCAGAAATATTTTTAAATGCCTCGCTGACGTCAGCAATGGCCAGTGCTCCACTGCCGAGCACGGACTCGACGATTTCGAGCAAACGGAGACGCGTTCGAGCCACCACTAGGTGCAGCACGACACGGTGAACGGTTTGGTGGCGGTGCCGCTGCTAATTGGTCACTGGAGAGTCGCCGGCGACGAGCTCTCCCGGCGGCCAGAGATGGCGCACGACGCGGCGGACGGTGTTGCTCGGCTTGACTACGGTTGCGAACGAATTAATCCAAATGAGAGGTACCAGGAGGAAGCACGGCTCACCACGAGCACGGAGAACTGCTCGGCAAAGCTTGGGGACGCTCGACGGCAACGAGCCCGTCCGCGAAAGCGGCGGCCGGAGTTGAAGGAGATGATCAAATTTCCCCGCCCTCGAGCTTCCCAGCACGCCCCTCCACGAGGATGACTCTGGAATCACGGCGGAGCTTCCCATACACTCAACGGAGCACGGCGTGGCCGAAATCCACGGCACACGGTGGAAACCCGACGAACTAGGGTTTGCGCCCGACGGAAATTGAGAGCACGGTAGACGATGGGGAAAGTATGGGGTGAGAGAGGAGATCGAGTACAACGTCTCCCTGGTCTTATCCTCGAAGGCAAGCAAGCAGGCAGGACGTGGCGCGACGAATTTGACACGGCGACGTCGTTGTCCTTCTGGCCGGAGGAGGAAGAAAGTAAAAGAAAGGTAAATTTGTAGAAAACCCCTGGGTTTCCGAGAAATTGCAGGAACAGTGTTAACAGGCCCCTGACTCCTGTTTTAAATGAATTGAGGATCTGTTTGCGATGATTTTAATTGCAGAAAAGCCCTTGGATGTGTAGGATTTCAATATGATGTTGATTTCAACTTTGAATTTTTAATATTTTGACTACTTTAAATCCATCTAACATATAAAGTGATTTGTGGGCATATTTGAATTTAGTTCATATTACAAAATGTGTAGCTTATTAATTTTTGTTTCCATGTTGCATTAATATAGCAATTGGAAATATTTTGCTATGCTATTTATTTGTGGGTAATTATTGTTTTCAAATGCTAAGCATGGTTCCTTGCTTGACTTAAAATTGTAAATAGATATAAATATCCAGATTTGTGATTTGTGTGCTTTTCAGAATTTATGGCAACACCAAATTGTAGTCCAACAATAAATGCATCATTTGCTCACTGTGGTGCCTCCATCGAGTATGCACAGTGTTTACAATACAACTCCATGCCACACATAAAATGTTGCCTCAGTGGTTTTAACTTGTGATACCTGAGAAATCAATCATGTGAAGACATGATCAAATGTCTGTGGATGCATAATTACAACTGTCCTGCCTGTGATCAGGTCTAATGGTAAAATAGATGAATAGAATGATGAGAATAGAATCATACTTGATTCTCTCACTCATACTGATAATAACAAAAATGATATTCTCCCTTATTAGGATCAAATTCTTATGTATGTGGAAACAAATTGCTTATACAAGAGATTATCAGTTAGTCCATGGGTTCCATTTACCACATGTCCAAATTCATCTCATCATGAGAATAAATTCTTGAACAAGCCAAGTGGCTCTTGTCACTGGATGAACTTGTGAGCTCCTCTCCTTTGAGACATGTCCACACTCACATGAATTTGTGAAGTAACTCATGTGATTTCATTAATTGATGATAGAAGAATATATATGTGTTTTATGACATCTCAATTTGCCTTATGCATATAAAAGAATTTGTTAACAAGATGATCAATCCTGTCACCAAATCACTTCTTATATCCAAGTGGCTGAGATGTACTGAATTATCTGACGTTCTGTTTATTTGTATAAGACACTCAATTGTTTGAGCATACAAAAGTGATTCGTTAACAAGGTTATAAGGCTTGTTACCAAACTACTTCTATATAACACAAACATTGGAATATCATACTATTTCTAGAGAAATTAATAAGGACAGATCAGACATAAGAGTTCCATGTCTCCATTATAGATGGACATATTACTTCTATACCATCCTAAGAAATCCTTCTTCAAAATCCTCTTGTTGCTTTACCTTATTTTCTGGGGTTAGCTCCTCTTGCTGAATGACTTCGAGAAGATTAGAAGATAAGAAGATAAGATGGTCTAGATAAAGTACGATGATCTAGATTAAGATTTAGTTTAGCATTTTATTATCCTCCTTCCATATACTCCTTCTTTTCTTTTCTTTAAGATATGTACTTATTCGATTAATGATGTAAGTCATACTCATCATTTGATTTATAGTTTCTTGTATTATTCACTTGAAACCAAATGTTTGAGAATTATATGAAACAAGATTTTGAAGTTTATAGCACTCTTGTTGATGACTAAATCTAATCCACCAACATCAGTGAAACCTCGATGTAAGTTTCACAAGTTGAATTCCAAGTTTTTAGTTACTCATCAAACTAACGGCATTCTCAACTAGCCTTTCGAGTGGTGGTTAACACTCTATGACTTCGTTGAAAAAGTTTTAAATTTTCCCGTATTTTCAGATGCATGCTATGCAAATGCACATGTTTAATTTAACCCCTTTCTACTCTCTGAACTACAGGTCATTACACCCGAGCTTAAGACATGAGAAGCTCCCCCTGAATGTGTGCATATAATTAACTTGCATTGGAATACAAATGCAACACATATAGGAAGAGGGCACCTCCAAATAGTAAGGAAACTAGATAGGAAATTTCATGAGAGACATATCAAAATAGGTTGAGCTTTGAGAGAGAACTATACCTTGTGCACAATAGAGTAGAGATAAACCATAGCACAAGGATACAACTCATAACCATATAAGAAATCCATATGTCTCATAACTTAAGCACAAAGGTTCACACACATAAGTTCCACATGAAAACACAACACGAATAAGTTCGACATAAATGGACACAAGCGCCACAAGAATGGTAAAAGCATATGCTTGTGCCTGAAACCCATGCAAATCCCACACGGATACCTAATAGAACTACTTCTCCCCCTTTGGCATCGAAACGCCAAAAAGGGAAAAGAGCGATGCTACGGCCCAAGTAGATCACTCTGACTCAGAGGCATCATCAGTATCAACATCGTCACCGTTAGCATCATCATCATCACCATCATTGTCCTCAGACTCAGCATCATCCTCTTCTGAAGACTCATAGTTACGGGCACGAGTGTAGGATGGCCGGGAAGGGCCTGCAGAAGCTGTCTCTAGAAGATGAGACTCAAGCTGAGCCCATGGAAACTGAGAGCCCTCGTTCCACTTATCATAAGAAAGAGGAGCAGACTCTGGGGGTCATCTGTGAGGCGAGGAAGGTGCTTGAGAATGTTCTCCTGCCTAAGATAAGTGGCATACTGTCCCCTCCAGATGTCCGCATTCATACACAGGATGTTCCGCTGGAACCAGTTCAGATTCTTGGGCGGAGCAAAGGAAGGAACCGTAGCCTGACTAGTGGCGCCACGACGTGCATCACCCATGAAGGAACCTCGGGCAGGAGCTGCAGCAGTAGAAGATGGAATGACCTCTTTCCTCTTCTGATAAACCCTCTTGTACGAATGGGGCTGCATAACTTGTTGAAGTTGTGGTTCTTCAATGTGTCCTTGATGAGCATCATGATGTAAGTGTAACACCCCAGGTAGGAACCCTACCTGAGATGCTACCGCACTACAGCTAGATCTACATAGTATAGAACGTATTCGAAAAACCGGACAGAGTTTCCCTTGTTTGGACAAGCAACAGGTACGAAAATGATGATCTAATGATATTATAGCTGGAAAGAAACATCCACGCAATTCACCAAATCTCATCAAGTCTCGAGATATAAAATAAAATGTCTCAACTAAACAATGTAAAGCCAGAAGCTAATATACCAAGGATGATCAACTAAGCATTTTGTGAAGTTATGTGATGTGCTCAAGGATGTAGAGGTGCTACGCCCATATCCCATACATGTCGCTTATTAGTACCTGAAACCAAATGAAACACAAGAATGAGTATAAAAATACTCAGCAAATAAAATACAGAACCATCAGAATAATAATCCCATTATGTCAGGTACATAGCTAGGGGTTACCAATTTTCAACATCCTACACCACTGAACCCAACCAGGACCACCTGAACATACTGATAAACTCTTTATGAACTAGAAGACTGAAACCAAATATCTGAATATGTAACTGAAACTGAACATCTGAATATGGAACTGAAACTGAACATCTGAATATGTCGCCCGGACTAGCCCACGAGCTGACAGTTCTCACCGAACTCTATCGGAGTAGCCACTCGGGACAGTCTCACCGGACTAACAGAAAGGGTGAATATGTCGCCCGGACTAGCCCACGAGCTGACAGTTCTCACCGAACTCTATCGGAGTAGCCACTCGGGACAGTCTCTCACCGGACCAACAAGGAAAGTTAGCCCTCGGACTAGCTCACAAGCTGACAGTTCTCACCGAACTCTATCGGAGTAGCCACTTGTGAACAGTTGCTCACCGAGTTAGCTATTGAAACTAAGAAGTGTGATATCTCTGAACATGAACGAAGGAATCGAATCGAATGAACTAAATAGGTTTTAAGTGAACCAACTGAACAAGGAATCTCAATCCGTGAAAACAATCAGTTGAACCGTCACACAATGGACAACATAGAGAACAAGGGTTCGTCATGCACTTGCCTTTACCGATGGCGAAGACGTTATTTGGGAATAATTCCACACATGTGTGGCTAATCACATTTCCGAGGGAGCAACCCCTTTGCTGTCCCTTCACGAAAGGATTCACAACTCGAGCTAGAAAGCTCCAAAACAAGTAAATGGTATGCCTATGGATTCATATGGAACTTAACTACAAACAACTCCTACTATTCGAACTCAAAATAAGGAGCTATGAAGGTCATAACCAACAAATACACCCTGCTGCTTCCAGTTTTCAGAATACCGAGTAGCTAACTTCAGGGATAGATGGAAGTAAGAATACTCCTGGGAATTAACCGAATCATTTTGTATTAGAACATATGCATCACAAGCAAGCTAGGAAGGAACAAATTATGAATTTTATTGAATGGGTAAAGCTCCTCAAGCCCATGGGAAAACTCTATTCTATGCTGTTTCCAGAATTCTGAAATAACAAGTAGCCACCTTTGGAAACTCATAACAACAAGAATACTCATAGGAATTAAGTAAATCAAGTTGATCTATGAAGTATAAGGTATCAGGTAGCTGAACCATGGTAGAAAACAATTTAATCATCCCTCAAAGAGCATGGAAAGCTATGGACAAAAGCTACAAAATACTGTTTAGCAAAAAACAGAACAGCAACTTGCTTTCGTTGCTGCGGCTAAACCGCTGAACCAAATTGAGTGATTGACGGCTCAAAACGATCGTGGGAACGAGGGCTACAAAACATTCCATAGGACGCCCCTCTGATTTTGCTATCTAGGTACTCGAAATTGATGATTACTGGGACTGCAGACACGAGGACAGCAGCAGAAACGATTTGAGCCCTAGTTCTCCCTGGACTAGCTAGTCCCCTGCCCTAACCACCAGGAATAACTTCACCTACAGCACAAGAGGGAAATCTTAGGGGTCAGGGAACTCACCCTTGGGGCTTGACCACAAGGAATTGAGCAAGGGGTGATGGAGATGGTCTTCTCCTCCTTCTACTCTTCTTGTCACCTACTCTTCTCTCCCGGGTCAGATCCGAGGGCTTCACTTGTAGGAGTGGGTCGTGGTGTAGGTGGGGAATTCAGTGAAGAAGTTGGAAGGAGGAAGGAGGAGGCGCCATGGATAGAGATGAGGCTCACGGTTGAGGAAGACAAGAGGCAGAGGGATGCCTTGTAGATCAGGATGAGCTCCTCACGTGTGGAGGAAGGGATAAGGGTCAGCTGTACCTTTTTTCTTTAGTTAAATATATTTTCGAAATACCCCTTAATCCATAGACCTTAATTGATAATTCCACGGAAGATGCATCCGGAGTCCGATTTAGGCAACTGAACTGTCCACGTCGATCGTCTCGACGAGCCCGACGCATCTATGGACTCAGATAGTTGAGAATAGATTTTGTTTGAAAGGTCACATGAAGGTGACTACGAAAGGAGTATGGCGAAGCGATGACAAGAACGCTGATGAAAATATCCAATAAATTACGGGGTATCACAGTAAGGAGCATACGGAATAGTGAGCCCACTGACCATAGAGTCAAACAACTCATGAAAGATGAAATGCATCACATCCACTTTAAAATCAGCGCCAGGGTCTTCATTCTCAGCAATATTTTTAGCAAGGCAAAGCAGATTGGCAAGGGGAGCGACAATATTGTCATCGTTACCTCCGCTGGGAGCAATAGTTGAGCGGAAGATGATCACAAGCTGGTCATAGAGGGGCAGGAGGCCCTGTTTTTGGTCAATAATTGCATCAGCCCCATACATGTCCTTCAATATGTTTTTATTGGGCTTCTCAACAGAGTGCATACGGTAACCACTAGGAGGAAGGTTGTTGCGGTAAGAATAGCCAAGGAGAGTAGCCATCCGAGAAAAGGAGGATGTACACTGAGTGCTACCCGACATCCATTTCATGGTCTTTTGATGGTCACTCTCGATCACCAAGGTGGAGAAAAACTGCAGAATAAGTGGCACATTGTAGGGACATTGCTTTTCAATGAGAGGAACCATGCCCATCTGTTCAATCACATCTGCAGCTTAAGCATAACTGGCCTTGGCCTTGATATCTCGCAGTCTGTAGGGTTGCATTGGGCGAATAGGGTGCGTATAATGCAAATAGATGTCCTTGTGTATATAGAGCTGCTCCATGCACCAGAAGTTGGGATCTTCAATATTTTCATCTCTGGGCACATTCCTATACTAGTTGGACTGACGAACTCGGGCATAGTCAACGCTTGACATGGTCAAGTAGTTGGGGCGAGTTTCCTTGCCCTTCCTCGGAGGCCTAGAGGCAACTTGCTTCTTCTTGGCTGACAGTTTTTCTTTTCTAGCAAACTTCTTCGGAGGACTACTCGAACCACCTGTGAGATAAAGCAATAGATGGATAGCATAGATGAGTACACACAAGTCACAGAGCAAGGAATGACACAAGGTACAATAGGAGAGCATCCACAGGTTGATAATACTTAGGCCTAGGCAAATCAAAATAATTCTGAACTTAACTGTCGGAATCGGATAATCCGGTCCAAACAGAATCGGATAATCCGATCTGGGATTTTCAGAACAGTTTGATTCGAATCCTAGGTCTAAAAGCAGATCGACACAAAATGATGCTACCCTAGTGCTCCTAGTGTGCAGGGAATGATCAAGGGAGACTCTATACTCAAGCAAAGCATCAATAAAACTCCAATTTACGAATCTAGATGAAGAACACCCAAGATTTGAAAATGAGAGATTTACCCTCTTCCATTGAGGAAACTGCTTGGAGGAAGGAGTTCCCGGGGAGGAGGAGCACCAGATCCGGCCGAAACCGCAAGGATTGATGGAGGGAGTCACCGGAGACGGCGTGGGGACGGCAGGCGGCGGTGGGGTGGAGAAGAGTGTCGGGGGTGGAAGAAAAGCTCGTATGAGCCCTTCACCCCGACGCTCTCCAGAAAATAGAGACAAACCGCTCAGTCGGATATTCCGGGTCTGACTTAGACCGGATAATCCGATAGGTCGGATAATCCGATCAAGTAAGAATGGATATTCCGACTGACTCCAAAATTCTGTGAAACACAAAAATTCTGGCCTGCTGAACCCATTCTCCTCAGTTTCAAATCAAGACTTGTGTGCATAAGATAGAATGTTTTTAGGTAGGATAGGCTTGGGACAGGATTGCCAAACTGACATTGGTACTTCACACTCAAGCTTGCAAGAATCGAACAAGGAAATGCCAAGTTGAGTGTGTTTTCCATAAAACCAACATAAAGACCAAAAATTCCAAATGATTTTCAATTAAGACCCAAAAAGAACCAACTCTTCATAAAGAAGAGGGCGGTGGCCTAGGCCACCATGTATGAGTTTGTGGTGTGACACCGCGAAGATGTATCTTGGGTTCACGGCCACTACTCGTCATTTAAGCTCACAATTCATGAAATGAAAATATAGAGACAAAATGAGTTCTTACTATCGGCATAATGGGGGGAGGGATAGTCCAATGGATTAGGACCGCACTCCCCTATGTCCATGCCTACATCCAAACCAAATGAATATCGTCTAATATGGGTAGGTATGCAAGAAGTCCACTAAATCCAATTGCTTATGTCCACCACATTAAGTTCTCCTCTCAACTCCTTGAATCTTGCTTCACCAAGAGGCTTTGTGAACATATCGGCGAGTTGAAGCTTGGTGTTGACATACTTGATTGCAATATCACCCTTCTCAACATGATCTCGAATAAAATGATACCGGATCTCAATATGCTTGGTCTTCCCATGAAGAACCGGATTGTGAGCAATTTTGATGGCACTTTCATTATCACATAAAAGAGGCACTTTGTCACAAATGACACCATAATCCTTTAAAGTTTGCCTCATCCATAATAGTTGTGCACAACAACTTCCGGCGGCAATGTATTCGGCTTCGGTGGAGGACGAGGCCACACAATTTTGCTTCTTAGAAGACCAACTCACAAGGGACCTACCAAGGAATTGGCAAGTACCCGAAGTTGATTTTCTATCCATTTTGCAACCCGCCCAATCCGCATCCGAATAACCTACAAGATCAAAGCTTGTGCCATGGGGATACCAAAGACCAAAGTTAGGAGTATCCATCAAGTATCTTAGAATCCTTTTAACCGCGGTTTCATGACTTTCCCTAGGACTTGATTGGAATCTTGCACACATACCCACACTAAACATAATATCCGGTCTAGATGCACAAAGGTAAAGCAAAGATCCAATCATAGAACGATAAAGCTTTTGATCAACTTCCTTACCATCCGGATCTAAGTGAAGATCCGCCTTGGAGTCCATGGGAAACTTATAGGCTTGGCATTGTTCATGTCAAATTTCTTGAGCATGTCCTTAATATACTTGGCTTGACATAAGAATGTTCCTTCTCGAAATTGGTGGATTTCAAAGCCAAGAAAATAATTCAACTTTCCCATCATGGACATCTCAAATTCCTTGGTCATTAGCTTGCCAAATTGATCACTAAATTCACGGTTAGTGGAACCAAAGATAATATCATCAACATATATTTGGCATACAAAAAATCTCCATTTACCCTTTTTGTAAAAAGAGTGGGATCTATTACCCCAATTTCAAAGCCACGGTCTACTAAGAACTCCTTGAGATGATCATACCAAGCACGTGGAGCTTGCTTGAGCCCATAAAGAGCCTTATGTAGTAAGTAGACGTGGTTAGGAAATTTAGGGTCTTCGAAACCCGGAGGTTGTTTAACATACACCAACTCATTTAGTGGACCATTTAAGAAAGCACTTTTAACATCCATTTGATATAAGACAATATTATGAGTAGATGCATAAGCAATTAGTAAGCGAATGGATTCAAGTCTAGCAACGGGGGCATAGGTTTCACCGTAGTCGACTCCTTCGATTTGGGTGTAGCCTTGTGCAACCAATCTTGCTTTGTTGCGGATGACTTGACCATGTGAGTCTTGCTTGTTCTTAAATATCCACTTGGTTCCAATGACATTATGGCATGTGTCTTTGGGTTTTTCAACTAATGACCATACTTTGTTGCGCTCGAAGTTGTTCAACTCTTCATGCATAGCCGCAACCCAATCCATATCTTCAAGAGCATCATATACCTTGAGAGGTTCTAAGCTAGACAAACAAGAGACATGACCACAAAAGTTAGATAATTGTTTGCGTGTGGACACACCCCTACGAATACTCCCAAGGATATTTTCTTTGAAGTGGGAAAGATGATCCAATTTTGATGCACGCCGGATGACCCGGCGTTCCATGGCTTGACCAATTGTTTCACCAACACAAATATCTTCATCATTGCCTTCATCTTGCTCATGGTCAACCCTAAGTGGAGTTCTTGGGTTGTGGGTTCATTATGTTCTCGTTCACCACTAGAGTTGGGTGGGTCTTGACCATCTTCTTGATCATGTGAATGAATATCATGTTCTTGTTCTTGGATAGTTTCTTGATCAACTATTGAGGTGGATGGCTCAACTTGAGTAGAACTTGTTCCTTCTTCTTGAGTATCATCAATAGGTCCTTCAATAGGAATAAGTTCTCCAATCCCCATAGTTCTTATGGCTTGAGATGGAGCATCATCACCTACATCATCATGATCAATATGCTCCGCTTGGGAGCCATTATCCTCGACAAACTCCACGTTCATAGATTCTTCAACACACCCGGTGGATATGTTGTAGACCCTATAAGCATGAGACTTTGCGGCATATCCAACAAGTATACCATCAAAAGATCTAGATTCAAATTTAGCAATTTTGCAACCTTTAATGTAAACATGGCATTTGCAACCAAAGACTCGAAAGTAAGATACATTTGGCTTTTTACCGGTGAGGAGTTCATATGGTGTCTTTTCCATGAGAGGACGGAAGAAGAGCCGGTTTGAGTAGTGACAAGCGGTGTTGATGGCTTCGGCCCAAAAGTTGTATGGGGAATGAAATTCGGCCATCATAGTTCTTGCCATATCAATAAGAGTGCGGTTCTTCCTTTCGGCGACACCATTTTGTTGGGGAGTATATGCAGCGGAATATTGGTGTTGAATGCCCTCCCCACTTAGGAAATCATCCATAGTGTAATTCTTGAACTCCGTACCATTGTCACTTCTAATTGCCAAAATCTTGGAGTCATATTGGCGTTGAACTAGGGTTGCAAAGTCAATGAATATCTTTTGAGTTTCACTCTTCTTCTTGATGTAGAAAGTCCAACAATATCTTGAATAATCATCCACAATCACCAAACAATATTTCTTGCCACCAAGACTATCATATGTGGGAGGCCCAAAAGATCCATATGAAGGAGCTCCAAAGGCCTCTTAGTGGAGATAATGGTCTTCTTGGGGTGATTCTTTTCATGCATCTTTCCGGCTATGCAAGCACTACAAGGACGATCTTTGGAAAAATTAACATCGGTTAGTCCTACCACGTGTCCACCCTTTACAAGAGTTTGTAAATTTCTCATACCGACATGGCCTAGCCGGCGATGCCAAAGCCAACCCTTGTCGGATTTAGCCATTAGACACGTGGCAATTTGAGTGGTCTCTTTCGAGAAATCGACCACATACAAACCGTTCTCACGAAATCCAACAAAGGCTACTTTAAGAGATTTTGTGAAAAGGATGGTCACGTGGTATTTATTAAAGATAACGGTGTAACCGGCATCGCATAATTGACCAACGGAAAGTAGATTATATGAAAGGGATTCAACAAGGAGGACCTTCTCAATTGATAACTCCGGTGTGATCACCACCTTGCCATATCCCAATACCTTAAGTCTTGTATTGTTCCCAATGGTGACATGAGAGAATGAGAGTAATTGTTTCAATAAGCCCTTTACTACTTCTTTGCTTCCGGTCATGTGAGATGAACACCCACTATCAATGAGCCATGAAGATCCACCGGAAGAAAAGCCCTACAATAAATCAAGTCTTTGATTTAGGTACCCATTTTGGAATGGGTCCTCTTTTGTTAGTCACAAGGGTCTTTGGAACCCAAATAGCATAGTGATAATCATCTCCATATGAGGTACCAACATATTTAGCAAAAACATAACCATTTCTAGATTTCATAAGCACATATGAGGGGTTATATTTTCCGGCAAAGTCATTGTGAGTGGCATTGCCCCTTGTGGCTTTACCACCCACAATGGGTTCAACATTCTTCTTGCCCAACTCCCCCTCCTTCACAAAAATAATATCTTTTGAAGGGGAGGTAGGCATCTTCTTCTTGTTTGCCTTCTTGGACTTGGGAGCAAACCCAAGCCCTTCCTTGCAACCACTCCCTTTTGATTGGTCAAAAGATCATTGAGGTTCTTTTCCCCTTGGATGCAAGTGGCTAGCCCTTTTCAAGTTGGGCCTTCAACCTAGTGTTCTCCTCCATGAGAGATGCTTTAAGACATAAGGGTTAGTAGCACAAGCATTGGCATCTTTATCATTATGAGGAGTGGTGAAGCTAGCATATATAAATTGAGCTTGTAATTTAGCATGACCCCTTGAGCTTGGTGAGCTCACTTGAGGTCACCTTGTGGGTTTCCCTAAGTTGCTCAAAATTCTCAAGGAGTTTGTTATGACTCTCTACAAGCTCATCATTTTTAATTTTTAGATCACTAGCAACTTGAATAGAGGTTTCACGGGTTTCTTTTGCCTTGGATAAATCCTTGGCTTGGGTCTCCTCAAGTTGCTCCCGGAACACTTGTTCCTCAACAAGTTGATCTTCTAGCTCACCAATTTTATCGGCATGATCACGTGCATGCCCCTCAAGCTCATAAATCCTATTCTCCTTCTCCTCAAGGAGGTGTTTGGCTTCTCCATATTGGTACATGAGAGCCTCAACCATTTTCTTGGTTGGACCTTGGAGCTTGTTTATAAAGAGGGTAATTGTATCTTTTCTCTCATTTTTCCCTACATCCTCAACACAATCCAAGAGAGATGGTTTAGAGGAGATAGTAATTTTAGGTGGGGAATTCACCTTGGTTTCCTTGGCCATGAGGCACATAGGCTTGGGATCTTGTTGTCATTTGGAGCGGAGAAAAGGGGTGCCAATGAAGGAGGAAGGTTGCCCATTGCAAGAGCCGCCATCCCCACTTCCTCACTTGTATCATCATCCTCCTCTCGCCACCGGACTCATACTCTTCTTCATGTGTTGCGATGACAAGAGCCTTTTGAGGCTCTCTTGATGAGGTACTTGGGCTTGGTGAAGAACTTCTTCTTCTTTAAGATGAGTTGGCCTCCAAAATCTTCTCTTCTCTCATAGGGGCAATCCTTCACAAGGTGATTCTCCTTTCCACAATTAAAGCACATTCTTTTCATTGGTGGGGAGAAGTTGCTCTTGATATTCTTTTTGTTCCAATACTTGGTGGCGGCAAGAGCAAGCACCTCATTGAGTTCACCCACAAAATCTTCTTCATGATGACCACTTGTGCTTTCTTCATATCTTGGATGTTCTTCCACATGAGCCTTCAAGGCAAGGTTCTTTGTGCCACGAATTTGGTTGATGGAAGACTTGGAAGTGGCCTTCAAGGTATCATAAGTGACGAATTGTGCCAATATGTCATTGGGAGACATTGTTTTGTAGTCCGCTCTCGTATGGAGATTCATCACCATATTTTCATTGTATGGAACAATGGTCTTGAGGAACTTGGCTTTGACCCATTCATCATCCATATCTTTCTTTCCATTTTCCCTACATGCACACAAGCTTGGTGAGTCTTCGGAAGAGATCCGATGGTGTCTCTTCTTCTAGCATGATGAAGTTGTCCACTTGATGTTGAAGGATGGCGTCGTTGGAGCGTTGAAGGCCCTCATTTCCTTCATATACCGATGCGAGAAAATCCCAAGCCTCCTTGGTGGTTTTGAGATTCCGCACTTGATCTTCATCATGGGCGGTCATGGCACTCTCAAGGATGTACTTGGCGTTTGCATCAAGTTGTTCATCAATCTCTTCTTGCCTTGTCAAGTTGGGGGATCAACCGGTTGTAACCATTTAGAACCACCCTCCAAAGATGCACCGATGAGCTGCGAAAATAAGACTCCATAGATTTCTTCCAAGTGAAATAACGAGTATTATCAAGCTTAGGAGGTGGCCTACTTAGGTTGGTTATATGAGGTTGGTGGGTGGAACTTGAGTGAGATATGAAGTAGGTGGAGCAAAGTTGAGGAGGCTTCTCACTAGTTTTAGGTTGCTCTTTGTTATCCTTAACAACCAAGGCCTCAACGTTAGAACACCGGTTGATGAGGAGGCATTTTGATTATTAATGACCCGAGTATACACCTCGTCCACCATTTTGCCTTTCATGAACCCAAAGAGTTCAATCATGGCTTTCATGGTGACCGGGGCATTATCATCGGGAGGGTTATCCCCGCTTCACTTAGTTCTTTCTCAAGTTGTTCTTATCATTTTTCTCTTGTTGTTCCTTAGCAAGTTTTAACTCCTCCTCGCTAGTCATCCTCCTCTTTAGGCTGTTAAGCCCTTAATAAAGAGACCTTGCTCTGATACCAATTGAAAGGATCGAGTAGGTTGACTAGAGGGGGGGTGAATAGGCAACTACAAATTTTCTTTTTCTTTTAATACAAATTTGGGAATTGCTCAAATATAAGTTCTCTAGATATGCAACTAGGTGAACAATCCTATATGATGAGCAATAAACAAGCTAGCAAGATATTCTAACAAGATAAGCTAGCAATACAAGTAAAGGAAGGTTAAGAGATAACCACACGGTGACGCGGAGATGTTTACCGAAGTTCACTTCCCAATGGAAGCTACGTCTCCGTTGGAGCGGTGCGGAGTCACAAAGTGAACTCCGAATAGCCTTGATATGGCACACCGTATCTCCCTCGTGTTATCCTCCGATGAGGAGTTCCACGAGCCACTATATGATGCCCTCGAGGTCGGCAACAAACCTTTACAAGGATGAGGCACACTCCACAACCGAATTGGAGGCTCTCACCAAATTCCCGCGGCTCCCAAAGCCACAAGAATCACAAGGCCGGGGCACGACTCCACAACTTAATTGGAGGCTCCCGGCTAGTCCCCGGCTCCCAAAGCCACAAGAACGACCAACGACAATCCAATGTATCAACGAACTTACAAGCTTCAAGCCCTCTCAAGAACGGAGGGGAAAATCAAATCGCTTGGGTGGAAGTGTAGATCTAGGTCAACTCTCCCAAGTCCTAGAAGGACAAGGTGTTTGAGTGGGTAGGGAGAGAGATCTAGTGAGTTGAAGCTTTCAACAATGGTGGGGGATTCAGTTCTGGTCGTGGTACCCTGTCCAAGGTAGGAGAAGGCCTTTATATACTGCTCCCAGATTCTAGCCGTTGCAGACAGGTTAATCGGATAATCCGATCCAAGTCAGCATCGGATAATCCGATGCCATCGGATAATCCGAGCAGACCATAATCGGATATTCCGGAGAACCTCAGTGTGCGGTTGCTTGTAGTCCTTAGCAGAATTCGAGCAATTCCTGACGATCGGATAATCCGAATCTTCCAAAATCGGATATTCCGGATATCTTTAGTGAGCGGTTGCTTGTAGTCCTTAGCAGAATTCCAGCAGACTCTGCAAATCGGATAATCCGATACATCTGGATCGGATAATCCGATTCTCTTCAGCAACACAACAGGCTCTTTTCAACTCCCTTTTTGGATTTGATGCAAAGATGTTTTAATCACCTAAAACCTGCATCACTTGATTCACATGTTAAATCATCACTAGTGTTGTTGCCTAACACACAAAACACAAGGGATTTAAGAATTGTCCTTTCACTTTCTCCTTGTCCAAGTCAACTTGGGCAAGGGGAAAGTCCCCTAGCCCAATTCGGTTTGGGAGGGAGGAGTTGGAGTTGGACTCCAACTCCCCTCCCCCACCGCCTCTACCACCACCGCCGCCGGGTAGGGCCCGCCCTAGGCCGCCCTTGACCGCCTCCCCCCACATGGGGCGCATGGCCCATTAGGGTTTGGCTGGGGGGAGCCTCCCCCTTCGGCGCCTTGGCCGACCACCACCACTTTGTGGTGCGGCTACCTTGGTGGGCCCCTAGGGCCCATCTTGGTAGCCCCCATGGTGGGCTCCAAATTTATTTATATATTTTTCCAATAATTATTTATCAATTAAATAAATGAATATTTAATTAAATAATATTTTGTCTAATTAATTCTTATTTGAATATTTCCTTTTACAGAATATTTCATTGAATTAATTACCTATCATATAAAATACTTTTATTTGATCCGGGACACCCAGTGTCCGCTGACAAAATACTCCGGAAAAAAATATTTCCTTCTTATATAAACCCTCGGAATAAATCCGACCGTGATAGCAACTTCTATCACAATGTTATCTCTCTGATATATCCATATCCATCACGCAGATACTATTCCAGTGATACTCTCTCCATGTTCCAGACCAACCAATATACACAACTAACCAATCCTAGTTTAAGCGTGTCCACCCTACAGGTTCGATAACGTGTAGCTATAATTGGATGTTTCCATCCAATCACCGCCCAGGGTCAGATCCCGAGACGATCTGAATAACTGCTGCCGTTATGCGAAGACACTCTGTTGAACCTGTTGGTTATTTAATATATCATTCCCATTACTCGCGATACCAAAACTTCGCCTGAGATATAGATCCATGGATGTCACCATGAATCAATCATTGATTCATTACATCTTTGTCTATCTCGTTATCCGGCAAAGTTCCCTTTACTCGTGTCCGTATTATGATATCCCACACGGTGTAACTTCACCATGCATTGTCTGTAGAACATATTGGATACATTTAATACCGAGAGGGCCCAGGGCGTATCTCTCTAATCACCGATGAGTAATTTCCCATCTCAGAACATTAGGATACACACACACCTTGGAATCACCTAGTGACTGCCGTTTTACTACCCAGTTATGGCCATAGTGTTAAAAGTACCAAAGTAACTCTTCCAGTATGCATAACCCTAATAACTTCATGGTTACATGACAAGTTATATAATAACCTTACTGTGATAAAGCTAAGGACAAAAAGACAATTTAACGGAAGCTCTTAGCATACCAAAACTTGGGTCTACTCGGCCATATTATTATCCAATAATATGCCACTCATTGATGTTGACACAAACAATGTCCATGACTAGGAAAGCACAGTCATCAAGCAATCAACAAATTAGTTCGTAAAAGAACTAGGGTATATTTTACGTGTTCATAATCCCTACACGTGCGAGTGAGCTTTCCTCCGAATCATGTATTCAGGAACCACCGCAGTTATAGCATAGAGAATACAAATCATAATTATTGAATCAGATGTATAAATACATTGCCTTTTGGGCATACATCCAACAGTCTCCCACTTGCACAACTGGCAATGTCTAGTTTTCATAAGTTCAACATCATGAGAGATGGTTGGTGTTTCTGATGCTCATTCTTATGAGGTAAACTTATTGTCCTTTTAGTCCCTACTGGGGCTATGTGAACTTTATTCTTTTATGCACAAAAATATCATTTTTCATGCACAGCCTTTATTGATCATATGATCACTTGTAGCATCTGGTCATACAAGGTGAAACCTTGGTACTTCAACTAAGAACATAATTTCATTGTTTTCACAATTAGTTGTTTCTTTTGCAAAGAACCACACCTAGTTCATTTAATGAACCGATAACCTTTCCTTTGGAAGTTGTTATGCTCCCACTGTCTTTGCTACTTTTTGTAATTTTCGTAATATAGCCTTATGTTTTAAATAAACATCCCCTCGTAATGCGATGTTCGGAATTTAGAAAAATTCCGTTATCTATCCTTGGATTATCCTTTATACCTATCTCATATGATTTTCCAATGTAACTCTTACATTGTGAGCATTTCTCACTTTTGAAGTAACTTCTTCAAAATACACCGAATGGAGAATTCTCATCTTAATTGGAGTCAATTGAACTTTTATCAAATTCAACTTGTCAATAATCAAGTTTGACTATTTTGTTTTGATCTTTAAGAAATTCCTTTATGATCAAAGATTACAAATCAATTGATCAAGCTCATCACCGTACGAAACAGCCATGGTTCTTGCTCACGAATTTCTCTAACTTTATGAGAATGTTAATTCTCCCATGTTATTGAATAATATTAAAAAACACTTTAGTGAAATTTCCGCAACATTATATCTCACAATATATGGAAACTTCCATATATGCTGTTGATTGTGTTCTAAATATATATGTCATTAAATGCCTTTAACAACATATCATATTGTATCAAAACAAAACAATCTAGGGAAAATCTAGTGGGAGGCGCCGCATTTGTGACCGTCTCGTGCGGCGCGCGCAGAGATTCTTTCTCAGCTTCATCATGTGGCGCACGCGACATGCAAAGGGAACAACGTGTGGCCCCACCTGTCCTGGCTTGCGGCACCACTCGTTTTTGCGTGCGGGCCCTAACTATCCTGACACGTAAAGGAAATAGTGCTCCTTCTGCTCCAGCTTCCATCACATGTACGACACTTGTAGACAAAGCTAGCTTCGCTCCGGTGGTTGTGCTTGTGCATGTAGGATCAGAGCGATACTACTAGGTCACTACTAGTACAAAATAGAGAGGGCCTACTCTATAGTGTCTAGAAGTCTAGCTACAGTACCTATATGTACTGCACGCATTTTTCTTCTTCTTTTGAGTAATGCTCTCTCTATCCGCTCCACACCTTGTTTAAAATCTTAAACGTGTTTTCCTTTATCATTCTTGCTAATTACTTTATTTAAAATTAGGTAGCCACATTTTATTTAGCATGTGTATTTATTTCTGTAGCCACACCATTTTATATGTGGTTTTTCTGTTAACAAAATGTAGTTATGCGTGATTTATTTGGTAACCACATGTAATTTTATCTATCAACCATGTGTGGTTTATCCGGTAACCACATGTAGTTATTTGTGTTGTTATGTGTGGTTTACTGTAAGCACGTGTAGTTTATTAGTTTATGTGGTAACCACGTGTAGTTACGTGTAGCTTATCTGATAACCATGTTTAGTTCATATCCAACCATGTGTGGTTTATCTGATAACCACGTGTAGTTTATCTGTCAACCATCCGTGGTTTATCTGGGAACCACGTGTAGTTATGTGTAGTTACCTGATAACCACGTTTAGTTTATTTGTCAACCATGTGTGGTTTATCTGGTAAGCACATGTAATTTACTTGTCAGCCATGTGTAGTCTATGTGGTAACCACATATAGCTCGTCGGTGTATGTCTTAGTTTCTTCATGATTTACCTAGAAGAGTTATTTGCACTGGTGGTCACACAACTCGTCACTCATGTGCACTTAAGTCACACATCTGGATAACTGAATTTTTTGGTCACACAACTCGTCATCTGGTGCACTTAAGTCACTGACCCCACCTGTCAGGCCGTTTTCCGTTGAAGTTGATGCTGACTGGACACGTAATTTTGCAAAAACCCCCTGTATTTTTGTACATTTGCAAAAAACCCTGTGGAGGACCATTTTGTAAAATCAGAAGGACCATTTTGTAAAATTAGAAGGACCATTTTGTAAAATTAGGAGGACCATTTTGTAATATTAGGAGGACCATTTTGTAATATTAATATTACTCCAGGGGGTTTTCTGAAAATTTACCGTCCAAAACGGACTGACAAGTGGGGCCAGTGACCTGCGTGTACGCACTTGTCGAGTTGTGTGACCAAAAAATCCCGTTATTGAGATGTGTGACTTAAGTGCACATGAGTGACGAGTTGTGTGACCCCTCATGCAATTAACTCTACCTAGAATCATCCTTAAATGAAATGATTTTCCAGATGAAACGTGGTAACTAAGTGTAATTTATGTGACAACCAAGATGAGATGGTAAGTTTATTGCGATTTTATACGTGAATATTTATTTTATCAACTACACTTAGGAACATAGCTACTCAATTTACTCCTAAACAGCTAGGGAGTAGCAATGAGTAGTGAATGCGTTTCCTTTTTCTCCCTCCAATGATGTTCCTTTGTCTTGTATTTGTGCTAGATTCTCGTTAGCTGATGGTCTATAGGGAAAGAGCGAAACTGATTTGTGTACAGCATGGTGGGCAAGCATGCAGCAGCTCGGCAACAGCTCAGCTTTGCATGTTTCCGCGCGCTCGGCTAGGAAAGGAGCGCTTGTAGTCAAAAATAGATCAGACGATTGTCAGCAGGCCGCCGCACGCTAACGAAAATATACGGCGCCGCTCCGTAGTCATGTCCAACAATCTAATATTATACTATTCTTCAAAACCGAATAATATAATTAAGCTCCCACTGATTTTCTTGAAACTATGACCAATCTTTGCTTCCAAGTTTTTAAACAAAACTTTGTTTCTTACTTCTTACTTAATATCATTAATTCATTTGTCCTAGACAAATATTTCCTTCTATGAATTAAATTTATATTCAATTAACAAAACCCTCGAGCTGTACCTAGTACACATCCTCGATTCATTTTTCCTTTGAAAGGAATATGTTTTGTCAATCTCTTATATAAAATTATTATCATAAAATACCTTTTGATCACCAAAACCTTGTGATCATCTTTTCGTCTAACAAAAAGATCCTTTATTAAGTTTTTCATAACTTAACAACAATGATATTAATACATGACATCTAAGTCAAAATTCTATTGGGATCTATTCTAGCACATTCCTTTTCCTTACTTTGTCTTAGCATATTAAGTTTCCTAGAAACTTGTATCCTACTTAATCTGGTTAAGTGAATATTTCTTGACAAGACGTCATGCATTAAAATGCAACGACTCTCGGTATTAGTCTAAAAGATTTGACAATTGGAATTGCTTCCGCTTGCACAACATCTGATAACTATTTCCGAAGATTCCATAATCTTTTCAAGATTCACCATCCTCCCACTGAATTCAATAGAGGAAAAATACCTCAAGAATCACATTTATCTTAGTGGCAAAACATTGTCACTTATGTGGTGTTTTTAAAAGGAAGACTTCCAATTAATTTATTGGAACAACCAACAAAGTAATTTTATTTACCTTTCTTCATTTAGGACCAAGTTCTAATTTTTCATAAAACTCAGAACCTAAATTCTCTGTGTCCCATCATGTTTATCTTTCAAAACTATGACACAAATAACAAGATAAAATTATTACTAAGTCCTTTTATTATCTTAGAGCTGAACTTCTTTTTAGAAATTCTAAGTTTCTAAGACTATCACGTCCCTTTATATCTATCTTTCAAAACGATTTTGTGCTAAAACTAGAAAAAGCAATAAATATTCTAAATTGGATTTCTTGGAATATAATGCTGCAAATGAAATATCTTAGTAATTTATCTAATCAAACTTGATCAAATACTTGAACCGAAATTGACTTTCAATTCACCATATTACTAAGACAAACTTTCTAAAATATAATTGTGAAGTTTCAAGATCTCAATAAAATTATTGACTATCTTTTAAATTATCCTTTATTGACTTCACTATGTGCCTGAACACTTAATGAATTTATGACTCCAAAGAATCATGTAGTCCATCAAGCCTTTCACTTGTTTCACATAACAATATCTCAAATTTCCTTCCATCATGCATATGATGCATTTGAGATGATAGTGCCACTCGAAGGTGGTGTCAACATAATCACAACACATTTCAGAACAAATGATATTTCCATAATTCAAAAGATTTGTAACTTGATCATCCATGAAGGGATTGATCCAAAATATTCTTCGATAAACGGGACATGAAATCCCACAAATTCACAAGAGTATTTCCATCGCCAAGATTGCGACCTTATTACATAACTTGGGTAAAACCCACAAACCTTTCAAACTTAAAATGAAAAGTAAACTAGAGATGTCTTCATCTTCTGCACGAAACTCCTTGCGTCGAGATTGACACACATCTCCATCTTTTACTCCTCTGCCACCTTACTTGCCATATCTCCTATATCAAGTGCATAAAAATTTAGCATTTGATACTCTAGAGTTACTAGTAAGATTGACAAATATCATTCAAAGTATAACTCATATACCTTTCTTTCCTTTAGCAGACTTTTTCTTCTGCAACGGGAATTTCTTGCAGTTCCTCTTCCAGTGTCCCTTTTTCTTGCAGAAGAAACACTCGGATTCCTCTTGAGCTGAGAGTGCAGCCTTCTCCAATGCCTTAGCATTTTTAGACTTCTTGGTTCTCTTCTTCTTGAACTGTGCGGTTTGGGTAACCATCAAAACTCGATTGTTTTCCCTCTTCACACTAGGTTCAGCAGTTTCCAGCATTGCAAGCAGCTCATTTGGTGTCTTCTCCAACCCATTCATGTTGTAATTCATGATGAAACCGTTGTAAGACGGTGGGAGGGAAGCCAACACCAAATCTAAACTTAGCTCGGCTGGAATAAGAAATCCCAGAGCCTCGAGCCTCATACCATAACCAAACATCTTGATTACATGCTCGCTCACAGAGACTCCTTCTGCCATGTGACATGACCACAGTGCCTTCGTTATTTCATAACGCTCAGTCTTAGCCTGAGTATGGTACATGGCCTTGAGTGTGACAATCATGTCGTATGCAGGAGTTTGATCAAACTTCTTCTGCAACTCAGGTTCCATACATGTCAACATGAGACACTGAACAGAGATCGCCGTATCACTCTTCAAGGTGTACGCATCTATTTCAGCTTCTGACGCATTGTCAGCCGGCGCCTCGGGAAGAGGGCCATCGAGAACGTACTTGCTCTTCGCGTTCCTAAGAACAATCCTTAGGGCGTGAACCCAATCAGCATAGTTGCTCCCATTCGCAGTCAGGGGCTTCTTCTCAATCAGTGGTCCAAGGTTAAACGTGGGTGCTATCTTAACCATTGATCTACAACAATTAAGTTCACTCAGACATGTTCATAATTATTATCTAGCACTAGTAGATTTAAAACTAAAAGTGCTCCCACTAAAATTGATATTCCTCAGGATCAAATTAGTGTATACGAAATACACGCTCAACATATGATCAATGGATGGATACATGCCATTGAACATAGCTTACAATATTGGAAAAAATTTGGAGATGAGAACACAAATTTTTTCCATAATATTGCTACGGAAAGATTTAGAAGGAATTCTATTGCCTCTGTTCGTTTGCAGGATGGGACTGAGGTTGTGGAGCATGCTGATAAAGAAAAGATTTTCTTTGACACATACAAGGAAAGGATAGTAACATCTTTGAATCCTCTGATGCTCTTTAATCTGGCTGATCTTATTGAACCGGTTCCTGGCTTGGCAACTTTATCGACTCCTTTTACCAAAGAGGAAATTGATAATGTAGTCAAAAACATGCCGGCTGATAGAGCTCTGGGCCCTGATGGATTTAATGGACACTTCCTAAAGAGCTATTGGCATATAATCAAGGAGGACATATACAAGCTTTGCTTTGATTTTTATGATGGGAATCTAAATCTTGAGAGCATTAACATGGGTCACATCACTCTTATTCCCAAAGTGCATTCCCCTAAAACTATCAATGATTATAGACCAATCACTCTGCTTAATTGTTGTCTAAAGCTATTGACAAAATTATTGGCTAACAGATTGCAAGTCATGGTTCTTAAAATTGTTCATAAAAATCAGTATGGTTTCCTGAAGGAAAGAACTTTACAAGATTGTTTAGCTTGAGCATTTGAATTCATATACCAATGTGAGTCCTCAAAATAGGATATTATTTGCTTAAATTGGATTTTACAAAAGCTTTCGATACTATTGATAATTCTGCAATGCTGAAAATGATGAAGCAAATGGGGTTTGATGATAAATGGTTGTCTTGGATTGAAACTATCTTTGGTTCTGGAATGTCAGCAATTCTTTTGAATGGCATCCTCGGAAGGTAGTTCCCCTGTAAGAGGGGGGTTAGGCAAGGTGATCTGCTCTCTCCCCTAATTTTTGTCTTAGCTGCTGATCTCCTTCAAGCTGCTATCAACAAAGCATTCCACAACCAAATTCTTAGAGCTCCTTTCTCACCTCACTTTGGAATGGACTATCCAGTTATCCAGTACGCTGATGACACACTCATTATCGTGCCTGCATGTATACAACAAGTGGCTGTTATGAAAGAGATACTATAAACATATGCTCAGTCTACTGGACTTCGAATTAATTTTCAGAAATCATCTTTGGTGCCGATTAATCTAAACCAAGCCGATGCCCTACATATTGCAGCATATCTTGGATGTTCCATTGCATAAATGCCATTCACTTACCTAGGCTTACCTCTTGGTACGACAAAACCCACTGTGCAAGATTTAATGCCACTAGTGGATAAATGTGAGAGAAGATTAACTGCTAACTTCATGATGATGACCTACACTGGTAGAGTTACAGTCCATTGCCACCTTCACCATGTTCTCCATATAGTTGCCACCGAAGATTTTAGAACATATTGACAAAATAAGGAGACATGGTCTATGGAATAAGAAGACAGAAGATGGTGAGAAATGTAATTCACTTGCTGCTTGGGACATGGTGTGCAGACCGAAAAAGAAAGGGGGCCTCAGAATCTTGAACTTAAAAATCCAGAATGAGGGGCTTCTCCTCAAATATTTGCATAAATTCTACAATAAGCTTGATGTACCATGGGTGTCACTTATTTGGAGTGCGTACTATACAAACAGAGTTCCTCATGCCATGGATTCTTGTGGGTCTTTTTGGTGGAAGGATGTGTTCAAGCTCAGTCCAATATTTAGAGGCATTGCGATTGGTAATGTCAGTAATGGAAATTTAATTCTTTTTTGGAAAGATTTGTGGCTTGATGAAATTACTGCTGAAAAATATCCCCGTGCATTTTCTTTTGTCATCGACAAAGATTTGACAGTTGGGGATTTTTTATCCAGTAGCCATTTGGGAGACCTCTTCCACCTGCCGGTTTCCCCCGAAGCTCTCTCAGAAATAAGATCCTTGCAAGTTTGCACTTCTCACATTAGTCTGAACAACGAAGCTAATGATACATGGTCCTACGCCTGGGGTACCTCGAAATTCTCTTCCAGCTTATATTACCAAAATTTCTTCTGAGAATTGCAGCCTCACGAGTCGTTTCTCTGGATTTGGAAATCAAAATGCACACCAAAGATTAAATTCTTTTGTTGGCTGGTCTTAGCTGATAGGCTTAATACCAGAAATATGTTGAGGAGGAGGAAATATCAGATTAACTCTGGCTTCAATTGTTTGTTGTGCCATAATCCACCAGAAGAGACTGTCGAACACCTGATTTTTCATTGTGACTTTAGTATACAATGCTAGCAGGTTCTGGGAATGAAATGGCAAAGGCATGGTGACAGGCTAGATATTATTGCTAATGCTAGAGGAACCTGGACCAAACCCATGTTCATGGAAATTTTCATGGTCGCAGCCTGGCACATATGGAAGCAAAGGAACAACCTCCTCTTCGAAGGAATCCAACCTGTAGTTTCAATCTGGAAGATGAGATTTATAGAAGACTTCACCCTCCTGGTTCATAGGACCAAGGACACACTCCACCCTTTTATTCGATCTTTTATCCAGAACCTCTAATTTGGGCTTGACTCCTCTTGTGGATCTCGCTGCTATGTAATATAACCCTACCCCCTTGCTCCATGTAATTATTCCACGGCCCTTTTGTTGGGTGATTTAATATAGAGGCAGTAGGAGCCTTTCCTACTGTCATAAAAGCACAAAAACATAGCTTACAACGGGTAGGTCAACAGACCAATCACTTCCCACCGTGACTTTCGCTTCATCTTTCGATGTATGTGCTCCGAGCTCATAACTAGTTATGCCCGAATGTCAAGACAACCAACTGCTTTTGCTGCAGGTACGGTACACTGCACGCCTCCTGAACCCTTGGCACACATTACTCGTGGATACATGGCGTATGATGACAAGCATCCGGTTTGACACTGCTACGTGTTGGAAGAGCACGAAGTCCTTGATATTTTTAATTTTAGCTAAAGTAATTAAGATCTGCAGCTACCGACGAATCTCCCTAATAAACACACTAATGCGCAATCAAGGGAAGAGCAAGAAAACATATATAAAATATGCACAAGTAAATAACACTTCGTGATGTAGTATAGTCTTCTTCCTCCAACTTCCGGTGGCGCCTCCACCGGTGTCGCCATGTCGAGGTTTACGACATTTGCATGCCTTCTCCTATCCTCCACTATCACCATAGCTCGATGAACAAGAACGGCACTGACATGGGTATACATCTCGGGTAACCTACCATGAGGGTACCTGGTGCACGTGACGACTGAGTCCCAATATCGAAGAGTCTATTCGAAGCCCAAAGACAAAGGCCCAAGAAGATGGAGTACCCTCCAAGATTAGACATAGGCATAGTCGGTTTAGAACTTTCCATATGTGTAAACTAGGTCGGTTAAGAACTCCCGAGACCCAGCCTACTTAAAGGCTGGGAGGGGCGCCGATCTAGGACCAAGCCATACTCGAACCACCAAAGCTCGTGCGAGATCGACATCTCGTCGGAGCCTCCTTGTAACCTCATAATATCCACGATCAATAACAGACAAGCAGGAAGTAGGGTCTTTACCTCCACCCGAGGGGCCTGAACCTGGGTGAATCTTTGCCTCTGCTTGTCAGCCGACGAAACTACCAATACTACCACGTTCTCTCCCCATAATCTCAACCCTAGGTCCTTAACCATGGGATTTGGTGAGGATACCCCTCGTCAGGCACGCCGGCCAACAAAACAAGGTTAGTCAACAAAATATAATTTCGAGATTATACCACATCACATCTCCTGCAAAACAGAGTTGGACGCTTCTAATGTTTGTCTTCCATATTTTAGCGTGGCTGTAGAATCAACGGGACAAGCCAAAAATTCTACGGTCCTCACCAAGCATAATTACTCATGTTGCTAGATTGACCTTGCGGGGTGATTATCGATCCCAACATTACGAAAACATTGCGAATCCCAATCCAGACGATTGCCAAAGCACATGACCCCCATGTGGACCTAGTCCACATGCCCCTTCCGCTATCAAGTCGACGAGGCTAACTATAATATGATTCGAAGCTACTGAAGCACTTCGTTGGTGCCGATGGGCATACTAGGAGCAGCTGGAAGGTCCACGGATTGCCAGAAGTTCGAGATCTTACTATGCCGTTGGAAACAAGACGAGACCGCATATTGGGAAGCAACCTAAATAACTTGAATGTTAGAAGAAAAGATTTCGATAACATACCCGCACAAACTTAGGCGGTGCCCGCACACCATGTGCTCTAGATCAAATCATGTATCTACGCATAGATCGCTATGATACCACTATTGGGTTGCGTATACGGTAAATTAAAATTTTCCGTAAAGCTACGCAACAACTGCCAAGATCTACTATGAAGATACATGCGAATACAAAGATACAAATATCTAGATTGAATACGTTACCAACACCGAAGTTGTGGAAAAGTGTTGATGACGTAGTTGATGTAGCCTATCGCCGTCTCTCTCAACCAAGCCTGGTAGAGAGATTCCGATGCCTTCTCCTCCTCGCCTTGTCTTGATCCAGCAGAGTGAGGGTCAACGATCGGGATCGACGGATCACCCCTCCTAGAGCTTGCACGCGTACGCCGGGAAAGGTTCAGCAGGGCTTCGCCGTCCAAGCTTGAAGCACTACTGGTGTATATGAAGGTGGAGATCTCAACACATGAGAAGGAGAGAGATTAGATCTAGTGCGAATAGCTTGCCTCTAATTAGAGGTTCCTCTAATCCAATTAGAAGGGATCTAAACTTGGGAGAACTTGAGTTTCTTGTGTGTCTTGTCTCTCCTCCAAATAGGAGGGGGTGGGGTTTATATAGGAGGACCAAGGGGTGGAGGGACTTGGGGAAGGGAAAGCTTTCTCCTTGTCCAAGTCAACTTGGGCAAGGGAAAGTCCCCTATAGCCCAATTCGGTTTGGGAGGGAGGAGTTGGACTCCAACTCCCCTCCCCCACCGCCTCTACCACCACCGCTGGGTAGGGCCCGCCCTAGGTCACACCGACCTAGGCGGGTGGGGCCCACCAAGGCCGGCCGTCCTTGGCCACCACCGCCGCCGCCTCCCCCCACATGAGCCGCATGGCCCATTAGGGTTTCGGCTGGGGGGAGCCTTCCCCCCTTCGGCGCCTTGGCCCACCACCACCACTTGGTGGTGCGGCTACCTTGGTGGGCCCCTAGGGACCATCTTGGTAGCCCATGGTGGGCTCCAATTTTATTTATATATTTTTCCAATAATTATTTATCAATTTAATAAATGGATATTTAATTTAATTATATTTTATCTAATTAATTCTTATTTGAATATTTCCTTTTATAGAATATTTCACTGAATTAATTACCTATCATATAAAATACTTTTATATGATCCGGGACACCCAGTGTCCGCTGACAAAATACTCCGAAAAAAAAATATTTCCTTCTTATATAAACCCTCGGAATAAATCCGACCGTGATAGCAACTTCTATCACAATGTTGTCTCTCTGATATATCCATATCCATCACGCAGATACTATTCCGGTGATACTCTCTCCATGTTCCAGACCAACCAATATACACAACTAACCAATCCTAGTTTAAGTGTGTCCACCCTACAGGTTCGATAACGTGTAGCTATAATTGGATGTTTCCATCCAATCACCGCCCAGGGTCAGATCCTGGGACGATCTGAATAACTGCTGCCGTTATGCGAAGACACTCTGTTGAACCTGTTGGTTATTTAATATATCATTCCCATTACTCGCGATACCAAAACTTCGCCTGAGATATAGATCCGTGGATGTCACCATGAATCAATCATTGATTCATTACATCTTTGTCTATCTCGTTAACCGGCAAGTTCCCTTTACTCGTTTCTGTATTATGATATCCCACACGGTGTAACTTCACCATGCATTGTTTGCATAACAGATTGGATACCTTTTAATACCGAGAGGGTCCAGGGCGTATCTCTCTTATCACCGAGGAGTAATTTCCCATCTCAGAACATTAGGATACACACACACCTTGGAATCACCCAGTGACTGCCGTTTTACTACCCAGTTACGGCCATAGTGTTGATAGTACCAAAGTAACTCTTCCAGTATGCATAACCCTAATAACTTCATGGTTACAGGACAAGTTATATATTAACCTTACTGTGATAAAGCTAAGGACAAAAAGACAATTTAACAGAATCTCTTAGCATACCAAAACTTGGGTCTACCCGGCCATATTATTATCCAATAATATACCACTCATTGATGCTGACACAAACAATATCCATGATTAGGAAAGCACAGTCATCAAGCAATCAACAAATTAGTCCGTAAAAGAACTAGGGTATATTTTACGTGTTCATATTCCCTACACGTGCGAGTGAGCTTTCCTTCGAATCACGTATTCAGGAACCACCGTAGTTATAACATAGAGAATACAAATCATAATTATTGAATAAGATGTATAAATACATTGCCTTTTGGGCATACATCCAACACAAGAAGCTCCAACAGGTTGTTGCGATTCTCCAATACAATTGTGGAGAGCCCAACCTTGTTGTAAAGGTTTAGTCAACGCCTTCAAATAGACCTCATATAGTATAGCCTCATGGGAGGAGCTCACGGAGAATAATGTGAGCACACATGTGCTATTGGAGTGTCTAGATCGCTCCACAGCTCTCCAACGTAGACGTACTTCCTGAAGGAGATATGCCCTAGAGGCAAATAAATATTAAGTATTTATCGCATTATCTCATTAAGTTTATAATAAATTTTATACCGTGCTATAACTGTATTAATCAGAATTGTTAATACACGTGTGGTATGTAAACAAACCAGGGTCCCTAGTAAGTCTCTATATAAACTAGTTCATCAGTCAACGGATGATCGAGATTTCCCGGTCATGTTGATTCATAACAGTTGATGATGAAGTCATTTTATTAGTAGAATAAGGTGATGGACATTACCCACCAAAGTATTGCAAAAGGATCGTATCACATAATTCATTATTGCAATAGGAAAGTAATATGATAGCTTATTCCTCAGACCGTGAGATCATTTAAAATCACTGCTTCTGGAATATATTTTGATTGCATCAAACGTCATGTCTTATCTAGCGCGATAATAAAGGTGACACTTTCGGGTATCCTAAGGAAGTAGTTGAGGCGAGTGATCAAGAGCGGGATTTGTTCATCTGTGTGATGGAAAGATACTCTGGGCCCACTCGGTGAAATTACATCTATAAAGCTGCGCAACGTATGACTAGGTCATTGGAGAGGTAATATCACGAAACGAGTTAAGTAACCCTTGTCGGTAACGGGATAAAACACAACATAGGATGTTGACGATCGTATCTCGGATGAGGGTAGTATCGAAGGAACAAAACGAATGAACATATCATGTTAACGGTTCAACGACGATTATTTTGGAATGCACAGGGACCGTCATAGCCATCTAGGTCTCCCTGACGGTCATTGGCGAGCAAGGGGTATCGACCATGTCTGGAGTATTTCCCAACCCGTAGGGTAACACACTTAAGATTTTGACGACGCTTAGAGATTGTTTTGGAATTATCGGAATAATAGAAATAGAGAGAGAGAATGAACCGAAAGGGTTTCGTGGAATCGGAAGGGTTCCGGGGAAGACCGAAGGAAGTTCGGAGTGGTCTGGAAGTTGTTGCGGAGTCACGAGAGATTAAATAATATACAAATATATTTAATTATGAATTATATATATTTAAATATTAATTTAATATCAATTAAAAGAGGAAAAATGGGGCAGCCCACCTAATGGGCCAAAACCCCGAAGGGAAATCCCACTAGGGGGCCGAAACCTCTTGGAGGGTGGTGCGGCTGGGCCACATGGGGCCCATAGCCAGCCGCACCACCTCCGCCTCTCCTCCTTTAGTCCCACATGGGTTAGCAAGAGAGAGGGACACCCCCTCTCCCCTAATAAATAGTGGGGCATATTAATTGGAAAATACACAATAAATTCAGGATTTATTCCTATTGGCTGAGGATGCCCCTCCGCCCACTTCCACCCTCTCTCCACATCCCGTTGTGTATGGTCCCCTTGTAAGGACTGCGTGCACGTGAGAAATCGATACCGCAGTACGCCGTCGTGCTGCGGGATTCCACCCAAAAGTTCTACTTCCGCTATCTCGGCTGGATCGGAGAGCCCGAGAGTCATCATCAAGCTCCGCATGTGTGCGAGTACTCGGAGGCGCCACAGTCGTGGTGCCAGGCCGTCATCGTCGCGCCACCTTTGACTTCGTCTTCATCGCGCCAAGTTCTTCGCGACCTCGAGATCGGCTACGTCGTCTTCAACGACAACGCTTGTTGTGGGAGCGTAATCCCCGCTATCGGTCTATAAGGGTATATTACCGATATCTCCTCCGTTACCACATTACTAGATAGATAGATCCTTGGCTAGTTTTTGGTGTTGCGATAGTTAGAAAAATTATTGTTTTCTGCTACGAACCCCTTCACTTCCTTTGGGTAGGAACTACGGGAATCATCCCTCGTGTCCCCATTGCGGTTACTTTTATTCTTTACTACTTGTTTTCGTTACGTATTGTATCCTGTATCTTATCACCTATGTTGCTTTCATCTGGTTGCACATCTAGTCAACCTAGCGATATCTTGTTAAGCCCTAATTAAAAAGGAAAAGGTAAAATTGTTAGTCATCTATATACCAACCACCCACCCACCCACCCTCTAGTCGACCATACCGATCTTTCAGCGGGATCTTGGGGACGCAGCACAGTGTCGGTGGAGGAGGGTTTTTTACTCCATTCAATTTTATTTTATTGTTCTTTCTCATGATTGGATTCTCGTCTGTTTTGTGTGCACCGATATTTGATGGCCTCCACGAAGAGGTGGGAGGAGAGACCGATTGGCATTCTTGGAATAGGTCGTTTGTGATATGAATGCCAAATGGGGATTGGGAGGCCACGCCGCCAGACTAAACGGAATGAGGCCCGGGAAAAACTGAAGGAAATCAATAAGACCCTCCATGGTGAGAATGTTATAGGTAGTATAAGTAGTCCAAATTGGCAAAATCTTATATAGCATAGCAATAATGAGGAGTCGAGATGGTAGTAGTATCTTGCTATGTTACAGGGTATCATAGAACTAGAAAATTTAATGGCAAGTACATCTTTTACACATTTTTATATGGGGACTCTACAAGTAAAATAAATACAATATGACTATGAGTTATAGGAATCATATCATACACTTAATATCATGCGCATCTTGCTAATGTGTGATCAAATGTGATCAGCCTAAGTGAACAAGACGAAATAACTTGCCACGTCGTTCCAATGTGATAAGCGTGCAATGCCCTCGACTCTCAGGGTCCCACCGTCCCGTTGAGCTAGAGCAACAGAAACAACATGATTATCTGTTCTGCTAGACACAAACCATTGAAGACCAGCGCCACCTATTCTTCTCGGGGCATTAGGCGCCCAAAGTTTGGTGACGACTGAGGATCACGCCGCTGGTGTATCAATTCGTGGATATCTGAGGGGTATCGCTACTGGTCGATTTCACACGTGGAAGGCGTGGAACGAGCGCCTGCGGCACTCGGCCGCGTGTCAACGCCTGAACCGCTCCTTCTCTTGTATACATACGGGCGTACGACAGCCTTTCCATTGTCAAACACATTCTTTGAGTGAGGAGCCGTGTGTCAACTCGGAAAGTATAAAAAATGTCATTTCGAAGTTAGATACCTGACTTACCAGAGTACTGAAACCCGAAATAAATAAATAAATAAAACACTGAAAGTCGAAATAAAAAATTGCGAAATACAAAAAATTATGAAGTACAAAGTACAAACAAACTCGAAGTACAAAAACACTGAAGTCTGAAATACAAAATTAGTGAAAGTCGAAGTACAAATAAACGGAAATCAGAAGTACAAAAAATCGTGAAGTACAGTCACGAAGCCGAAGTACAAGTTAATGAAAATCGAAGTACAAAAATACTGAAATCCGAAGTACAAAAATCGCGAAGTACAAAAACCATGAAGTACAAATTCACGAAGTACAAAACTGCTAAAGTACAAAGTAAAACTAAATTAGTTTTGGAAGAAAAAAAATAAAAAAATCGTCCGAACCTATCTAACATGAGATCTAGTTTTAAAAATCTCGAGCGAGAAGCTCAAAAGTGGAAACCGGTTCATAACTTGGTTGAACGGTTCTTAAGATATTACTCTTCGGTTTTGAAAAATAAAATGAAAAAAATGTACTCCCACCCCCTCCGTGCCCCTCTCTTGTCATCATCCCATTTTGTGGGGATTTAACACTTAGGCTACTGCTCAGTGGCGTAATTACATGGCCTCACGAGATTTGCCGTCTTTTTTTATAGAACATCGAAATTTGCAGTCCATTATCCTGGTTATACGTTTAAATCGCCAGCCCAGATCCTTACCGTTGTTCCCTGAGGGCGAGACGGTTTCTGCAAAAATTCTGAGTGCCGCTCAGCAACAGCAAGGGCTAGTCAGAGCACTAACCAACTGTTGCCCACCGTGCTACGGAGCGGAGGATTTGGAGGTTTGGAGGTGTCGACACGAAACTAAGAATAGCAGCAGAGGTTGATGCTAGGCATGTAGGCGGACGTCCGCTCCGATTAAAATATTCGTCCGCCTCGTTCCATATTTAACAGATTCACTTATAATTCACTTTTTTTAATGGAAACTACCATTAACTAGAGTGCACAGCTAGCTCGCTGGCAACCAAATCTGCTACAAAGACAGGGGCAAAAACTTCCCAGCCCGCACATTCAACATCGGCGCGCAGGCCATGCTGGGCAAGGATGTGTGCCACTTTGTTACAGCTCCTAGGAGTAAAACTGAAAGCGAAAGATTCAAATGAGCTGATACATCCACTCCGGGCTTCCTTTAACAGGACCCCCACATGAGCAAGGTCACGCTCCTTCGTCTGTAGGGCAGTGACCAGCGTCTTGCAGTCCGACTCAAACTGCACTCGGTGTAGGCCAATTACCAACGACACATGCCTCTGCTTCGGCTTGCAAAGCATCTCTACAAGACTACAATTGTGTGACTTCCCGGCTGCCCTGCAATGAACTGGCCTGTATCTGATCGAGCTATAAGGATGACTCCAACGGGCGACGCAAACGGACGCGCGTTTGGTCAGCGTTTTGTCCGTTTGCGTCGGGGAACGGACGCGCGTCCGGTCCATGTCCGCCCCTTTCCGGCCACTGGACCCAACGGGCTGACGCATTGAGTCTGCCCGGATAGGGTTTTTGATCATTTTGATCATTTTCGGCCAGGGTTTTTGATCGATCACATTGCAAGCAATTTAATACATATAACAAAACATATAGCAATCCAAATACTACAATACAAATAATACAATCCAAATAGTTCTTACAATCCAAATAGTTTGGCAAATAATACAAATTGTTTCACAAATGCATAGTCTTACAAACCAAACAGATATAAAGACCAATAGTTCATCAAATGGAACTACTGGTTACTGTAGTGCTGCCAGACATGCTCCACCAAATCATTTTGGAGCCAAAGATGAGACAACTTCTCACGAACATCACGGTGGAAGTCGAGGAACTGAGCAAATGTGGACGGTCCCTGGGGCTCAACCAACTGACCCTGAAACTGCCATGCCTGATCATGCATGCCCTCGTCGCGTTCATCCTCCACGATCATGTTGTGCATGATCACACAAGCAGTCATCACCTCCCATAGTTGGTCCTTGTCCCATGCCCTAGCAGGGTGGCGAACAATAGCCCATCGTGACTGCAGGGCACCGAATGCACGCTCCACATCCTTTCTAGCACTCTCTTGTTCCTTGGCGAACCTATTCTTCTTCTCATCATCGGGATTGAAGATGGTCTTGACAAATGTAGTCCATGTAGGGTAAATCCCATCAGCGAGATAGTAAGCCTTGTCATACTCGTGACCATTGATCTCATAGGTCACCTGGGTGCCAGGCCATTGGAGAGCCTGTTGAACACCGGAGACCGCTGCAGCACATTGAGGTCATTGTGCGAGCCGGCCATGCCAAAAAACGAGTGCCAAATCCACAAATCTTGTGATGCCACGGCCTCAGGCACGACCGTGCACGCCCCAACATGGCCCTTGTACTGCCCCTGCCAAGCAAATGGGCAGTTCCTCCACTCCCAGTGCATACAATCTATGCTGCCAATCATCCCAGGGAAGCCTCTGATCTCGTTGATGGCCAAGAGCCGGGTCATGTCCGCGGCATTGGGCTCCCTCAAGTACTCCTGGCCGAACACCTGCACCACGGCCCTGCAAAACTTGTACATTGCTTCTAGGCACGTGGACTCACTCATCCGCACGTACTCGTCCACAAGATCACCGGCAATTCCATATGCAAGCATGCGAACGGCGGCGGTGCACTTCTAGTATGACGAGGAGCCGAGGGTACCACATGCATCGGGCTTGCATATGAAATAGTCGTCAAAATGCATCACCCCTAACCGGATACGGTTGAACAAAGATCTCCTCATCCAGAAACGGCGCCGGAAAACCTTGGGAGGATACGTGGGTTTATGGGGACGAAAGTAGTCCCCATACAGCTGGATTTGGCTAGCTCTCCGGTTCCAGTACAGAGCAGGAGAACGGTCCGGCAACGACCCTCGGAACACCGGCCGCATCCTCTCTATGTACTCGTTGACAATGAGGGTGGCAACCAGGCCGTCACTCTCATCGTCGGAGGAATCGTCCGATGACGGGTTGTACAGAATGTAGTTCTTGTAGTACCACTCATCCGAGCTATCCATGGCCGAGTTCGTACCTGAGTTCTTGCCGGGGCGAGTAGTCGAACACCTTGTGGGCGGCGTGTGTGTCGCGGGCGCTGCGAGGAGAGATGGCCGCAAGATTCACCGGCCATGGCTATGAGGAAGCTGCTCCGGTGACGGCGGGGAAGAGGAGCAGCAGACGGCGTCCCCGGAATGGCCTGCAGTGCCAAATCGAGGGAACGGCGGCGCTGTGGCGGCGAGAGGGGCGAGAAAGGAGGAGGGTGAGGAATGGACTGATTTGCGATCCAGGGACGGACTAGGGCAGGACACAAAAGCGCTCCGCCGCGCATCCGGGGCCGACGCATCGGTGACCCAAATTTGGGTCAGAAATGCGTCGTGGCGGAACAAAAAACGGACCGCGGTCCGTTTGTGTCTCCCCGTTGGGCCGTGTTTTTGACACCCGTGGACAGAAACGAAAGCGCGCGGACTCGATGTGTCGCCCCGTTGGAGTCATCCTAAAACCCCCATGCACTCTCCCCCCGTATCCTGATGGAACGCAGCGTCGAAATTGACCGGCGACGTCCTCCCTGTTAGCCGGACCGTCCGCTTGCTATGCCATACCTGAAACCAGACGGGTTATCAGGCATGGCTGAGCAACGAGCAATCAAGATCCCTACAGGCATCACATCTACTGATGCAAGCGGCGTTCCCCATAAGCCCTCAAAATCACGGCGTCATAAAAACCGCAACTAAACTTAAAAAAAAAATTAAAACCGCAACTAAACTTGAAGCGGGGTCGATCGGGCGCTTTGCATCCCTATCAATTAACTACTAGTCATTCATAGCCCATAATGCATGATAAGCTAACAAGGGCAGTTCACAATCTCCAATTAGCAGCGCAAATCCATCATGCCAGCGCTACATCACGCTGAATAATCTGGCCAAACTCCTCCGACAACTGACCCATTACTAAGATCAAGAGTCACGCAGCTCTAAGATGTTCATGACAAAATGACACAAGTGCAAGTCTAGCTTAGTACTTCAGGAATCTAGTTCAGGGGAGAACAGATGATGTAGGGCACCCCAGCCAACATATCTGAGCTCAACGCTTCCTCTTGTGCGTGCGCCACTGCCTCAGCACGAACTGGATGACTTCTTTCAGGGTTGCCCTCCGCTTCTCCTTGAAGTTCCACAGCTCCGGTACAGAATAGCGGCCGCTGGGATTGTACTCGTTAAGCTCAACAAGAGCATTTGTCACCAAGTCACAAACTTCTTCGCCATACTGCTCTTTCAGCTCTCCAAGCTTCTCGTCATCCTTGCGAAGAATTTCCTACACCAGTGCACCCACCGTTAGATAAAGGATAAGTACTTCCTCAGCTTACTCTGAGGAGAGAGCACCATTTACATTTCAACAATTTATTGTCTACGTAAGAGAGCTTAGGAATGACATAAACTTCTAGAAGGTGGGGGTAATAAGCATGCACAAGTGTGGGTACCCAGTGAAATGTGAGACTTTGGATACATCAGTAGATCTATGAGAACACGCGGTAAGCATTTTGTTTGCCCCACATAGCTAGCTCCACGAGCAAATGCTAGATGAGCTCTGTTCCAAAAACTGACGAATTACAGATAACATAACTTGTATAAAACTGATTGTCGAATTACACATATGTCTAAATTTTCAGATTCTTTCATCAAGCATCCATCAAATACTTAATGATTAATCTTAGGACAAGCATGTGGTAGCTTACATCCGCACCATGCATAAAAAACACAATTTTTAACTCCCATGACAAACAAGATTACGAATGTATAGCACGGGTTTGTTGTTTTCCTCCTCTTTTGCACGTAATGAAGGACAAAATGGTAGATGGAGGAAACAGAAAGGATCTCAATTAGTAATGTAAGTAATGTTTTCTGGACAAACTCAAATATAGCAAGAAAAGGATAACATTATTCGGAGCCCTTAACTTGAGTAAGTCCAGTGTTTGTATTATGGCAGTATTTTTTCACTTGCTATCTATCGTTATTAAACTTAATGTCTATAATTTACTTATAAATAGATGTACAATGTTAGTGTTTGCAGAACTAGAACTGGAATTTGACTGTGAAATTGATAGCTAAGGATTAAATGCAATTAGAGAACAAGTGTATAAAAGCAATAATAAACATGTGAACATATTATCACCTTCTCTTTCCCGCTGTCATCAATGATAACCTTAAAAGGATACCATTCTGGATTTTTGATCTCATTCTCCCACTTTGAACAAAGAAGTGAAGCAGTGACTTCTGCATCTTCTTTAGACATTTTACCCTTGCAAGCACTCGCAAATGACTTCAGATCAAGATCGCCCATTCTCTTAATGCCTATATTTGCTCTGGTATTTGTAATATCTCGCAAGCCCTGTTGGGTATGCAGAAGGAAAACAGTTAAGATGTTGACATCAATTATGTAGGGAGAGTGGGTAGATATAGAAGTAAATATATTTTTACTCAAGCTTATAGCAATATGCTCAAACAAAGCTATTTTGATTAGTAAACAATACGGTTTACAAACAAAAACCTTCTATGCAATTACTGAGGGACACTAATATCCAAGATGTGTCTGTCCGAATTTTATTTTCTTAAATCTGACTAAGAGTTGTATAGGTACTAACTGTAGCAAACCAAGTCATTATAAAAAAAGTGAACCAATTGAGACAATGGAATTTTCCAGAGATACTAAGAATAACAACTCTTTTTACCGCTGTGTACTCTCTCAGTAGAAACCTGTGATGGACAAACCAAAACCTCTTAATCCAGCCCAAAATTAGAGAAACACTTTCAAAATTTGCACGAATTAGCATCATCGGCCAAAGGACAAAACATAAGAGTCACAGCAGATATTTAGGAGAATGAAAGAAGAGGGGGGAAATAGTAGCATCCTCAAAGGACCATAACAAAATTGCCAAGAATTAATATACGGAACGACCCATAGGCATAGAGTTCTAACTAGTTATGCTGCTACTTCTATTAAAAATAGCGATTAGCTAGATCGACGAGCTTGTGCTCACTGTAGTTGCCATGGTTGTTAGTCACCGAGATAAAAGGAAGCTCATAGGTGCCCTCGTTGGCTGTTGCTGTGCGAATCTGATATTTGCCTTAGCTTCCCAAGAAGAGGCTAACCGTGGTTGTTTGGGCCTTGAAATCAAAAGGCTGTAGTAGAGTGAAATGAAGAGGCAGTATCCGTATTGGTATAAGGAGGGTGTTGGGAGGTGGAAGGAGAAGTGGTGTAGTGGATAGTAACCAAGAGGTACTTAACATCAGATGATGTTCGGTTTCTGACTGACGGAAATGGACTGGTTAATGAATATTGATTACAGGAGGCACGATCTGTCGCAGTGGGCTTTAGTGCAAATCTCAAATGAATAGAGAACATCTAATTAATGATCAATGTTCTTGGTGATGTGGCTTAATCAAGGAAAGAGTAAGAAAATTTGACAGTGGGAGGAAACTATTAAGATATAGAAGTGCAAGCGCTCAATCAACAATGTAACTTACATCTATCAGCTTCTTCCGAGCATCTTGCAACTCATCATTGCTTATCCTTTCCTTGAGAAGCAGAGTCTTGTGGAGAGATTCACTTGCCTCCATTTCATCTAACTTGTCTTGTAGCTCCTCACTAAGTTCATCTATTTTCCTCTTTGATTCAGAGTCTTCCTCACCTGGCATATGCTTCATCACTTCCAATTTTCCCTGCAGCTGTTTTATTTCTAACTCAAGCTTCTGCTTGGCATCCAATTTCTGCTCTAACTTGATAATCTCATCTAGAGCAGCTTGTTTCTCCCTCTGCAGTTGGCCATTTCCAGCACACAATAAGACAATCATATAACTTAGCTTATTAAAAACTGAAGTGAGAATATATTAAGGCACAAACCTTGTGTTTCTCCACAAGCTTCAGCACATTATCATCAGCCCTCTGTTGCTCCTGTGATGCCATCTTAAGGTACTTTGTTTTCATCTTGTTCTGTATTCACGCCACAAAAGCCTGACATGAGTTTATGCAGAAACACTGAAGCGAGATAATCTAACAGCATCTACAGCCTGATATAAGTTTTATAAGTGTTAATGTCTACTGCAAGCGGTCAGATTAGGGAATAAAGATCAAACACCAGTACAAAGATACTTAGTGATCAAATATATATCTGAATTTCGAACTAAAACTAAAATGTGGAAGATTGAATGAGAAATGTCAATTATATCTTGATGTATTGCAGAAGAAAATAGTGGTGTGACTAAAACTTTAATGGTAGTAAACAGCAAAATGTGTCTATGTAAATCAGCTTGTAAATATCAGCCAATCAAAACTTTTAGTTACTATAAATGTAAGCCCAGTCCTTCAAAACCACAAGTCTTCTATTGTCGCACACCAAAATCTTAACCAACGTCAACCTACGACATTTACAACGGAATGGTTCTGCAAAAATTATAGTCATGTATTCCCAAGATGCACATTTTGGTGAATTTTATTGTATGACAGATTGACAGGTGACAGCAAAAAGCAAATACCACCTCACTACGAAATATATCAAGTAAATATGCCGGGCCAGAAGGGTAGTTAGTTACTAGTAAACAAGATGACAATATGGGCAGGAAGCATCATGAACAAGCAACGAGATTCAGCACGCACCTTTTCCTTCTCTTTCTCAAGGTTCCTTCTGTCAGAGTCACTACGCACAGCAAGCTCATCAAGCTGCTTGGATTGGACGTCAAGATCCTGCATTTTGGAGTCCAGTTCTGAACGCAGCGTCTGATTCTCATCAATGATCTTCTGAGAATGCCTCCGAGCAGTTTGCTGCAGCTTCTGGATTTCTGGTGAAAATGGAAGTTTAATAGGCATTAATGCATATTGGTTGATAATTCTAACACAACAGAACATGTAAACAGCAAAAGATGGCAACAAACCATCGTTGTAATGCTGGATGACCAGCTCCTTTTCTTCCATGATCTTGTCAAGTGAGCTGGTAGTCTCGTTGTACTTGACTTCAAGTTCTTGGACATGCCTCGCCTTAACCTCGATCTCGCTGGCCAAATTGGCTACCAGTTTGTTGGTTTTGCGACTCCCTTCATTCTCAAGTTCTGCAACAGTTTTCAGATCACCATTTTTCTGCAGGTAGTCCCCGATTGGCCCCGGAGTTCTTCGATCATCAGCCCTTGCAAGCCATCCATACATCTCGGCCCCTGGATCTCGATACTTGCGTGCCTCCCAGTCCCGCTTGCCATAGCCTTCTGCCTCAAAATGATTCTCGAAGTTGGACGCATTGCAGAAGCTAGCATAGTCCTTCCCAAACTCAACGATGGCAGTCCCCGTGTGGCCTCTATAGCTCCACAAAGGGATGACCTTGTGCGGGAAAAACCGCGAGAACTGGTCCTTGAGCCGGTTCCCACTCTCCCCAACCTGGCGCCCACCCTTCCACTCGGTAGGCACATTGACCAGCACGCACATCCAGGGCCAGACGGGCTTCTCCTCTCTGCTCTGAATTCGCCGTGACGGCGGCGGCTCGGATGATAGAGGCAATTCCTCCTTCACGGACCTGGTGAGGCCGCGGTGGGTCGCCTGCCTGTCTCTCCCGTGCCGAGGAGCATCTGAACCTGCTTCAGCTGCGTGGCGCCGAGGTAGGCCATCTTTTCCCGGATCGCTCCACCTCGAACCTCTTTCCCTGCGAATCCTACCGAAATCGGAAAAAAGAAAGGCGATAAATTTGCAGCTGCCGTACGAGTGTACGACGTCCCTTGGTCGCGCGAAATCTCGGAGAGGAGGAGAGGGGCTGGCGTCACGTACCGGTCAGGCGCCTCGCCGGAGTCCATGGAGGAAGGCCTCCCAGCCGCGTGCAGCGTGCTGACCCGCGCCGCCCAGCCGCGAACCGACCTAGGGTTTTTAAGGCCCGCGAGAATTAGCCCAATGTCTCCCAAAGGAAGGCGGCGGAGGAACCGGTACGGCGAGGAGGAAGCGAATCGGAGGAATTGCCTCACCTTGGCGCGGCGCCGGCGTCGGAGGAGGCGAGGCGGCGCCTAGCTTTAGGGCGCTGGAGACGGGCAGTGGACGTGATCGAGCGAGGAGGCGGAGCTGCCGAAATGGGCCAATGGGCGATATCGAGTCAGCTGGAGTTCGGACACACTCTAGAGGAGGGTCCAGCCGGACCGGCTTGGGCCGTTGGGTCACAAGTTTGTGCTGCTCTGTCGACCTGCTATTGGCTGGAAGTTTGGAAGAACACGAAATGACTACTCCTACGACTCAAAGTACTGTAATTTGTATGGTCAAACGCATAGAAAACGAGTCATCCAAAATCGAAATGAAAAAATCCGGTAAAAAACGTCTTGAGCTTCAAAATTGACTAATTTGTTCAACTTGACTTCGCTTCAAGTTTGAGAAAAATGGTCGGATATATCAATCATCGCCACACTTGGCCGCACTTGGATTAAAAAAAAAACCATATCCTAGGTATAGCTGCTAATATCGTTTTTTAGAATACACCAATGCGCAACTTGACTTTATAAAAGGAGCAGAAAAGTTTGGGTCATTAATTGTAGACATCTAGATCATGGATACACCCACACATAAGTTACACAAAGGACTACTCTCTCCTGCAATGCGAATGAACACCTGCAATGTGAATGAACCCATATACTCTCTCCGGCCGTAGTCCGGTCGTGGCCGGAGTCGTCGATGTCGGCGCCTACGGGCGTCGCTACCTCGTTGGAGGCATCGATGTAGCTGCTCCCACCTTGCTTTCCCGACGTGCTACGGGGGAAACTCTTGATCTAGTGTTTTAGATCGGACGATGGCGGCGCTATCTAGCGTCATGTTCCCTCTTGGGGGCATCGTCTTGGAGGTGGATCCGGTCAGAGGGACCTGTGGCTCGCTTGGTTGTGTGTTGTAAGCCGAAAGGCGTCGCGCGTCGCGTGTATGGTTTTTGGGTCCGGTTTCCCTCATAAACTGGATCAACCTTCTATCTGTTCAATGAATTTAGCAGTGATCCTGCTAACGTTAAAAAAAAACACCTACTACTATTCTCTTCCAAAGCTTGAACTCGTTGACTATACTTTCTGTCGGCGAGGGTGTTGAAGATTCAAGCATTCCTATGTTTCCAGAGTGAGCAAATAGTAAGCACCGCCAACATATCAAAGTTTCTTCTCTTTCCTTTATCCACCAGCCAGCTTCGTTGTTGAGCCCACCACTCCTGCAAACTCCGAAATATCCATCTGAAATGTTAGCCTCTCGGAGATGAGAACGAGACCTGCCTAGCATAGTGACATTGCCCCGAGATTTGGTATGTCATGTCCTCTTGAAGACAAATGAAGCATGGCTATCAGTTGTCTTGAAGACCGTGACAAAAACGACGGTTTTGAGGTCTAGATACGATATTGTACTAGCTAAAGATCTTGCACTTGAGAGGGGCGTGACTTTTCAAAATTTGCTTCGCCAGCTCAAAGTTAACCGCACCTTGGCAAAGTAATTTGTAGATCGAACATGCATTATACTAGTATAACTTGTCCATGGCCAGCCACTTGTTTATTTTTTCCAACGTCCAAAGGGGGTGTCTTGCATCGTAAGATGATGTGCCGACGGACTTGATGAGAGTTAAAAGTCCAGAGCACATGATCAAACATTTCTACCATGCTGGTGACGAGGTGTACCCTCATCAAATCCCATGGTTAAGGACCTAGGGTTGAGATTATGAGGAGAGAACGTGGTAATACTGGTAGTTTCTTGGCTGACAAGCAGAGGCAAAGATTTACCCAGGTCCAGGCCCCTCGGGTGGAGGTAAAGACCCTACTTCCTGCCTGTCTGTTATTGATCGTGTGAGATTATGCGATTACAAGGAGGCTCCGACGAGATGTCGATCTCGCAAGAGCTTTGGTGGTTCGAGTATGGCTTGGTCTAGATCGGCACCCCTCCCAGCCTTTAAATAGGCTGGGTCTCGGGAGTTTGTAACCGACCTAGTTTACACATAAGGAAAGTATAAACCGACTATGTCTATGTCTAAACTTGGAGGGTACTCCATCTTGTTGGGCCTCTCGTCTTGGGCTTCGAGTTAGCTCTTCGCTATTGGGCCTTTAGTAATCACGTGCACCAGGTACCCTCACGGTAGGGTACCCGAGATGTATATCCTTGTCAGTAGCCCCCGAGTACTTGTCTGACTCGAAGAATCGGGCATGGACTCGTTCGTAAGTGCACGTCATATGCTTTGTATTCTGTATATATAATTGGAATTCCTGTATGAATAGCACATGTTGGCTATGTCGAGTATTTCATCGACTGTGGTTTTTGCTTATGATGATCAAGGGATAATAGCTTAGCAGGCCCAGTTCACTCGACGGATCGGGACTGGTTAACTACACATTTGGGTAAAACCTTACTAGCTTTCAATCAAACTCGAGTCCCTGGACTCGAATCTGGAACAAACTGGTCAGATTCGACTAGGCCGCTGAGGTCTTACTGAGTCGATCTGCAGTATAACTTTGAATTTTACCCAACGCGTCCGTCGGGATTTTTCATCATGTCTGCTGACACGGAAAGTATAAGGATTGACGTTGCTGGAACGGTCCTTAGCCCAGCTCGAAAGTTCGGCGGGTCTTACCTTTGCACTATGCATGCAGCATCCGAGGTATTTGCGACGGACGCAACTCGGGAATGTTTCGAGTATGATTTTGCATGTGAACGTAGTCGATGTATTTGTCGACTGACCCTTTGAAACTATTTTATCGGGTGCGCGACAGCGCTCCCGATGGGAGTAGCCCCCGAGATTGTGCTTTATTGCTTGCAATGGAGGATAATCTCAAAATCTTCTTACCCTACATATGTTAGTCGAAGAAAATCTTTTGCCATAATTCTATCGGATGCGCGACAGCGCTCCCGATGGGAGTAGCCCCGAGATTGTGCTTTATTACTTGTAATGGAGGATAATCTCAAAATCACTTGGTCTTGAGCATCTTTAGTCGAAGAAATTTTTGATACGCTCCCGATGGGAGTAATATGTCTTTGATCGAAGAGACAGTCGAGTGACCATACACTCGAAAACAATCGAGTGATTAATATGCTTTGGGCGAACCGACATCTTTTCTGAACAAATCTGCTGCAATGACGTCAGGGATGACGTTTTATGGCGACTGCGCCACCTGACACGCGGTGGCGTGCGCTATGCTGCGATAGATGGGACGTGACACGTCTTGTGGGCCCATTGTGCAGCCGTTTGGACTGGATTTGACCGTTCAGGCACGATTTCTCGGGGCCATGATGGTAGTTCCTAGATTCCCGTGCGTAGTGGGCGGAGTGGCCGGCGACGGTTGCCCTCCGTGGCTGCCACGTGTACGGTTGGATTTGCTACTTTGCCCACGATCTCGCATCCACGGTGTGGATTCTTTTGCGTTGAGGTTAAAAGGGTGTGCGGAGTAAATAGTATTTTTACTTGCCATTTGCTCTCCGCCGCGCTACTTCTTCTTCCTCCTACTCATCGCCATAGCCTCAAAGCTTTGCAACCACCACCGTGATGACGAAGCCTCCACCCGAGGGCAGGAGTGCCGAACGCATCGAGACAGCGCCGCTGGAGCCGCTGCCAGTGGTTTGAAGAGGGACAAGGGCGCCTGGACCAAGTCCACCTGCAGCAAGAGGATGCTCACCGGCCTGCGGAACGACGGGCTGATCCCTGAGGACCTCGCAAGTTCGCATCCCCGGCGCCGAGGTAATCCCGCGCCCAGGCCCCAATGAGCGGGTCTGTTTTGTGGATTTTGTGAACAGGGGATTCTCCTTCCCTGTTCACAACTTTCTTCGTGCACTGATGCACGTTTATGGAGTGCAATTGCACGATTTTACGCCCAATGGGCTTTTGCACATTGCGTGTTTCTTCGTCCTTTGCGAGTGCTTCTTGGGCGTCGCACCCCACTTTGGTCTGTTCCGCCGCATCTTCAACGTCAAGCGCCAGCACAGCGCCAAGGGACCTGGTGGTTTTGGAGTACAGGCTCGACCTGATGTCGAGTACTTCAAGATCAACTTCCTGGAGTCTGTGCAAGGATGGCGCCAGAAGTGGTTCTACATCAAGGATGTGACCATAGGCGCCCAAACATTCGGGTTGCCTGCCTTTGACGCAGACGCCTGGTGAAGAAGAGGCCATCCTGGATTGCCCAGCCGACCGGAGTCGAAGCCGAAGAGGCTGACATTCTGATGGAGAAGGTGCTGAAGCTTCAGACCACTGTTGGTCGAGAGGTCACGGGCATCCATCTGCTAGCCATTATGGCCAAGAGGCGAGTGCAACCCCTTCGAGCCCGAGCACATGCTATGTGGGGATACAGTGGTGCTTCTGATCCAACCCGCTCACGCGCAGTGGAGCTTTCTGATGCGGAGGCGGAGAAGTTGGTAAGAAGCCTTACCAAATTGACTGATGAAGATCCCTGCGAGATGAACTCGCCTGTGCCTCCTTATGAAACCAGCAACCCTCTACTAGAGGTAACAGTTGATACTATATCTCAGTTGATATGTTATGCATGTGTGATGTTGAATCCTTTGCTGTTTATGTGTGCAGGGACACAAAATGTATGAGTCGATGCCTCCCTTGCCAGAGAGCGGCCCAGTGCCAGACAATGAGCCATTCGAGGCAGATTCTGATGATGAGATGGCCTCACTCGCCACCGCACACACGCCAGAAGCCGATGAGGGCGATGCTGAGGTGCAGGGCAAGCAGAAGCGGTCACGCGACGAGGAAGACACCGCTGACTCGGAGGAAAAGGAGGAAGACAGGACGGAGTCGATGACGGCGCCACTCGAGGTTCCTCCGATTCGCTCGCTTCCCCCTCGACCACCGAAGAAATCGCGCCCGAGCATGGGTGTGCTTGCACCTGGTCGATTGTGTGACCTTACTGAAGAGTAAGTATTATGTGCATATGCTTTGTCACTTTATGAATAATACCACCTTGTATATTATAATGTGTGATACAGTGTTTCCTCGGATGAGGATATGCCTCCGCCACCTACGGCGGAAAAGAGCAGCGCAGCATCCACTGCACGGACGCTGCCACCAGAGCAGCCGCCTACCCCTGCGACTCCTGCTGCTACAGCCACGCTACACCCCGAGCCGGAGGTTGCAGCAACTGAGAGCGGAGCTGCGGCTGCAGGTGTCCCTGCGTCGACTTCTTCCTTCTTGGAGCACGTAAGTTTATGCTTGCCGTAGTTTTAATCCTCATCGAGTGCCAAATTTTTTGCCTAGACTCAGTTATTGAGTTATGAATTTGCCCATGTCATGCACTTAGGCATTTGTGCAGAGTTGCTGAAGGCTGGTGCCAAGTATGTGCACAAGGAGACGGAAGCCGCCACCCTGCAGCAGCAACTCGAAGCTGCGAAGAGTGCGTATCTCTTATGCTATTACCACTTGTTGAAGTGATTCCTCTTGCAGTTGACCATGTGTTTGTTTTGCAGAGGCCGCCGCTGAGCGCAGAAAATTTGAACAACGCCACCCGTCGAGTGGCTGATCTGGAGAAGAGGCTGAAAGCAGCCGAGGTTAGAGAGGAGTCGGCAATTGGTCGACTTTCTGCCGCCAGCACCAGCTTAACTGGTACGAATTTTTGCTGTGTTCCTTAGATGTTTGAGGTTTTGAATATGGTGCTGATTATTGTCCACATGCTAGGCGTGATGGATGGCCCTGCTGCTGGCAAGCAAAGCCTTGGCACCTCACTCGATGAAAGTGTGGCTGTCTCGGAGGTTACCAGTAGCAGAGCAGGGGAGATGCTGACGCAGGCGGCGAGTGCCTTGGGCGCCCTCCATGGCAGCTTCTTCCCGGCGAAGAGCTACCATCTTCCTTTGCAGAGCTGGTTGAGCTATTCAAGCCTGAAGGGACTGCCGTCGCTGACTTCTGTCGCGAGCAAATGGTAAGTGGTGCTCAGACTACTTTTCTCATGTTGCTCGCGCACGGAGTCGAGGCAGATTTTGACGCAGCTACGAAGAAGTTTCCACGGGGTTCTGATGGCAGAACCGTCGGGCTCGGCACTTGGATGGAAGCCGCCAAAAATATGCCCAACAGCTGGTAACAACTGTTGAAGAAAGGGCAGCCAAGGTCCAGGCGAAGAAAGCTTCCTCCAAGAAGTCGACGACTTAGCTAGTGATCCCTTTGTTGACTAGGTCTAGGAATTTCGTCATTTTGCTTTTGCTATATGTAAATTATCAGACATCGTATCTGTCTTGTTATGAAATATGAACTTCAGTATCGGGAGGCGCAGCCCCCGAGCCTTTTGCTTGAGCTCTTATGCTTCCTTATGCATTTAATTATTCTGACTGTAGAACCGAGCCTCTAAACCATCGACTGGCCCTGTTGTGGGTGGTTCTTCGAAGTCGCGAAGCGTGAATGACCAGAAAATTATGGACTACCTTCAGCAAAAGCTTTCCGAGGTTACTCGCGAGCTGAAGGAAACACAAGATGCGTATGCTGAGTTGCAGTCGAGGCCATCCCCAACTACGGAACGGGAGGCCTTTTTGCTTGAGGAGTTGGAGAGAGTAAATCTGCAACTCGAATGTAAGATATTTTTGGATCATCGAGATCTATTCTTTGCGAGGTGACTCGACTGGGCGATGATGAGCCTTTGTTTTTGCGCAGGTGTTTGCTCTGACCCGATAAAGGAGGAGGCACGGATTCAGGATCGACTCGACGGTCATGCGAGTAGTGTGAGTACTCCGCCCACCCCTTTTGGTCAGACAGGGCGAGGAGCGCCATTTTGGTAAGGCTTCTGGACCGGGCTTGGCGCACTGCCATTCGACTGGAGACTTGCAGGTTGGCTTTATTTCGAGTCCACGAAGCTTTGTTTCCTTTGAATGAGCAACCACAGGGCCTTGTTGCATTGCTGAAGAAATTTCGAAAAGGCAAGGCGATCAAGAAGTTTGTGCGCGAGCAACTGATTAGCGGGGCTAATGTTGCTCTTGCCTTTGTGCGATCGCACCTTCCGCACCTTGATTTGAAAAGGATTGCGATGGGACCCACCCATACCAGGTGGTGGTCCTGTGCCAATGGAGGAGCACTACCAAGAGACACGGTGGACGCATTGGTCCTAATCCATCGTGTGCTGAAGGAGGAGGAAAAATGGACCGAGCCCAAGGAAGAACCTGTTGAATAGGTTATGTGTATGGGTGACCCCGAGTGTAAAACGCAACACTTGTGAGTATTGTACATTGTTTGTTTACATGTATGCAGCCCCGAGCCTGTTGAGCGGGGTGTATGAAGCAACTTGCTGTAAAATTAGGACTATCCAGCCCCCGTGCATTTGAGTGAGGTTGATAGAAATACTTTAGAGTATGAAACATAAGCTGCACAGCCCCCGAGTATTCGTGTGCGGCTGTGAATTTTTGCAGTACTTGAAGCTTCACTTGATGCTTCTAGGCTCAACTCCCGAATAATTGAGTGGGGTTGAGCAACTTTTGTGTTTATGTATGATTTTTATGACCCAGCCCCCGAGTATTCGAGTGCGGCTGGGGTATTATGTTGTGAACAAGCGGAAGCTCATGCTTTTGAGATAGCGCAGCCCCGAGTGCTCGGGTGAGGCTAATTTTGTGAGAACAAGTTATGCGAGTAGTAAGCAGGGAGAAATATGAGGAATCATTGATTATATTCCATTTTGAATGTTAAGCTGCAGGCCGCCTCATTAAAAACCTTCCAGTCCCCTTAGGTACCCTGGTAAGGAAAAGAGCGCGTCTGAAACCTGCAGCCATCCGACATATGTGCCTATTACATTGTGCGACTGAGCAATCTAAGCATAGAAACGGCGCAGCTGCGCAACGTTCCAAGGATTATGCGAGAGTTCTCCTGTCTTCGCGTGCTTCAGTCTGTATGCTCCACACCAATGACCTCGGTGATGATGAAGGGTCCTTCCCATGGAGAAGCGAGTTTGTGCACCTTCTTTTGCTTCAGTCGAAGTACCAGGTCGCCAACCTCGAAGGACCTGGTACGCAGTCGACGGCTGTGGTAGTTGCGGAGGTCCTGCTGATAAACAGCTGTGCGTGCGAGCGCCGTGTTACGTGCTTCTTCTAGCAAGTCGACTGCATCTTCGAGTGCTCGTCTGCATCTTCTTCGTTGTATGCTTCGACTCTTGGTGCATTGAATCTTACATCAGATGGCAGGATTGCCTCTGCACCGTACACCATGAAAAATGGGGTAAATTGTGTTGAAGCATTGGGAGTTGTGCGTAAGCTCCATAGCACAGAGGAAGTTCTTCGACCCAAGCACCCGCTGCTCTTTTGAGTGGGACCAGGAGGCGCTTCTTGATTCCACTCGTCACAAGCCCATTGGCCTTTTCGACTTGGCCATTTGACTGCGGGTGTGCCACAGATGCATAATTGAGCGTGATATCTTGCTCTTTGCAGAAGGATTTGAATTCCTCAGCCGTGAAATTTGTACCGTTGTCAGTGATGATGCTACTTGGCACACCAAAGCGGTATATGATGGATTTTATGAAATTGACTGCTGTAGTGGCAGTCGAACTTGTGATAGGTACTGCTTCAATCCACTTGGTGAACTTGTCGACGCCACCAGAAGGTGAGTATGCCCTCCATGGGAGGATTTTTTGAGTGGCCCAACCATATCGAGCCCCCACTGGGCGAAGGGCCAGGCCAATGGTATTGTCTTCAACGCCGATGCGGGTGCGTGCGGCTTTGTGGCGAATTTTTGACAGCCGATGCACCTTTTGACTATGTCCTCCCGTCTTTGAGTGCTGTGGGCCAGTAGAAGCCTGCGCGAAAGGCTTTGGCTACGAGTGATCGACTGCTGGCGATGCCCGCAGGTACCTGCATGAATATCACGAAGGATGGCTTGGCCATCTTCAAATGCTATGCAACGTTGGAACATACCTGATATGCTGCGTTTGTAAGTTCACCGTTGATGACAGTGTATGCTTTAGATCGTCGAGTGACGCGTCTTGACTCTGTTATGTCTTCGGGTACCTCGCCGCGGAGTATGTATGCGAGGAAAGGTTGAGTCCAAGTTGGCTCGATGAGGAGTACCTCGACTGGCGGGTCCTCTGTGCTAGGTGTTTTGCTCTTGGCTGGTGCGGCTGATGTAGGAGCTCGCTTTTTTTGATGGACTTGCTCGATGCGCTCGAAGAAGACACCAGGTGGCACTGGTGCTTTGGTCGCACCAATGTTGGCTAACTTATCTGCTTCTTCATTGCTCTCACGCCCTATGTGCCGCAACTCGCAGCCTTCGAAGCTGCCCTCCATGAGTTGTACAGGTCACGGTAGGCGATCATGTTATCTGCGATTGCGTCGCAGGCCTTCATTGTTTGCTGCACCACCAGATTCGAGTCGCCGTAGATCATCAGTCGAGTGCACCCGAGGGCTTTGGCCATCCTCATGCCATGGATCAGAGCCTCATATTCTGCTTCGTTATTGGACGGGAACTCGAACCCCATTTGCAGGATGTAGCGGAGCTTGTCGCCTTTTGGTGATATGAGGATACACCTGCGCCTGCGCCTTCGTTTTTCTTGAGCCGTCGAAGTACATAGTCCATGAGTTGGACACATCTGGTGCTCCTGGGAGCTGAGCTTCAATCCACTCGGTGTGGAAGTCAGGTAAAACTTGTGCTTTGATGGCCTTCGGGTAATCATACTTGATGTCTCTTGGTGCTAGCTCGATGAGCCATTTTGCTACTCGCCCAGTTGCGTTGGGGTTTGTGAGGATGTCCCCGATCCCTGAGGTGCTGATTACAGTGATCGGGTGCTCGGAGAAGTAATGCGTCAGCTTCCTTGAGGACATGAACACGGCGTAGGCCAGCTTTGATAGTGCGGGTACCGCTGCTTTGATGTGGAGAGCACTTCACTCAAGTAATAGACTGGACGTTGTATGCTTTGGGCGTGTCCCTCCTCCCTTCGTTCGACTACCAGTACGTGCTTACCACCCTGTTAGTTGCAGAGACATATAGGTATAGTGGCTCGCGTTCCCTTGGTGCGACGAGGATTGGAGGGCTTGTGAGGACTCGCTTGAGGTCCGTGAAGGCTGCTTCGCTTCTGGCGTCCACTCGAATTTATCTGCTTTCTTCATCAGTCGATAGAACGGGAGTGCTTTTTCGCCTAGCTTGCTGATGAATCGACTGAGTGCGCTGCACTCGACCCGCTAATTTTTGCACGTCATGGAGCTTTGAAGGCCTTTGCATCGTCAAGATGGCCTTTGCGATTCCTCGAGCTGAGACTAGATACCCGAGGAGTTGCCCGGCTGGCACGCCGAACGTGCACTTCTTCGGGTTGAGCTTGATGTGGAAGCGTTTGAGGTTTGCGAATGTCTCTCGCAAGTCATCGAGTAGTGTGTTTCCTCCCTTGTGGTGATGACGATGTCATCTACATAGACCTGGACGTTTCGCCCAATTTGCTTCTTGAGGCAATCTTGCATCATGCGCTGGTAGTTGCGCCTGCGTTCTTGAGCCCAAAGGCATTGTGTGTAGCAGTAGACCCCGAGTGGGGTTATGAACGCCGTTTTCTCTTCATCCTCTTCCTTCATCCTTATCTGGTGGTAACCCGAATAGCATCCAGGAAGGACAAGCGAGCGCACCCGGCGGTGGAGTCGACGATCTGGTCGATTCGAGGTAGTGGAAAGTGATCCTTTGGACAGCATTATTGAGTGCTGTAAATCTACGCACATCCGAAGGATATCTGTGTGCTTCTTCTCTACGAGTACGGGGTTGGCCACCCATTGTGATTTTTGATCTCTCTGATGAAACCTGCTGCGAGTAGCCTGTCGACTTCGGCTTCGACTGCGGTTCTTTTTGGGCCGGATATGCGGCGCATTGTTTGCTTGACTGGTTTAGCATCTGGAAATAATGGAGAGAGTGCTCGGCGAATTCCCTGGGAATACCTGGCATGTCGGCTGGACACCATGCAAATATATCCCAGTTCTCACGGAGGAATTCGACGAGCGCGCTTTCCTATGCGATAGGCAGACTCGACGAGACATTGACTGTCTTGGTCGGGTCAGTCGGGTGCACCTGATGCGATCTTGTGTCATTGGTGGCATTGAATGCTCTGTCGACTGCCACCTTTTGTCTGGCATAAGTGTTCGATTGGAGACCGCTAGATCAGCGAGTGTTGCTTCCATGCCAAACATCTCAGAGATTTTGCTGAATTCTCGGTCGCAAGAGTCAGACTTTTGGAAGTTCCCCTTGACTGTGATTACTCCTTTTGGTCCAGGCATCTTCAGCTGGAGGTATGCGTAATGTGGCACCGCCATGAATCGAGCGAACGTCGGGCGTCCAAGTATAGCATGGTATTGTGACTTCCAGTCGACAACTTCGAACTCAATCGATTCTGTCCTGAAGTGGTTCTTGTCCCCGAACGTTACGTCGAGTTGTATGGTGCCTTCTGGGCTTATTGCTTTGCCTGGGACGATACCGTGAAGGTATTTGAAGATTGGCAGGTTTTCGACTGACCTGTTCATTTTGCGGAGCGTATCTGCGAAGATGATGTTTATGCCGCTGCCACCATCCATGAAACCTTGGACATGGCGTAGCCTCCAATTTGCGCGTCGAGTACCAGAGCAGAGTGCCCTGGACGAACAACCGATGGAGGGTGGTCCTCTGCTGAAGCTTATTGCGTTTCAGAACCCTTCAAGAATTCAGTTACAGCGGGAGGTGACATGACCGCCATGTTTACTTGTCGAGTGCGAAGTTTTTGCTCCCTGTTGGAAGGGCGACCTTTCTGTATCATGTACATCTGCCCTTGGGGCGGAGGGTACTGTGGTTCGTCCACCCGAGGTATGTGCTGTATGGCACCCGCGAGATTTCCGCCTGCGCAGGCTGTGGTGGTGGTGGTGCCATCAGAACAGGCACATTGTTTGGCTGAGGCACGGGTGCAGGTGCTTGTGTGGCTGCTGCCTTTCTGAGATTTACGTAATCAGTCGCCATTTGGTCGAACTCCCTGCAGTTTCTCATCGAGTGATTGGAGCGCAGTTTTCCGTCGTCCCCCTTGTACAGGTGGAATCTGCAATCAGCATCCATCTTTTCTTCGAATGATCGCTCGATTGTGCTCCGATCTTGACTTGCGCCAGTCCTTCCTCTTGTAGCTATCACTGCGTTGGCCGCGGTCTCGACTGTCCCGACGATCATCTCGACTGTCCCGTCGATCATCTCGACTGTCCGTCGATCTTCTGACGTCGGTCGCTTCTGTCCTGGTCATTGCGGGTGGTGGAGAACCCAGCCGCCATGAATCGGGTCTGTCATCGTCGTAGTGACGTTTTGAACGTTGCGCCTTCGGTCGTCTCTGTACGAGTCTCTGCGGCTTCGACTGCCGCTTTCATGATTGTCACGGGGTGAGGACCCGCGTGTGGTGCGCGCCATGTCTTCTCCGTCTGCCCACTCAGTCGCTCATCAAGAGGTTAGCCACGAGGTTGGCTTTTTGCGACCAAGTGCTTCTTTGAGGTCCCGCCTGGCGAGTCCCATTATGAAAGCATCCATGGCCATATCTTCTGAATTACTCCGACTGAGTTGCGTATCTCAGTCCATCGTCTGATGTATGACCTCAACGTTTCGCTGCGTTGAACGCAGGCTCGCAGTCTCGAACGTTTTTGGGCGCTCACAGAGGCTCGAAGTTTTTGATGAAGTCAGCGGAAGTGATCCCACGAGTCGTATGTTGATGGAGGTAAGCTTTGAGCCAGTCGCGGGCTGTGCCTTCGAGCATGAGTCGTATGTATTGCATGGCTGTGGTGTTTGTGCTCGCTGGCACGCGACAGCCAGCCTGTAGTCTTCCAGCCACCCGAAGGTTCCTGTCGACCCGTGTACTTGGGCTGTTCAGATGTGAGTTTGAACCCTTTGGGCATCCGTGTCTCGCGGACGCGTCGAGTGAAGCACAGAGCTCCATGTGGCTCAGGCTCTCGATCAGAGTATGAGTCGCTACTGTAAGATCTGCGTGCTCCTGGACCTGCGCCTACGCGAGCCGCTTCTTTCCTTCGAGTGGTGGCGACCCACTGTGATTATGCTCTTCCGACGTGTCGACTAGGGCACGGTCTCGACTCCCACCTGGAGTTCTTGGAGTTTGGCGTATGGCCTTCGCGCTAAGGCGAGTGATTTGATCTGCTGGCGATGCAGTTTTGCATTGGGGTCATCAGCTGGAGGCTTGATTGCCTCTAGGTATGCTGCAGCGGTGAAGAGGGCACCCGCAGCTGTTTTGGGTACTGGCACTCCCCTTCGTCGTATGTCATGAAAGAGTTGCCTAAGTTGCGGTGAGTGCCGCCCTTTCGTCTGGCGAGAGGTGTGACAACCTTGATCTGGGCTTGTGTCTGCTCGCCCGGTGGAGCTCAGGGAGAGCTGTCTTCTTCGCGCACTCGACAAGCTAGCTTGCTTTTTGCGTTCTTCGAGTGTTGCGCACTGACCTGCCGCAGTCGAAGTGATTCCTGCCAGTTGAAGTACTGGAAGGTCAACATCTCCTCTTGTGTTGCGTCTGCTGGCATCATTGTGCACTCCTTGATGACTTTATCTGCTTTTGCTGCCATCTCAGCAGTGATTGTGAGAGTTGTGACTCCGTCCGGCATAGTAACTGTGCACGGGAATTCTGTAGGCCTGCGGCTGGCCGCAACATCTGATGATTCTGCGGCGATGGCGACGTAGACCTGCTGGGGTATCACCCGAGGGTATATATGTGTTTTCGAGTCCCGTCATGGACTCGACGTCATCAAGGCTCATGTCAGTCGATATGCCCTCGAGTGGTCCGTCTGGACGGATCTCGCTGTCGATGCCTTCATCGCCTATGCTATCTCGGCGTCGGGAGTTGTTATGAATCTCGAGTCGAGGTTGTTGTTGTTGGTGCAGATCTCGGAGTCGACGTGGTTGTCGATATGAGTTTCAGGTTCGTCGAAGTCGCTGAAGGAGATCCCGCAGTCGAAACTATCCTCGAGTGGAGATCGAGCTCGGGATCGTTTGTGCGGTATGCTGATTCGGCCTCCTCGCCCTGAAGTCTTCAGAGTGTGCATCTCTCGTGTGGACATGGTTGTTGCAGACGAGCAAGCTTGGAGGATCGACGATGGTATGGACGCAGTTGAGGGATCCGCAGTCGAAGGAGCCGCAACCGATGGAGCCTCGGGTGCGGAAGTCGCGAGTTGGCGTGGATCCGTCAAGTCCTGCACACCAAGCTTGTTGACGAAAAAATTGAACGAACCAACGGTTAAACCCAAACCTGACTCGAGATCGGAGAAGTCCTGGAATCGGCGAGTGTGGCTCGAAATCCATCAGAGGATCTATGCTTTTTGGGGTGAAGCTGGCGTGTTGCCGTTTGTCGAGTGAGCGGCGAGTTGCCGTGTGCCGCCTGAGTCGGCGAGTTCTGGTTTGTTGATGCAGCGGCGAGTTGCCGTTTGTAGATCCGATCGGCGAGTCGCCGTTTTCCGATGGAACCGAAGAAACCGCGAGTCCAGCACTATTCTTTCCCACAGACGGCGCCAATTGACGAGGTTACCCTCATCAAATCCCATGGTTAAGGACTAGGGTTGAGATTATGGGGAGAGAACGTGGTAGTACTGTAGTTTTCGGCTGACAAGCAGAGGCAAAGATTTACCCAGGTTCAGGCCCCTCGTGGAGGTAAAGACCCTACTTCCTGCTTGTCTGTTATTGATCGTGTGAGATTATGAGGTTACAAGGAGGCTCCGGAGACGATCTCGCTAGAGCTTTGTGGTTCGAGTATGGCTTGGTCTAGATCGGCACCCCTCCCAGCCTTTAAATAGGCTGGGTCTCGGGAGTTGTTAACCGACCTAGTTTACACATAAGGAAAGTATAACCGACTATGTCTATGTCAAACTTGGAGGGTACTCCATCTTGTTGGG
>CAMZMU010000055.1:48983702-49202463 GCA_947311845.1 Poa pratensis | reverse complement strand
TGCAGCAGTTTTCCTCAGTATGAAACCAAGGTTATCGAACCAGTAGGAAACGAGGTTTGCTTCGAAGGTGTTGGTGAAGGAGTGTAGTGCGGCGCAACACCAGGGATTCCGGTGCCAACGTGGAACCTGCACAACACAATCAAATTACTTTGCCCCAACTTAACAGTGAGGTTGTCAATCTCACGGCTTGCTGAAAACAAAGGGTTAAACGTATCGTAATGGAAGATGATGTTTGTTTGCATAAAACATAGAGAACAATGATTGCAGTAGATTGTATTTCAGATGTAAAAGAATGGACCGGGGTCCACAGTTCACTAGTGTGTCTCTCCAATAAGATAACTAACATGCTGGGTAAACAAATTACAGCTGGGCAATTGACAATTGATAAGTGCATATAACATGCATTGTGAGTTGTGGTGTCTACTATGAGATTCATTGGGCATTACGACAAAGTACATAGACCGCTATCCAGCATGCATCTATGCCTAAATAGTCCACTTTCCGGTTAACATCCGTACCCCTTCCATATTAAGTTGCAAGCAACAGACAATTGCATTAAGTAATGTGCGTAATGTAAACAATACATTCATCCTTGAATAAAGCATTGCTGTTTTACCCTAGTGGCAACAACACATCTACAACCTTAGAACTTGCTGTCACTATCCCAGGTTAAATAGAGGATGAACCCAACTATCATGCATAAATACCCCCTCTTGGAGTCACAAGTATTCACTTGGCCAAGGCTTCAACAAGTAACGGAGAGCATGCAAGATCACAAATGACATAGACATGATAATATAATATTCAGCTCCACATAGGTATCAATATAAGTCAGATCCCAGCAAACACAACATGTAGCATTACAATAAGATGATCTTGATCATGATAGGCAGCTCACAAGATCTAAACATGATGGCACAAGTGGAGAAGACAACCATCTAGCTACTGCTATGGACCCATAGTCCAAGGATGAACTACTCACGCATCACTCCGGAGGCGGGCATGGCGATGTAGAGCCCTCCGGTGATGATTCCCCTCTCCGGCAGGGTGCCGGGAAGAGCTTCAGAACCCCCCGAGTTAGGGTTGACGACGGCGGCGGCAGCGAATATGTTCTGGATGAAAGGCTCGGTGTTTTAGGGTTTTCACGTCTCGGGGAATAAATAGGCGAAGGGGCGATGTCGGCGGACCCCCGAGGGGCCCAAACCACAGGCGCGCGGTGGGCCCACTGCCGCGCCGCCTGTGGTTTGGCCACCTCGTGGCTCTCTTCGTCTCTCCTTCGGACTCCGTGTACGTGCTGGAAAAATAGGGACTGGCCTTTTGTTTCGTGCAATTCCGAGAATATTTCCAGAAGTAACTTTCTGAAACCAAAAACAGCAGAAAACAGGGAACTGGCACTGTGGCATCTTGTTAATAGGTTAGTCCCAGAAAATGCATAAAAGTGATATGAAGTGTATATAAAACATGTAGCAAATGGTATAATATAAGCATGGAACAGCAGAAATTATGGATACGTTGGAGACGTATCAAGCATCCCCAAGCTTAGTTCTACTCGTCCTCGAGTAGGTAAAACGATAACAACAAATAATTTCTGAGGAGACATGCTTTCACACAATCTTGATCAATATATTGCAAGGCTCATGTCATGAATGAAGTGACTCAAAGCAATGATCTATAGTTTGCTAACAAATAGATAAAGAGTAAACAATGAATCATATAAGCAAAAACTTTTCATGAATAGTACTTTCAAGACAAGCATCAAAAAGTTTTGCATAAGAGGTAACTCATAAAGCAATAGATTCAAAGTAAAAGGCATTGAAGCAACACAAAGGATGATTAAGTTTCAGCATTGCTTTCAACTTGTAACATGTATATCTCATGGATAGTTGTCAACATAAAGCAATATAACAAGTGCAATAAGTAAACATGTAAGAATCAATGCACACAAAGTTGACACAAGTGTTTGCTTCTAAGATAGAAAGGAGTAGGTAAACTGACTCAACATAAAGTAAAAGATAGGCCCTTCGCAGAGGGAAGCAGGGATTAAATCATGTGCTAGAGCTTTTTAAGTTTTCGAAAGCATATAGAGAGCACAAAATAAGTATTTGAGAGGTGTTTGTTGTTGTCAACGAATGGTAGTGGGCACTCTAACCCCCTTGTCAACCAGACTTTCAAGAGCGGCTCCCATGAAGGACGTTATCTCTACCAGCAAGGTAGATCATCCCTCTTCTCTTTTGTTTACACATGTATTTTAGTTTCTTTATAGATGACACTCCTCCCAACCTTTTGCTTACACAAGCCATGGCTAACCGAATCCTCGGGTGCCTTCCAACATTCACATACCATGGAGGAGTGTCTATTTGCAAAATTAAGTTGCTTACTGATAAATCAGGGCAAAACATGTGAAGAGAATTATTAATGAAAGTTGTAATTAATTGGGGCTGGGCACCCCGTTGCCAGCTCTTTTTGCAAATTATTGGATAAGCGGATGTATATGCCACTAGTCCATTGGTTGAAAGTCTGTCAGAAGTAAATGACAAGATTGAAAGATAAAACACCACATACTTCCTCATGAGCTATAAAACATTGACACAAATAAGGAGTAATAAAGTTTTGAATAGTTTAAAGGTAGCACATGAAATATTTACTTGGAATGGCAGGAAATACCACATAGTAGGTAGGTATGGTGGACACAAATGGCATGGGTTTTGGCTCAAGTTTTGGATGCACGAGAAGCATTCCCTCTCAGTACAGAGTTTAGGCTAGCAAGGTTGTTTGAAGCAAACACAAGTATAAACCGGTACAGCAAGAATCACATAAAAACATATTGCAAGTATTATAAGACTCTACACTGTCTTCCTTGTTGCTCAAACATTTTACCAGAAAATATCTAGACCTTAGAGAGAACAAATATGCATCCCAAGTCTCAACAAGCTCTACGGTAGTTCTCCACTACTAGGCTTTAACTACATGATGCAAGAGCTTAAACATGATCTACTTGAGAGCTCAAAACAATTGCAAAGTATCAAATCGAAACAAGACAATGATCTACAAGAATGCATATGTCTTTTCCAATACCAACTACTACATGTAGCATTTTCTTTCTTCCAAACAAACACCAATAATTTATTTAAACATAAACTCTCCAAATGATAATATAATGCAGCAAGAGAGTATTTATAAACAAGTGCTAACAGCTCGAAGAGATGCATGAAAAACAGGAGCTAAAAGCACTGCAGTAGCTAGTTAAGAATACTCAACAAATATAAGTGAAGAACATGAGTATTCACATGAAAAAGCGGAGCGTGTCTCTCTCCCACACAAGGATTGCTAGGATCCGAATTTATTCAAACAAAAACAAAAATAAAAACACACAGACGCTCCAAGTAAAGCGCATAAGATGTGAAAGAATTAAAATATAGTTTCACTAGAGATGACCTGATAAGTTTGTTGATGAAGAAGGGGATGCCTTGGGCATCCCCAAGCTTAGACGCTTGAGTCTCTCTGAATATGGTTGGGATGAACCACGGGGCATCCCCAAGCTTAGGCTTTTCACTCTTCTTGATCACATAATATCACCCTTCTCGCTTGATCCTTGAAAACTTCCTTCACACCAAACTCAAGACAGTTCTCATTAGAGGGTTAGTGCATAATCAAAAATTCTCATATTCTGTAATGATACAATCAATCCCAAAGCTTCTGGACATTAGCTACAGCCACCAATGCTTTGTGGAGCAAAGAAATCCACACAAACACAGTAAAAGAGCGAATGCAAAACAAAAGGCAGAATCTGTCAAAAACAGAACAGTCTGGAATGACGAATTTTTTCGAGGCACTTAAGTTGCTCAGATGGATCTGGCCTAAAATAATGAAAGTTGCGTACATATCTCAGGAATATGCGTGATTTTTCAGAATTTTTTGAATTTTCTACAGGGAGATAAGCTCAAATCCGTGACAGCTTAAAAAAAAACAGCTAAAAATCTGTCACTGCGCAGAAATCCAAATCTTGCATCAACTTTCAATATAGAACTTTACTTGGCACAACATTGCGATAAAATAAAGATACAAAGGAGTTGCTACAGAAGTAACAAAACTCCTTGACTCAAAGAAAACAAAAATAACAGCAAATAAAAACGATGGGTTGTCTCCCATAAGCGCTTTTCTTTAACGCCTTTCAGCTAGGCGCAGAAAGTGAAAATCAAGTGTTGTCAAGAGAAGAAGCATCAACATCATAACTTGCTCTAACAATAGAGTCAAAAGGTAACTTCATTCTCTTCCTAGGGAAGTGTTCCATACCTTTCTTGAGAGGAAATTGGTACCTTATATTACCTTCTTTCATATCAATGATGGCACCAACAGTTCGAAGAAAAGGTCTTCCCAAAACAATAGGACAAGATGCATTGCATTCAATATCCATAACAATAAAATCAACGGGGACAAGGTTATTGTTTACTGTAATAAAAACATCATTAACTCGCCCCAAAGGTTTCTTCATAGCATTATCAGCGAGAAAAACATCCAAATAACAATGTTCCAAAGGTGGCAAATCAAGAATATCATAAAGCTTCTTGGGCAAAACTGAAACTTGCACCAAGATCACACAAGGCATTGCAATAAAAATCATTCACCTTTACCTTAATGATGGGTTCCCAACCATCTTCTAATTTCCTAGGAATAGAAGCTTTAAGTTTCAACTTCTCCTCCCTAGCTTGCAAAAGAGCATTTGTAATATGCTTTGTAAAAGCCAAATTAATAGTGCTAGCATTGGGACTTCTAGCTAATTTTTGCAAGAACATAATAACTTCAGAGATGTTACAATCATCAAAATCAAAATCATTATTGTCAATGGTGGTGGAACCATTGTCTCCAATAGTTTGAAAAATTTCAGCACTTTTATCAGAAAAAGTTTCAGCAGTTTTAGGCAATTTCAAACGCTTTGCAGAAGTAGTAGAGACATTACCAACACCAATAACATTACCATCAATAGTAGGTTTACTAGCATGTGAAACATTAGCATTACTAGTGGTGGTGATAGTACAAACTCTAACTATACTATTCTCTTTTTCAAGTTCTTCCTCTTTTTCCCACCTAGCATGCAATTCAGCCAACATCCTAATATTATTATCAATTCGAACTTGGATGGCATTTGCTGTAGCAAATGACTTAGTATCTTTAACTTCATTAGGCATAACTTTCAGTTTTAGAATTTCAACATCATGAGCAAGACTATCAACTTTAGAACAAGATCATCAATTTTTTCAAACTTTTCCTCAACAGTTTTATTGAAAGCTTTTTGTGTGCTAATAAATTCTTTAAGCATAGCTTCAAGATCAGAGGACACACTTCTATTGTTGCTGTAGGAATTACCATAAGAATTGCCATAACCATTTGAAGGATAAGGCTTATAGTTGTTGCTACCAAAATTATTCCTATAAGCATTGTTGTTGAAGTTGTTGTTTTTAATGAAGTTTACATCAACATGCTCTTCTTGAGCAACCAATGAAGCTAAAGGAACATTATTAGGATCAACATGAGATCTACCATTCACAAGCATAGACATAATAGCATCAATCTTATCACTCAAAGAGGAGGTTTCTTCAACAGAATTTACCTTCTTACCTTGAGGAGCTCTTTCGGTGTGCCATTCGGAATAGTTGATCATCATATCATCAAGTAGCTTTGTTGCTGCACCTAAAGTGATGGACATAAAGGTTCCTCCAGAGGCTGAATCCAATAAGTTCCTTGAGGAAAAATTTAATCCTGCATAAAAGGTTTGGATGATCATCCAAGTAGTCAGTCCATGAGTGGGACAATTCTTCACCAAAGATTTCATTCTTTCCCAAGCTTGAGCAACATGTTCATTATCAAGTTGTTTAAAATTCATAATGCTACTTCTCAAGGATATAATCTTAGCAGGAGGATAATATTTCCCTATGAAAGCATCTTTGCATTTTGTCCAAGAATTAATACTATTTCTAGGCAAAGAAAGCAACCATTCTTTAGCTCTTCCTCTCAAGGAGAAAGGAAAAAGTTTCAGTTTTATAATATCCCCATCCATATCCTTATACTTTTGCATTTCACAAAGTTCAACAAAGTTATTAAGATGGGCAGCAGCATCATCAGTACTAACACCAGAAAATTGCTCTTTCATAACAAGATTTAATAGAGCAGGTTTAATTTCATAAAATTCTGCTGTAGAAGCAGGTGGAGCAATAGGAGTGCATATGAAATCATTGTTGTTTGTGCTAGTGAAGTCACACAACTTAGTGTTCTCAGGAGTACTCATTTTGAAAAACAAAATCAAACTGAATTAAACAAGTAACTAATTTTTTTGTGTTTTTGATAAAGAGAGCAAACAAGACTAAATAAAAATAAACTAAGCAAGACAAATAACAAAGTAAAGAGATTGGGTGTGAGAGACTCCCCTTGCAGAAGCAATTCGTTTTCCCCGGCAACGGCGCCAGAAAACGTGTTGGTGGCTAAGTTGACGAGGGAATATCTCCCCGGCAATAGTGCCAGAAACAATGCTTGTACGTCACACGTCAGTTGGGAACCCCAAGAGGAAGGTATGATGAGTGCAGCAGTAAGTTTTCCCTCAGTATGAAACCAAGGTTTAATCGAACCAGTAGGAAAACGAGGTTTGCTTCGAAGGTGTTGGTGAAGGAGTGTAGTGCGGCGCAACACCAGGGATTCCGGTGCCAACGTGGAACCTGCACAACACAATCAAATTACTTTGCCCCAACTTAACAGTGAGGTTGTCAATCTCACCGGCTTGCTGAAAACAAAGGGTTAAACGTATCGAATGGAAATGATGTTTGTTTGCATAAAACAGTAGAGAACAATGATTGCAGTAGATTGTATTTCAGATGTAAAAGAATGGACCGGGGTCCACAGTTCACTAGTGGTGTCTCTCCAATAAGATAACTAACATGCTGGGTAAACAAATTACAGCTGGGCAATTGACAATTGATAAGTGCATATAACATGCATGTGTGAGTGTGGTGTCTACTATGAGATTCATTTGGGCATTACGACAAAGTACATAGACCGCTATCCAGCATGCATCTATGCCTAAATAGTCCACTTTCCGGTTAACATCCGTACCCCTTCCAGTATTAAGTTGCAAGCAACAGACAATTGCATTAAGTAATGTGCGTAATGTAAACAATACATTCATCCTTGAATAAAGCATTGCTGTTTTACCCCTAGTGGCAACAACACATCTACAACCTTAGAACTTGCTGTCACTATCCCAGGTTAAATAGAGGTTGAACCCAACTATCATGCATAAATACCCCCTCTTGGAGTTACAAGTATTCACTTGGCCAAGGCTTCAACAAGTAACGGAGAGCATGCAAGATCACAAATGACATAGACATGATAATATAATATTCAGCTCCACATAGGTATCAATATAAGTCAGATCCCAGCAAACACAACATGTAGCATTACAATAAGATGATCTTGATCATGATAGGCAGCTCACAAGATCTAAACATGATGGCACAAGTGGAGAAGACAACCATCTAGCTACTGCTATGGACCCATAGTCCAAGGATGAACTACTCACGCATCACTCCGGAGGCGGGCATGGCGATGTAGAGCCCTCCGGTGATGATTCCCCTCTCCGGCAGGGTGCCGGGAAGAGCTTCAGAACCCCCCGAGTTAGGGTTGACGACGGCGGCGGCAGCGAATATGTTCTGGATGAAAGGCTCGGTGTTTTAGGGTTTTCGTCTCGGGGAATAAATAGGCGAAGGGGCGATGTCGGCGGACCCCCGAGGGGCCCAAACCACCAGCGGCGCGGTGGGCCCACTGCCGCCGCCTGTGGTTTGGCCACCTCGTGGCTCTTCGTCTCTCCTTCGGACTCCGTGTACGTGCTGGAAAAATAGGGACTGGCCTTTTGTTTCGTGCAATTCCGAGAATATTTCCAGAAGTAACTTTCTGAAACCAAAAACAGCAGAAAACAGGGAACTGGCACTGTGGCATCTTGTTAATAGGTTAGTCCCAGAAAATGCATAAAAGTGATACGAAGTGTATATAAAACATGTAGCAAATGGTATAATATAAGCATGGAACAAGAAATTATGGATACGTTGGAGACGTATCAAGCATCCCCAAGCTTAGTTCTACTCGTCCTCGAGTAGGTAAAACGATAACAACAAATAATTTCTGAGGAGACATGCTTTCACACAATCTTGATCAATATATTGCAAGGCTCATGTCATGAATGAAGTGACTCAAAGCAATGATCTATAGTTTGCTAACAAATAGATAAAGAGTAAACAATGAATCATATAAGCAAAAACTTTTCATGAATAGTACTTTCAAGACAAGCATCAAAAAGTTTTGCATAAGAGGTAACTCATAAAGCAATAGATTCAAAGTAAAAGGCATTGAAGCAACACAAAGGATGATTAAGTTTCAGCATTGCTTTCAACTTGTAACATGTATATCTCATGGATAGTTGTCAACATAAAGCAATATAACAAGTGCAATAAGTAAACATGTAAGAATCAATGCACACAAAGTTGACACAAGTGTTTGCTTCTAAGATAGAAAGGAGTAGGTAAACTGACTCAACATAAAGTAAAAGATAGGCCCTTCGCAGAGGGAAGCAGGGATTAAATCATGTGCTAGAGCTTTTTAAGTTTTCGAAAGCATATAGAGAGCACAAAATAAGTATTTGAGAGGTGTTTGTTGTTGTCAACGAATGGTAGTGGGCACTCTAACCCCCTTGTCAACCAGACTTTCAAGAGCGGCTCCCATGAAGGACGTTATCTCTACCAGCAAGGTAGATCATCCCTCTTCTCTTTTGTTTACACATGTATTTTAGTTTCTTTATAGATGACACTCCTCCCAACCTTTTGCTTACACAAGCCATGGCTAACCGAATCCTCGGGTGCCTTCCAACATTCACATACCATGGAGGAGTGTCTATTTGCAAATTAAGTTGCTTACTGATAAATCAGGGCAAAACATGTGAAGAGAATTATTAATGAAAGTTGTAATTAATTGGGGCTGGGCACCCCGTTGCCAGCTCTTTTTGCAAATTATTGGATAAGCGGATGTATATGCCACTAGTCCATTGGTGAAAGTCTGTCAGAAGTAAATGACAAGATTGAAAGATAAAACACCACATACTTCCTCATGAGCTATAAAACATTGACACAAATAAGGAGTAATAAAGTTTTGAATAGTTTAAAGGTAGCACATGAAATATTTACTTGGAATGGCAGGAAATACCACATAGTAGGTAGGTATGGTGGACACAAATGGCATGGGTTTTGGCTCAAGTTTTGGATGCACGAGAAGCATTCCCTCTCAGTACAGAGTTTAGGCTAGCAAGGTTGTTTGAAGCAAACACAAGTATAAACCGGTACAGCAAGAATCACATAAAAACATATTGCAAGTATTATAAGACTCTTCACTGTCTTCCTTGTTGCTCAAACATTTTACCAGAAAATATCTAGACCTTAGAGAGAACAAATATGCATCCCAAGTCTCAACAAGCTCTACGGTAGTTCTCCACTACTAGGCTTTAACTACATAATGCAAGAGCTTAAACATTGGGCATATAAGAACTGTCCATTTGAATGGCAGGGGATATACAAAGGGCACAAAGGAGCTTGCAGTGTGATTCTTGAGGCTGTGGCTACACAAGATCTATGGATTTGGCATGCCTTCTTTGGTATGCCAGGAACACACAATGACATCAATATTCTGCAGTGCTCGAATGTGTTTGCCAAGCTTGTTGAGGGTCATGCTCCCCCGGTGAACTATGAGATTAGTGGACACCAGTACAGCAAGGGCTATTATCTTGCAGATGGCATCTATCCAAAGTGTTCAACATTTGTGAAGACTATCTCCAACGCTGTGCCAGGAAGCGCGAAAGCTTGGTTTTCCAAGTGCCAGGAGGCTTGCAGGAAGGATGTTGAGTGGGCATTTGGTGCGCTGCAGTCTCGATTCGCTGTTGTCCGGTACCCAGCTCTGACTTGGTCCAAGGCCAATATGTCTGAGGTGATAAACTGTTGTGTGATCTTGCGCAACATGATCATTGAGAGCGAGCGAAATGATCCGGTGGCTGACACTGAGGCGTACTACATACAGTGTCCTCTTGTAGATGTAGATCACCAGGTGCCGGCAACATGGGAAAACTTCCTCGCTATGCGTAAGGAGATTCAAGACTAGGTGGTGCATACACAGCTGCAGAATGATCTGGTGGAGCACCTGTGGAGGCGCAAAGGCAATGATAATGCCGATGCCTAGTTTTATTTGTTCAATTTGCTTGCATTGTTGAACTATTTGTGTGTGGATTTGTATATTGAACTATTTGTATGTTGATTTGTATGCTGAAATGTTTATGCAATTTTGTATGTCAAATTTGGGCAAAAATCGCCGACTGGGGGGCGGCCTGGGTTCGGCGACTGGGAAAATGCCGCCCCTATGGCATCAAATAGCGTCGTTGCCCCTCAGGCGGGCCAAAATAGCGCCGTTTTTTCGGCCTGGGGGGCCGAACTACTGGAGATGCCCTAAAGGCTTGAATCTCTGAGCAGGAAAAGAAAGCCGATCCGTCGACCACGGGAGCTCCAATTCACCACGTATTGCCGCGCCGAACTGGCGGGCCGCATGCGCACCTACAGCTGTTGAGTTGGCCCGCGGCCCATCAGGTATTTTCTCTTTCTCGTTTTTCTTTTTCATTGTTAACATCTGGAAAACAATCCGTAAAAAAAAACTTAACATTTTTCGAAAATCCGAATATTTTTAAATCTTATTTTTATATAAAACCTGAATTCTTAATTTTTTATCAATGAAAAAGAAAAACAAGAAATCTGAACTTTTTAAAATTTGAACAATTTTCAAATGTGAACATTATTAAAATCTGAACATCTCTAAAAATGAACAATTTTTAAAGTAAACATTTTAAAAATCTGAACGGTTTTAAAACTTTGAACAATTTTCTAATTTCCACATTTCTTATCTTAATGTTTTTTTAAATCTGAATTTTTAAAGATCTTAACGGTTTTTTTAATCTAATCATTTTCAAAATCTAACATTTAAAAAATTACATTTTAAACCCCAAAAGAAATTAAAGTAATAAAGAAACAGAAAAATAAGAGAAAATAATAAACAATAAAATTGAAAAAAAAAGAGAAAGACCAAAATAATAAAAGGCAAAATGGGCCAGCCTAGTGCGGCGCAGGGGCGTGCCCGCAAGCCTCCCGTGTCGTAAAAGGGCGGCAAATAGGATGCCCAGTTCTTTTATCAGCTTAAAGAATAAGCCACCCCCTCCCCGACTTCTCTCATAAGTCGTCCAACTTATTACTCGAGACTTCTAGTTTAGTTAAGTCATAACTAGTTTAGAAGATCCAAGTAATAAGCTGGGTGGATTACGGGAGAAACTGGGGAGGGGCAGCTTATTTTATAAGCTGACAAAAGAACTGGGCCACTAGTCTCGTCCCGATGCTAAGCTCTTGATCTAGGGCACTACCTGTGGCTCTGAGCCCAAGTGGACAGAAGCATGCCAAGGCCCAACTCATCCAGAAAAGGATGGCCTATTTGTTTTGCAAACTATCGAGTTGAAGGATTTTGAACGAAAATACGAGGTCATGTGGAAGCGACATGAGGAATCTGAACGAACACTACTATCTACATGGAGTTCGATGCAGGAAGGAAGCATAGCAGAATCCCATGCAAAACTTCAGTCGACTGCGAGGGCCCTATCTGCATTGGGGAAGCACGGCTTTTGGCACAGGTTGGTCGAAAACAGAGAGAATTGCGGATGAAACACAAGATACTCTGGTCCGATGCTTTACGGATTGGCCCAACATCAGTGGGGGAGCTTGGGCCGAGTACCTGGGGGGAATGGGTTGTACAAGCATATTGTGCCAATATTGGCGGTGGGCGTGGGCAAATAGGCCAAATACTGATGATTTTGTGTGGACATGGGCCAAATAGTACTAGTATTTTCCTAAAATCTTATTGGGTTGAGAGGGGGCGGAGGCGGCCCCCCTAACGTACACATAGCTCCGGCAGTGCCCAACATATGAAGAGGACAAAAGTTTGTATAATCCCCACATCTATCTGGTTTCAGACGCAACACCCCTAAGTTCAAAGTGGCGTACTTAATCCCTTGAACTATCTAAGACCGGGCAATTGATGTTGCAGGTATGCCCTAGAGGCGATAATATTAAGTTATTATTAATCTCTGAGTTCATTATTAATGTTTATATCTTTATGCTATAACCGTTGTGGTAATTGAACAGTGAGCATTCAAAGGAAAAAACCCGCAAACACGTGAAGAGATATGAAAAAACAAGTGTTTCTAATCTAGCCTCTAAGATTAGCTCATATGTTGTGTGATGATCACATTTTCCTGATCATGGACTTTGTATAAGTCAAACAACGGTGAGGGTATATTGTTAGGAGAACAATAGTACCGAACCGACCCACGTACATGATCTTGCTAAGAGACATGGATCGTTGTTGTTGAAGTTAGCAAAGTGATTATGAAGTTTTCATTTGCTTATATCCCTAGACCATTTGAACATCTAGTGACCGTGCACTTGACAGTTATATTATAATCGTCATTAAACGTCTACCGTAACATGTAATGGAGCTGAAATTATTCAAGATTGGGAACTTACTTTGTCGGACGATGGAGAGATACATACTCTAAGCCCTCTCAGTATCACCGATATCAACCAATCGTCTGGCACGACACAATGTGATTTATCACAAGGATATCGGAGATATCAAAAGGTTTGATCACATAGTATACATTGTATGACCTCGTGATATCATTGGTATCATAAAGCATAAAGCAGAGGGACTAGCGTAATGAGAAACACAAAAGGTTCTTACGTTATTCATGAATACACATGACCCATCATCGGTGACCATGGCTCCGCTGTTGGTTATTGTTCGGAAGGTACTCGGGACATGTCCGTGCATTGCCGAACCTTCCGGATCACACGCTTAAGGTGTGTCAATCTTTTATTGAGAGTGTTTTGTAGTTGTAGTGGGCTCTCCGAGTTGTTGGATTTATTATGATGTCTCAGGAACAACTCCAATGTCAATCACAGATGTTTTTGAGAAGTTATGAGAGGCATATAATGTCGGAGAGGACCTGAATGCTTTTCAGAATATTTATAAGCGGGCACGATATGTCCCGGAGTGTTAGAAAATGTTTCTATCACTGTTGGATAATTTTGATGATTTAATCTTAAGGGTATATATGGTTCCGGACAAGTTCTGGGAAAACCCGAGTAGGGGGGAGTGCCGGAAGGGGGCAGAAATGCCCTAGGGCTGTGTCCCACATGGGATGGTGGCCGCATGGGCCCGCCCATGTAGGCCGGCACACCAGCCCCTGAGCTTTCATTTTATTGTTTTGTGGATTTTTGGAAAGTCCCATATTGACACGAAAAGGAAAAAAAAGGAAGAAAAAAAGAGTCCTAGTCCAAGTGGGCTTGGATCCCAACTCGAATTGAGAGGAGGGAGGGCAGCCGCATGATGGCGCGAATCACACGTTCGCTGGGAGACCCCAAGAGAAAGGTATGATGCAACGTAGTGGCAATTTTCCCTTGATACAAAATTATGGTTTATTGATCCAGTAGGACTTGGAGAAGGCTTCGGAAAGGTGTCAATGGCGTCGTTTACGATTATTGACGTGAACCTGCGCACAGTCACAAACAAACTACTTTGCCCCAACGAAACAGAGAGGTTGTCAATCTCTCCGGCTTGCTGAACACAAAGAATTAAATGTATGTGTGCAAAATAATATGAGAGCAAAAATGACCAGCGAGCAAATGTCTTAGGAAAAGCTATTAAAACGGTTGTAAGCAATATAGAAAAATAGGACCGGGGTCCACAGATCACTAGTGGCATCTCTCTAAAAGATAAACATGTTGGGTAAACAAATTACAACGAGTCAATTGACAAACATGGGCGCAACACAATACTATCATGACACAAAGTTCACCGTTTCATCTTATATGGGCATTACGACAAAATAAATAGACTGTTATCCAACTGCATCTATGACTAATAATCCACCCCGGGATCGCTATCCAGCCAGTCACCCAAAAATATTAAGTTGCAAGCAACAAATAATTGCAATATGCATGTTGCATAATGTAAGCAATGGTTACAACATATAGCAATAAACACTGTTGTTTTATCCCTAGTAGCAACAACACATCTCAAGTCTTAATCGTTTCTGTCAACTCGAGCTCAGACAAAGCATCCAATCATAAATACCCTCTCTAAAATACTAGCAATTACTTCGGCCAAAGCATCCACAAGCATCAGAGAGCATGCAAGATCATAATAAAACATATGATAAATAAACTGAACAATAATGTCATGACTCCATAATTCATCGGATCCCCGCAAACACAACATGTAGCATTACAAATATATGATCTTGATCATGTTAGGCAGCTCACAAGATCTAAACAATGGAGTACAAAAGAGAGAGACAACCATCTAGCTACTGCCATGGACCCGTAGTCCCGTGGTGGACTACTCACGCATCACTCCGGAGGCAGGCATGGTGGTGTAGACACCTCCGGTGACGATCTCCCCCTCTGGCAGGGTGCCGGGAAGAGCTTCAGAACCCTCCCGATCTAGGATTGGCGACGGCGGCGGCCTCGGATGTTTTCTGGAAAATATGATCGGGTACCGAGGGTTTTCAGGAGGAATAGAATTTATAGGCAAAAGGGCAACTCGGGGAGAGAGGGCGCCAGGTGGGCCCCAGGCGTGGTCAACCCTTTGACCGTGCCTTGGTGGCGTCTAGGGGCTGTGGGGCCCCCTGCAGCTCCCCTTCTGGCTCCGTCTTTGTTTCTTCGTAAAAATAATTTCATTAAATTTTCAGCCAATTCTGAGAAAATTTCCCGACTAGCTTTTCTGAAACAAAAAGACAGCAGAAAACAGGAACTGGCACTGGGCATCTTGTTAATAGTTTAGTTCCATAAATCATGCCAAAATGATATAAAAACATTGTAAAAACATGTGGCAATGTTATATAACAAGCATGCAACAATAAAAAATTATAGATACGTTTGAGACGTATCACCGCACCCCTCCACCTATATATACCCACCCCTCCCCTCAAGGGGAGACACACCAGTTGGTCTCGGGTTTTGAGGTGTCCTCTCCCGGACCTCTCCTTTCTCTTTAGATCTCACGTGTTGACAAACCTCTCTACTTCTCATGTGTTGGGAAACACTACTACTACGCTGAAAGGCTCTCTCTCATCGTTGGCGTCGAGTTGGACGTGTGGATACTAGAAGAGAGATCATACATATGATCTTGAACGGGGGAATCTGCGACATTCTCACCACTAGGCTTGGTCGTGAGAATCTTCATCAGGCTTCACCGACATTGTTATTGACAAACGCCAACTTCCGCTACGGTGTTTGTGAGTACTAGATCTAACACCTTGTGTGGATTACATCTTCATGGATAGATCTTGGTCGTTGCGTAGAGAATTATTTTCTTTTCCGTTGCACAACCCTACAAATTTCTTTTGTACAAGGGTTGGGGCCACAAGGACCCCATTGTTGCATTAAGTCAAACCATGTGGCAGGTACAAATTACAAAGCGGCCCTTTACAACACTCGCCCTAAAGAACCATTGACCCCCTAGATCCTGGTAAGTTGTTTTGCATAATTGTTTTGCTGACGTGGCACATTCCAAAATAGGGTCATTGCCTCTCTCCCTTCCCATCGTCCTCCCACGAGCTCCGCTGCACCGACGCCCCATGTCGGACTAAGTAGATGAAAAGTTTTGCCACGACCTCCTCTTCCTCCTCATCTCCACGATTTACTCACGGAGCTTGGAAATCGACCTCACGGTCAACTTCTTACCACCGAGCTCTACTGCATTCAATTTGTCGCCACCGTTCCTCCTCCGTCATCGCCCTCCACTCCATCGTCTTCCCCGTGAGCTCTGTGTCCTCCCCGACCAATCCACATAAGTAGTAGAACCCATATTACATTATGTTTGTGTTGATTACTAGCTATATGCAATGCTATTTCAATAACAAGTATAGATCTTCAACATATTTATCATCTTATTATCGAATCCAATGTAACCTAGAAGACACACTTGATTATGGAAACATGGTCATGGTAACTATTCAACATATAGTTTAGAATTTTCTACATATTTTGTTATATAACCATACACTACACCCTTCTATTAATATATTTGTTAGGTTTTATACTGTGGAGTCTCCACAAATATATTTAATAATATTATAAATAGAGAAGAATATTTACACAATAATATACATATATGTTGTATAATTTATCAGTTGTAAAAAAAATCAAGGAGGCACGATGTTTTTCCATTTTTCTGTTTCCAGATTTAAGGTAGTTTGTATCTTGTAAAGGGTTATCTCAAAGGAAAAATACTTCTTGCACAACTAGATATATTTTCAATGATATATAGTGAAACTTTATAACAAATTTTTTAGAAAAATTATTGTATGGTTAACGACGATAACCAAATAGTATACCACATGTATTTGTTAAAACCACAATATAATTTAAAATTTTAAAAGTATAAAAGTTTAGTATAACTATATTTATTTTAACTCACCCGGGAACGTTCCTGGGTCCAACTATATTCAATGTTCATCCAAACTCAAAGGGTTTGAACGCACGGAGCGAAAGCGGGAGCACGTCCATAGAGAGTTGAGGCGTTCTATGGAGTACGACGAGCAGAGAGCGAAGCTGCACGTGTGAGCGCTTCAAAACTGGAAGTAGTGGGAGGATGTGGTGTTTAAAGTGAGATGACACACAAATTAGCTATTACTTTGTATGTAGGTCGCCATGTGTTGTTTTGACCTCTGCATCATATCTGTATCCCTGATGACATTCGGGCGCAATAAAATTCACGGTGTAAAGGATGACCATTGTTCTAACTTCATGTCTTCAACAGAGAAAATACTGTTTCGATTAACAATATTGATAGAAACGCTGCTCTAGGTGAAACGATCAAATTGTCTTTAGCAAGATTTCTTGGATGAAGAAATAAGTCTGCTCCAAATTTCTAGGTCAGCTCCGTTCAATGTTCGTCCAAACTTCAAAGGACATGGAAATATACCAACTCAAAAAGATGAGTTCACTTGAAATTTGGAGTCGTGTTTCATCACTTCTGTATTCACACTAAATTATCGCAAAGAAGACAACAGAATGCTTCGAGATGAGGAAAAGCATCGTTATTTGGATCGGGTGCTTTTCGCCTTTCAACATGGTTTACGTACTATACAGATACCCGTCTCCCGTCAACCCAGTGCGTAATTAACCAAACACTGTTCATTATGGTAATTAAACATTGTTCGCGTACACCTGAAACTCACTGATTACCGTGTTCCTAATTAAATACCCCCATTGACCAAACCCCCGGCCTCCACCGAATCCTAGCCCTTCGCATCGGGCAAATCCAAGCCAACGGCCAGGATCAGACCAACGGAATTTTTTTTAATAATATTTTTTTAAACAGAAATTCGGAATCTAGCACGCATTTTCGAGAAATTCGGAATCTAGCGCGGTGTCGTCACGGCCCGTGCCGAAACCCCTTGTTTCGGCACGGCCAGCGCCGAAAGTTCTGATCTGCATGTCGCCGAAGGCAGCGGCAGGCGTGGCCCACTCCTTTCGGTAGCGCCCGTGCCGAAACCTTCCAACTAAAGCACCGCACCCGGCTCGGCCTTATTCTTCTTCCTTCTCTCGCCCGAGCTGCTGCCCCTCTCTCTCTGTTCTTCCGTTTTCCATTGAGAAAGACCACCGATTCTTGCCCCCAAAAATTCCTAAAAGCCCACAAATTCAAGGAATAGAGAATAGGAGGGTTGGGGCATCCCCGATCCGTTGATGGGATAGCACTTTGTGGAGGCGTTTGGGGGTGTGGAGGTGGAGCAATGGTGGTCAACAATGGTGGATAGTGGTGCTGTGTGCCGTGTTGGGGAAGCTAGAGGCGTGGTGCGGCGGTGGTGGTGGTGCTAGATTGAAGGGCAGCGGGAGCTACGCACGCGTCAAGGGTAAACCCTAATCTCTAGATTATTTAGGTTAAGTGTTAATATAATTTAAGGATGGATGCATGACATATGTGTGGATTAGTGTAGATATATTTTAGTTAGTGGTCATATTTTAGGTGGTGGTAATATTTTAGTTGGTCGGCATATTTTAGGTGGTCATATTAGTATATGTTGTCGGTTAGATGTTAATATAGTTTGCCGGTGGATGTGTCAGGATTAGTATATGTTGTCGGTTAGATGTATTGTATATTTTGAGTAGTCTTTATGTTACCGGCGGTCGTCATATTTATTTTCGGCGGTCGTAATATTTTCGAACTACCATTTTGAGTAGTCTTTATGTTACCGGCGGTCGTCATACAGTGGTACAGACTCCTCGCCCACGACCTACATACGAGCATGGTAGTTCGTCCCACCAGCCAGATCCTTCCCAGCCCGGTCGCTCGCAGCCACTTATGTATGAGCAGCCAGATCCTACCCAGCCTGGTAGTTCGACTCCTCGCCCACGACCTACATATGAGCATGGTAGTTCGTCCCACCAGCCAGATCCTTCCCAGCCTGGTAGTTCGACGTGGCAGGCGCCACCTGTGTACGGGCTCGGGATGCCGCCTTCGTACGGGTATGGCATACCGCCTGGTTACCAGTTCGCGATGTCGCAAGGTTACGGGATGCCGACTTCGTACGGGATACATCCACCTCAACATAACGTGTGGAACCCGTCTGCTATGCCGATGTCTCAGATTCCGGTCCACCTCCGTAAGTACTTTATAATACTCTCATTTATTTATCATGTCCACCTAGACGGAGTACTGACGTAACATCTACATGTACAGGTGGGGGTGACGACTCTACACACGGAGCTGTCCGATGACCCGACGTACCAGACTCCACCGCCGCCACCGACGCAGGAAACCCAGACACAGGAGGAGGAGCCGTTGCAAGGCCGAGGGATGCGTGAGCACCGCGCTCCGAGTCGCTTGTCACCTACCGGGCGTCGACCGCGTAGACAGCGGACACGTCCTCACAGAGATGACTGATACTACTATCTTCCGTATGAGACATATTATTATCTACGCACCACCTCCGCGTCGTGGCAGACGTCGTTGAGACTTGTCTATCTACGCACGAGACATATTATTATCTATGTATGAGACATATTTATGTTCGTATGTACGACACATATTATTATCTATGTACGAGACAAATTATTATCTATGTACGAAACATTCCACATTGCATAAATTAATTTAACATACATCACTACACATCCACGTTACAACTTCACTACTTGTAAACACTGCATAGAACAACTACTGGTACAAATATTACATGCAACTCAACGATAACTAATTCGAATCAACGACTTCACTTCCCTCTGCCACGTGCTCGTGTTGGAGGCATGAAGTCGTCATCACTATTTTCATCGACGACAGTCTTGGATGCACCAACACTCTTCAACTTACGTCTAGAGTTGGCTCGTTTAGGAGGCATGAAATCATCATCACTATCATCTTCAACGGCTTTCTTGGATGATCCACCACTCTTCGCCTTTGATATAGCCCTCTTCACTGTTTCAGCGTGAAGGAGATTTCCAGGCCCATCAGGACATGCGCCAAAAAACATTTCCATCCAACCAAAATGAGGGATCTCTTTGTTCACAAACTGTCCATCGGCAGGCCAGTGCTGGACATTCACAAAATCAGGGAAAAAAGTTACTACGATAACACTAGATTCTAACATAATATAAATTCGGTACTCAGTTACCTTCACGTGAAATGCATAGGCCTCCGGCGAAAAATGGATTATCTTTGACTTAGGTGTCATAGGCATGTCCCTAAGCCCCGCCTCAATAGCTTTTAGCTCATTAATTCTCTGCCACTTCCACCGCCACCCATCAATTTCATCTGAAATTTCTTCAGGGGTCATCTGGATTTTGTTTTTTTGGCTATAATTTCTCCCACCTCACGAATGTTGCCCCACTCACTAATTAGCTCCCTATAACAGCTCTTCGGCCTACCCTCCCTAATATTACCTTCAGTCCATATTGCGGCGTGATACAAAACACACCACGACCTATGCTCCGAACTAGGACCCGAACTACCAGATATCTTTCCTATCCGACTGAGGAAATAACCACGCACCACACCCCTCCTCCATCACCAAATCTACTGGGGTATATATATAGGCTCACCCGGGAGAAGAAGAGCGGGAGAAATATGGCAGGAGAAAAAAGGCGGGATGAAAATGGCGGGAACAAAATGGCGCGAGAACTATGGCGCGAGAAATATGGCGGGAGAACTATGGCGGGAGAAATATGGCGCGAGAACTATGGCGGGAGAAATATGGCGGGAATAAAAGCCGGGAGCGCGAAACAAATTCGGATCAGGTGTTGCATGCACTAATCGGCTTTAACCAGGAAAATAGCAGCAAAATGGCTCTTTCGGCACGGCCAGAGCCAAAACACGCCTGTCGGCACCGCCGTTACGCGAAAGCCAGAAGTGCATGCAGATTTGCCTCCTTTTGGCTTGGCCCGTACCGAAACCATATGTTTCGGCACGGGCCAGGCCGAAACATTGGTTTCGGCGGCCTTGCCGACGCCGCGCTAGATTCCGAATTTCTCAAAAACGCGCGCTATTTTCCGAATTTCTGTTTCAAAAAATATTATTTAAAAAAAAAATCCCAGACCAACGTTCCCCTTCGCCACGAAGCATCCTCCTCGCGGTTTCTCCCAGTCACATGAGTCGCGTCCCTCAAAGCAAAATCGATCGAAATCAGAGAAAGCAATTAAGAATACCCGTAAATCACCAGACACGCGCTGCCACCGACCGATCGAGCCACCGACCGCCCCGAAATTCCCCGGCGACAACAGCAGCGGAGGCGCTCCCAGCCAGATCCCGCCGGCACCGGCGGAGGCACCGGCGATGTCGCTCAACATGAAGACGCTGCAGCAGGCGCTGGCCAAGGCGTCGGCGGTGATCGAGAAGACGGTGACCACCACGGTGCAGGAGGTCACGGGCCCGCGCCCGCTGCAGGACTACGAGCTGCTCGACCAGGCCGCCTCGGGCGGCCCGGGCCTCGCCTGGCGGATCTACACCGCGCGCCCGCGGGACGCCGCCGCCTCCACGCCCTACCCCGTCGTCTCCGTCTGGGTGCTCGACAAGCGCGCGCTCTCCGAGGCCCGCGCGCGGGCGGGGCTCTCCAAGGCGGCCGAGGACGCCTTCCTCGACCTCGCGCGCGCTGACGCCGCGAGGCTCGTGCGCCTGCGCCATCCCGGCGTGCTCCACGTCGTGCAGGCGCTCGACGAGACCAAGGCCGCCATGGCCATGGTCACGGAGCCGCTCTTCGCGTCAGTCTCCAACGCGCTCGGATGCCTCGACAACGTCGGCAAGGTGCCTAAGGAGCTCAAGGGCATGGTACGGACATAACACGAACACTTCTACTCCTATATTTGATTTCCATTCCATACGCCTTAATGTTGAGCTCTGGACCTTCGCAATATAGCTATGTAGGCTAGAGTTTGGGAAATCGGTGATTCGATTGAAGGACGGTAGTAGCATATCAGTGTGGGCACTAGTAGTTACTAGTGACTACTCACCACCTGTAACTGAGTTCAGGTGATCAGTGTTTGTTTTCATATCGGTGAGGGTGTCAAACTGAAAAGTTTGCCCGATTTGATCCATTAATTAGCATCATGGTAATTTTCCAGTAGAAACCTTCAGCTGAGAACCGTTTCTAATGTAGCATTTCACAGTGTTGTATGTTTCCACAAACTTCACCAAGTCGGATCACTTATTGTTTAAAAGCTCACGACAAGCTTTCATTCACATGAAATTCCTTTGGGAGTTTGTTCTATTAAAATTGCAAAGTCCTCTGGCAGTTATCTGACCCTGTTACTTCTTATACAATGATTCAAAGAAATCTCCTGGGTTTATCTACCCTGGGTGGCTCCGCCATCGACCTTTGATAGGATCGTACGATGTAAACATGATTGACTTTACTAATGAAAGGTTTGGGTCAGATTGTGGTGATTTCTTCCCTTGCAAAATTCTTAGTAAATATTCAGGGAGTTAGATTGCTATCGAGTAAGCTTGTCTACCAATGTACTCGTAAATATTATCTGTGATTGACTGCTTGTAGATTTTTTCTTGCTCGGAGCTCCATGGGGTCAGTAGGGCATGGCAATCGGTTACTTTCACTACTATGGTTTGCTTATTTTTTCCCCTTGTGTTCCAGGAAATGGGGATACTGGAGGTTAAACATGGATTGCTACAAGTTGCAGAGACATTGGATTTTCTTCATAACAATGCCCATCTTGCCCATCGAGCTATATCACCTGAGGTTGCAATGTAGCAAATTTCTTATGTTCACAGATACGCATGGCTGCTTCCTGCAATTGTTATGCGCTCATTAGCATCCTCTGTCATTAATATGGTTCTTTTTTGCGTAAAGTTTTTTTGATCAATACTAAGTCAAGTTCATTCAGACAATACTGTGATCGAGGCTGGCCGGGCATAACATTTTCCTGTTTCGTACCTTGCAGTTAGTTTTACCCCGCAATATCAATTCAAACCTTCTGTAATTGGTCGTAGATATTATTGTCTTCATATTGGACCACTTGGTAACTTTTTCTTTCTGATCTGATGGCCTGGTATCTGGGGTTTTAATAGTACTGCAAATAATCCTTTAGGAGACTGAATTAGTCCATCAGTTTCACTATAGTTGTTCCCTAATGCAACGCCTAGATTTAGTGTTCCATTTGTCCATGCACACGTTAGGGTGAGGACAGTTATATGAAACAGTTGGAGCAGTTTTCAGTATATATTCCCCTGGTCGTGCATGAATTTAATGTAGATGCTTATGACTGTCAGTGAGTCTTCAACTCTGTGCTGCAATAATTTGGTCTCTTTTGCAGACGGTCTTTATCACTTCAAGTGGATCTTGGAAGCTTGGGGGATTTGGTTTTGCTCTTTCTGTTGACCAAGCAACGGTGGTTTGGCATCATCGCAGCAATTCCATTATTCGGTCAGTGCTTATGATATACTTTTGTTGCTGATTTGTTTTACTCCCTCCGTTCACTAATATAAGGCACACTGGACCCATCATTTCAATTTTCTTGATTCAAGTGTATCTAGACTTATTTTGTACATAGATTCAATCATATTAGTATGTACATAGTCAAAATTGAAATGGATCCATTGTGCCTTATATTAGTGAACTGAGGAAGTACCATTTTTGGTATGTTAACCAGCTAGTACAGAGTTATTTTTCTAGGATGTTAATTATTCTCTTAAATCTTGGCTATCTAGATTACAATGGAGTACAGCACAGCATACTGAATCGGCCATTTATTCTCTCTATATATGTATTTATCTGCCATTGAAATTTTTCATAGCTATGATATTTTTTCCACATTACTCGTCAAACATATGCTACCAATTTCGCGGTGTTGCATAAGGTATTTTCCATATCACACTATATGCTGCAAACTAAAGAGCTGTCATTTTATTTCATTACAACGGTCTAGTGAAGAACAAAATACACATTTACCATCTTTTGCTGACATTGTGGCTGTGATTAGCGAAGTAAGTAAGAACTTGCTTTCTAACTCTGCATGTTTTAGCATTTCCAGGTCTTGAATCATAACCTTGTTTATCTGCTCGATTACTCTGTAGGACTATGATGTTGAAGACACAGCTTTACCTCTTCAACCATCTCTCAATTATACTGCACCAGAATTAGTCCGTAGTGGTGATTCTAAACTAGGCTCTACTGTGACATATTCAGTTTTGGATGTCTGGCTTTCCACCTAGTTGCTCGTAGACCCCTTCTGGACTGCCATAACAATGTGAAAATGGTATGTCATTAATCTGGGTACATGTTTTGTCAAAATGTTATGTCTTGAATCTTAACATATTTATGTTAGGGTTGCAGATGCACAAAATATACTGACATTTTCCCCTGTTGTTGCAGTACATGAATTCCCTGACATATTTAACAAGTGAAGCCTTCTCTGGTATTCCTACTGATCTGGTGGCGGATTTGCAAAGGATGCTATCAGTTGATGGAGCATCACGCCCTAGTGCTATGGCCTTCACAGGTAAAGTATCAGTTGATTTTTTTTTTGGTGCATAAGAGCTTGTAGAATGGAGTTTCTGGACGATGCCATTGATGGTGTTAAAATCACTGACAACACTAACAGTGGGCTGAAATGCTGTTGATACATTACTTTTTTTTCTTCTTACAGGCTCTTCTTTCTTCCGGCACGATTCAAGGTTGCGCGCTCTTCGTTTCCTTGACCATTTGCTTGTATGTGTTTATAATTCCTTCAATTTCTCTTAGATAAGTTCAAAACTCACAGTTCGACCAATTTAAGCTGCTGTTCTTGCTAGACTTCAGCAGGGGCATTAGCTCCTAGACTGCTAGCTGCAAATGGTACTAATTTTAATACAATATCTTTTCAGGAGAGAGATAATATGCAGAAGACAGAATTTCTGAAAGCATTATCGGATATGTGGAAAGATTTCGATTCCCGAGTTCTTCGATACAAAGTATGTGCAGTTCATTCTCTACTTTGTTCCAGTTAGAATTGCTTCCAGAGGAGTCGTAACTGAAACTTGCATCCAGTTAAATGCTTAGCTGTTCATTTGCTTTATTCAAATTTGCATGATATGACTGTATTGTATACACAACCATAAAATACTCAAACTCTAATTTTTTTTAAATGTTGAGTGGCTGCAACTAAAGGGTTGTGATATGGAAAGAAACAAGAAAAAAAGGTCCACACCTCTATGCTGACTCATTTATTTATTACAGAACTGAATCGCTTTATCGACTGTTTGAACTTTGGCTTTCTGGTTTACAGTTTCAGTTAATGTGCTGATGCTGTGTGTGATTAACTTACATTTGCACATGGTGTTCATCTGAACCCTACTTACTAATTAAAGATAGCGTGCATATTCATTTTCAGTAGTTTCCCTGATCAAACTAGAGGTACCAAGGAACCATGCATTGCATTCCATAGGGAGCCGCTGAATACACCAGCTACACCTAACATGTGGAATGGATGCATAAAGATGTTGTGCTCTGTTTGGAATGCTATCATAAAATTGGAAGTACCAGATATTCCTAAAGCATACCATGATAGGCGTGTTGCAATCTTCAGATGGTAGATTGGCTTTTGGATATCTGACTCATTTTTCGACCAGGTTCTTCCACCTCTTTGTGCTGAGCTACGCAACATGGTTATGCAGCCAATGATTTTGCCCATGGTTCTGACAATAGCAGAATCACAGGTAATTTTCCTTTTTTTTGTTACATAGTTTGTCAATTACGCTAATTTATTTGTAAAAAAAAGTACAAGCTACCATCTTTTCTTTATTGATTATTACTACCTCCGTTCCATAATTCTTGTAGTTCAGAACTAAAACCACGACAAGAATTATGTAACGGAGGAGTAGCTAATAACAAATCTTGCGGTTAATTAGCCCTCACAATTAGCACCTACTCTGGGTATCGTCTTATCTTGCTAGTTCTTTGGATTTAAGTATATTTCCCCGCAAAGAAGAAGTTCTGTAGATTTAAGTAGATGTGTTGTTCTAGAGTAAGATCAACTTTTGTGCTGCTTAGATCATTCTTGTTTCAACGCCCACTATGCTACCAGCACTGGATTATCCCGATATGTCACCTCAATTTACTATAGTTCTTAGTTGTTGAAAGCGAAATAATTTTAAAGCTATGTTAGGTGTTGCTATCTTTGCTTGTAATGATCATTATTTTATGTTTGCTTGCAGGATAAAGATGATTTTGAGCTTTCAACATTGCCTGCTCTTGTTCCAGTATTTACTTCAGCATCAGGTGAAACTCTTCTTTTGCTTGTCAAGCATGCCGATCTCATTATTAACAAGGTAATTATGGATAATATGAAGTAATTTTATTCAATTCCACCATTTTGTCCTTGGGATTTGTGCCATGATTAATTTTGTTGATGTGTCCTCCTTGCAGGCCTCACACGAACATTTGATATCACATGTCCTGCCTATGCTGGTACGGGCTTATGATGATACTGATCCCCGTCTGCAGGAAGAAGTTTTGCGACGAACAGTGCCACTATCTCAACAACTTGACATGAAGGTAAACCTTGTTTTTTTATTTGCTAAATTGAAGAAAAACCATTTAATTGTGCTTTCCATAAGTACTGTTATGTCCTGGCTGATGGAAGGACTTAGCAAGCATGGCTTATTTGTGTTGACGTATATGTGGATTTCCCAACCTTCTCTCCATCAGTTTGGACTTTTGGTTCTAATGGTTGGTTCATGCAACAAAACTTAATATGGTATCAGAGTGAGGTCTTGGTTTCAAGTCTCGGCTGACAATTTTTTTAAGCGAACAGACAATTTTTTCAAGCACCCACTATCCACTGTTACCGTGCCTCTTTCAGTAATTATATTGTTGGTAGAAAAACTAAAGGGGGCGCAATGACATGTACCAAATAAGCATGGTTGATGTAATACTGATATTGATCTTAATAATAATATACGTAATAGTAGTAATACTATTACAATGTGTAAATAAAACATCAAATAAAAGAACTACTCCCTACGTTCCTACATGTAAGCCTTTTTAGCATTTTCTGGCCCACATGCTCCTAGGATTACATTTAGGAACAGAGGGAGTATGTGTTTGTCACTTTTTTTAATGAAAAATGCATCCAACTATGCACTCATCCATTTGTTTGTTCTTGCAGCTGCTGAAACAATCTGTGCTGCCACGTGTGCATGGATTAGCTTTAAAAACTACAGTTGCCGCGGTATGTCTAATATATGATTTGATTTCTGTATTTTTTTTATTAGATTTCACGTTTAAATACGCTCGATTAAAGGATGGCACTAACACTTGTGATGAACGGAGCTAGGTTGTATGAAATACTTAGGAGAGAAAATTGTCATCTTCATTCCTGTTGTAGCAGACGATTCACACGTGAAAATAATAAAGAAATAATCATAAGGGCCATGTGATAATATTTATTGTGTAATTATGCCCTTCATAACACAGCTTCTTGTTTGCCTTCTGCTCTGCTATTAAACATTTTCCAGTTAATAGTCATAATCTGACGAATGAGCCTACCCCAGTTTGCTTGGGACAAAAGGCTTTGATGTTGTTGTTGTAGTCATAATCTTAAGAATGCTATAAATTGTCGTAGTGGTAAGTTGTTCTATACAGATTGACTTCTGAATTAAGGTTTACCTAGCAATATATAGTAACTCGGACTTTATATTTGGTGGCGTGTTACTACATTTGTTGGGCACATGGGCCTTTGTTTAATTTACATCATTGTCTTATCATGTTACTCTTGGGCACTGCTCAATAAAGGTATAGTTGCTTGGGACACGGTGTTTTGGGTTGTAGGTAGGGTTGCAGGCGGCATTCCCGCAATGTCCCGCATAAGTAGGGATTAGTTTAAAAACGTGAAAATCTGGGCACGATCGTAACAAATAACATAGGCTATTTTTAGTAGGAAGCGGGCCGGGTTCGGGCGCCGCCCTGCAACCCTAGTTGTAGGTCTAGATGCACCCGTTAAATATTTTTAAATCCTTTTTAAAATGTCAGAAAATTCCAAACAAATATTTTGGATATACGCCCGCATTTTTATGTTCGCACAAAAAGTTTCGTTAAAAAATGACATTTTTGTGGCCTGGGTAAAAATGACAAGTAAATGTTTTGTGAAATTTATTTTGGACCACCGGAATTTGTCTTTTTTACACGAAACTTTTGGTATGAACATAGAATATGTGGGCGTATATCCGAAACTTTTGTTTAGAATTTTTTGACATTTTGAAATGCCATTTTTGGACAGTGGGTGCATCTACACCTATGACCCGAAGGTGATTTCCCTACCTGTTTTTTCTACTATCCGCTGGTTGCTATTGCCTTTAAACCTCATGTCTGGAAGGCAACCTTTTTACTCTATTGTTCCTTAATTTTATGTTCTTTCTTATGATCGTAAGTCCCTCCAAATGTAGGTGAGAGTAAATGCCTTGCGCTGTTTAGGAGATCTTGTTCCATCCTTGGATAAAGCAGGTACAGTGGAGATCCTGCAGACTCTTCGGCGTTGCACAACTGTTGACCACTCTGCGCCAACCCTTATGTGCACCCTTGGAGTTGCTAATGCGATTTTTAAGCAGGTTACTTTTTGATACTTTTGTTTGCTACTGCTAAACTACCATCACCCTTTTTTCCTTGCCAGTTGATTTACCTGTTACCAAAACCCTATGTAATTTGTGATTAATCCAGTGTGGCGTTGAGTTTGCTGCGGAGCATGTGGTTCCTCTCGTCTTCCCATTGCTCACCGCACAGCAACTGAATGTGCAGCAATTTGCCAAGTATATCCTATTTGTCAAGGATATCACAAGGTACCCGCTACTTTGTTCAGTTGATCAATTGTACTATCATGGAGCAATTAATATATCGACGTACTATTTGCTTCTACAGTAAGATCGAAGAGAAGCGTGGTGTGACAGTTACAGATAATGGAAATGCAGAGGTAAAAGTATCGCCCTCAATGTCAAATGGGACTCATTCTAAACAAACCTCAGGTGGCCTGGGACAAACTGCACAAATGCCAGCTGCAAAGAGCACTTCGTGGGATGAAGACTGGGGCCCTGCTAAGAAAACCAGTGCTCCATCACTCTCTTTTGACTCCAGTTCTCAAACAAAGGAACCCTCAAAAGATCCTTTTGATTTCAGTACCCAAACAAACCAGCCCTCAACACTCCCGTTCGATCTTGGTACTCAAACAAAGCAGCCGTCGACAGTCTCTCAGGTTGCAGAAGCTACAATCCCATCTGCGCAACCACTTCCATCCCTGCAATCTCTTGCACCCAGTTCAGGACCTCAAAATTCTGGTTCATGTGTTCCTGTTGACATTGAGTGGCCTCCTAGAATGAGCGCTTCATCTGACTTCAATGCACCATTTTCTATGAACAAGGATAGTAAATCCGGAGAACTGTCAAATGACGGACTTGATGATGTCGATCCTTTTGCCGATTGGCCCCCCAAACAAAGCACTGCGGCTAGCATTTCAGCAGCTGGGCGCTTGTCAAGCACAAATCAAAGTATTTCTGGATTGAACACAGGGAACATAGGGTTTGGTGGTAGCAGTAATACACTTGGTCAAATGAAAACAAACCAGGTGAGCTGGTCAGCGAAACCAAACCATACCAATGTAATGGGCATGAATTCAAGTGTAGGCTATATGAACCAAGGCAACTCATCCCTGGGATTTGGAAATCCAATTGGAGGACCAAGCTCAGGTTTCTCCAGTCCAGCTACTTCCAATGCAGGCCAGAGCATGAGGCAACCACAATCTGATTTTGGTTCACTATCACAGTTATCCAGTGGCACACAGGGTCCACCCAGGCTTGCCCCTCCTCCATCTGCTGCTGTTGGAAGAGGGCGTGGTAAAAATCAAGGACAATCAGCACTGTCCCGAGCATCACGGACACCCAATTCCAATGTTTCACCAGAGCAACCGCCTTTTCTGGATCTACTGTAGCAAATGCAGGACCATCTGTTGTTCCTTCTGCAAATGGTACTGTGTAGCTCACATTGTTGAAGCCTTCTGTATGGTGAGCATTGTATTTTTCTCAAACATGATTGCAGAGGGCTGCCTTTGTTGCCAGCCCCAAAGAAGCTGCTTCAGAGCCTTCCTGAGGTTACAGAAGGCTTTCTTGCTTAGGGTTTTCTCGGTTTCATCACTAGGACTGTCTTTGGGTTGGCGACACAGGATTAATTTTATTTGTGCATATCTTTGTCCAGGTTCGGCTGTAATTTGTAGAGCCCATCAATAGTCACATGTTTGCTATGATGTGAAATTTTGAATCCTCGGAATGTACCATGAGAATTTGATGAGCCTCGTGAAGGGTCACCACCCTACACCACCATGTAATGCATTCATTCCGGGAAGGGCCTAGGCCATGTAATTGCCAAATTTAGGCCCATCTGTAACTCTTCCCGGAGTATGTGGGAGTAAACTTTTGTTGATAAGTACACTACTCTGTTACTTGTGATTACGATTGTTCATAGTGAAGATGCTAAATCTCCCTGGTTTGAAAATATGTGCACAATAATGTAGGCAAAACTTTCCGCGCTTGCACGGAAGTGCACTCAGCCGCAGTGCACTAGAGAACACCTTGTATTTGTATTCCCTTTTGCAGCTCTGTATGGCATGTATGTATAATGTCTCCGCTACTTTGGTTGGCATGGCTCGACTGGACTGATCTATATCTCAAAGGGATCACTGCTCGCCATCCCGGCCGTCTCGTCAACGGTGAGGTGCATGCACGTAGTACGATGCATTGATGGGTTGCGGCCTGCGGGGCGAACAAGACTCTGCACAGTGTGCACGCAACGGCCACAGATCAGAAACGGGAGGCTACAAAGGGGATGGATGCATGGATCTCATTCATTGATCAACGGGGTGCCTATCATGTGACCACAATCATGTCCATATTTTTTTTTTGGCGAGCACGCCAAAAACGTACCATATATTGATAGTAGAGAGAGTTTTAATTACAAGAATACAGCCCACATTTGCAAACAAACGGGGCTGCAGAACTCACACACTCACTTACTCTCTACTGACTACTCACTCTCTACTGACTACTCATGTCCATATTTTCACAGCGGGGGAAATGTAAACGCAGCAACTTGCGTGGAACGGGACGAGATGCATCTTTTGCGACAGCAGCTGGTTGGCTGCTCCCGGATCTTAATCTGCAATGGCTATCGAAATGCGTACATGCTTTGGCAGTGAAAGAGTGCACAGCTCAGTGTCATGCCGCGGCGTTCCCATGATCGGGAGCGGCGAGACACGAGAGATAGAGAGGCAAATTGGGTGATGGGGAGCGATCTGGACAGGCAGCATCTGGCACACGGCAGCTTCCGGGTACAACGCTGCCGTCCACTGTGCATGTTTCAACGGCTTCGGCACTGGTCATCGTATCTCCTCCTTCGTTTTTGTATGTGTCCATCTTGCGTGATTCTATTATTCTAGTTCTAATAACGCGCTGGTTTTGAAAGTTGTGGTCCGGATTCTAGTTACCAGCTGTTGCTTGCGGTGGCGTTTAAATTCAGTGAAATGGACCACGATCCATGTACTAGGTGTGTGCACGAGTGGATAACGCGCGTTTAACTCCAGTAGTACGTACTAGGACCAGATAGCCTGGAGAGTGGATTGGATATAGAGTGCATGACGTCCTGGTTTTGAAAGTAACTCCGACCATCTCTTGTCAGTCGCGCCAAGAGAGAGACAGCGAGTGTCGGTAGATTCAGTTTCGTCATCATTTGGAGAGAAATTCAGTTTCGTCACTCAGCTGAATTACTACTTACCTGGAAGCCCTATATAGATTGTCTTTGATTTGAGGCACTCTTGATGGAATGAACAGCTTTGCTCCGGCTTTACTGGTGCTTAAATTCCACGAGACGACCGCCCTTTATGATACTGCCGTATGTGCGCCTCAACGTACCGAGCGTACAAGACGAGCTCTTACATGACGAGTTCAAGTATTCCACTCTGCTGCCACGGACTACACGCACAATCGCACAGACAGGTGCTACTCGCTTCAGAACTCAAGACAGATACACCTACACGCCCTATCAAGAGACAAGACAATGTTTCTTGGAGGATCTTCCAAAAAGTAATTGGTGAGAGGTCATGCGGGTCCTGTATGCTGTGTTACCACTTTCAGATCCATCATCCATGACTATGAGAGAGGCCAGGGTGCTCCCAACTTTCTGATAAGCCCCATTGCATGCTGTATGTCCGTCTCAAGGAGAAAAGGTCTCAAGTTAGTAGTTTCCAACTTGCCATGAGCAAGCCTTTAACCCTTGGTGGTTGGAGCTCATGTGCATAGATGCATCTCATCTGCTCATCTCTCTAAGCACAGAAGAACCTATGCAACAAGAAAAGCCATGGTTCTCCATGATGGATCTGTATGTGAGATGCTCTCTTTCTACCCGAAAAGGTTAGAGCATCTCCAGTCGGGGCGTCAAACGGCCGCCCAAAGACCTTTGGGGCGTGCCAGACAGGTTTTGGCTCCCACTCGCGCCGTCCAAACGCGTTTTGGGTCCGGCGGACCAGTTTTGTGTCCGGCACGCCCAGTCCACGCCCTCAACTTGGGGAGGCTTCGGGCGGCCCCGGACGGAACGAAACGCGACACCAGTCTGCCTCCGACGCGCGGGCCACGCCTGTCAGTGAGAGGCGACTTCAACCGGCGGTGGTCAAAGCCGTCGTCAAAGGCGCGTGCCGTGTGGCGACGCCTCGTTTTCACTGCCGACGGACGTCAGTGAGCCGTCGCATCCCGCTGCTCGTCGGCGTGAATGCGGCGCGCCTTTTCGAGGCAGCGGCGTGAATGCGGCGCGCCTTTTCGAGGCAGCGGCGTTAATGCCACCGCTCTCCGGCGGCCATAAAAGGCGTACGCCGGCCCCGTACTCGCCACTCTCGCTTCTCTGCCCGCCACCGCGAACCGCACCGCCACCGCACCAGGAGATGGCCGGGAACTGGAGGCGCACCGGGGGCGCGGCGGCGAACGGCTTCGCTCCGCGCACCCTCCTCCGCGAGCAGTCGGAGGCATTGCGGGACAACGGCTACCCGGTGGCGCCCGACATGCACGTCGGCCACCGCTGGGCGATCTCCGTCCGCGGGATCCCGGTGTCGCGCCCGCTGACGCGGGCGAACCGCGACTTCCCGGCCGCCATGATCGCGCATTACTGGCGCGAGCTGACGCCGGAGATGCGTCAGGACCCGCGCTGGGACCCGGAGAACGCGGCCAACTACGACCGCTACGAGGCGGCATTCCAGCGCCTCTTCGACGAGGAGATGCGCCGCTGGGACGGCCCCGGGCCGGCGCCCATGGACAAGAACGTCGCCGGGCGCGAGGCGTTCTGGAGCGTGCCCGGGCGCACGCTCCACGCCGTCATGGAGCACATCTCCAACGGCGGATCCCTGCTGGAGACGCCGGCGCCTGCTCCACCTCCAGCTCCTCCGGCCGCCAACCTATGGGCGCCGCGTGCGTCGGCCTCCTCGTCGCGCTCGTCGGTGCCCTCGTCGCGGGCCTCCTCATCGCGCTCCTCCTCCTCCCGCTCCCGCACCTCGCCTCTGCTCACGCCGAAGTCAGAGCAGATGAAGGTCAAGGTGGAGCCGGGGCTGTCGCCGCTCATGGCCGAGCTCGTCGCGGCGCAGTCGGGCGCGGACGACGACGCCATCGCCATCGCGCAGGACGTCCTCGCCGCATCCATGGACGGCATGCCACCGCTCGACGGGCTCGCTGCCTGCGCGTGATCGGTGTTTGAGCACGCCAAGGCCAAAGGCGTGCCCTTCTTCAACCTCACCACCGACGACGGCGCCGGCCCTAGCCGCATCAAGGAGGAGGACGGCGGCGCAGGACCAAGCAGCGCCGGCGCCGCTGTGAAGAAGGAGAAGGAGGAGGAGGAGGAGGACCCCTACTATGCCTTCAGGCGCCGCTACTGGGGCCAGTAGATTAGGTTTAGTTTTTTAAAATTTCATTCGAATCTGTAAAAATTCCTAAAGTTTGAATGAAATTCGCCGAAGTTTAAGTTTACAAAAAATTATTTGGGCGCCGCGAGTGGGGAGCGACGGCGCCCAAATGCTCCAGGTAGTCCGGACGGCACCCAAATGGCCCGTCCGGAAGGCCTTTGGGCGGCGGCCGCGACTGAAGATGCTCTTACAATTGGGTGAAAAAGTGTTTGTTTTATAATAAAAAAAGGCTGCAGCCTTTCCCCACAGGCCAGCACATAATGTGCAGCTTAATGGTATCATTAAGAGAAAACAGTGGGTGTTAGATTCAGAAGGTGAAGTGGCATGATGTGGCTGTCTGCATGGTGCCTCATTGTGTACTTACAGAGGCCTCAGATCGATAAAAGCCAATAAAAGCACCACGAATTGGATCCTGGTACAGGAGGATGGAGTGTGTGTGTCCCTGTGGCCTCAACTAATGCTGTGGCATCTTCTGTTTGTTCTAATCTTTTTGTTCTTCCTAGGTGTTTTTTGTTCGTAAAATTTTACCTTTCCCGAATTCAATCTGTCTGCGCCAGACACCACCAAGAATTTTTTCATCAGTAAAAAGGAAATAAGTGGGCCGAATGGGTATCTGAAATTACTTCCAATCGAATATTGTATTCTCAAAGAAAAAAATCAAACTATTTCACAAGATACTCAACATCATAACTTCTTTGTATACAATTCAACTACTTAAACTCTCTAAACAAAGAGATCACTCCATAATTTACCAAAAGGCGATGATGGAGTAGAGACTTTTGGCTCTCGATATACAGTGCTCTCTCCAATTTTAAAAATTCGGAAATTATATTTCTGAGTTTCAAAAAACTGAAAAAATAATCCGGGTGTAGCCAATAGTATATCACATGAAAATGCAAAGTAGCAACTTCAAATACTTTGTATTGTGAACTACACAAAAATGGCAAAGTGTGGATCTAAATATGCATATTTTCAAATCTCTAAGTTTTACCAGATTTTGTTATTTTGGGCAACCCATAATAAAACATATTTCAAATTTAAATTTACACTTTTATGGGATACACCATTGGCTACATCCGTAATTTTTTTCAGAATTTTTTGAAACTCACAAATATAATTTTCGATTTTTTTTAAGTGGCAGGAGCATTGGTACTCGGGAGCAAAGAACACTTTCCGCGATGATAGATTATAGTTTATTTGTTACATACCTGAAAACTGCATCGAGTACAAAAACTGTTGCGGCGTTCTTCTAACTGGGAAAATGGATAGATCCATTCGATGCATATGTATACAATTGAGCTGTATTGCGTGCCTTCGACTACAAACCATTCATTATATCAAGTCAAAGACTCTGAGCATAAAGAAAGAAGAATTCCTCAGCACATGATGCTCTAGCAAGCCTGGTCCACGAGACAGAAGATTGATTATTAGCTACTCAATCGATCTCGATCTAGCTAACATAGACCAACAATAGTTATTCCCGCAGTACTAGTGCCACTAGCACTCAAGATCCATAGACCAATAGCTGCCCCTTCCACTCTCTTAGGTCTTAGCTTTTCTGCTGTCCAATCCGTTCATGTTCCAAATTACCCTAATAGCAGTACGGTCACGGGCAGAGTTAATTAAGGGAACCGATGGACCCCTATTTACTTTCCATTGGATCCTTACCTTACCGGGCCACCTTGTTGGTCCTCCATGGCACATGTCTTCCAGACGAAATCCAGTTAGTTACTCACCGCTGCCATAAAAGGATAAGAATAGAAATTCTTGTTTTGGGATCTTGAGGCATTGCAACATTTGACTCTAGCTATCACTCATCTTGAACACACAAAAGAAACAGAATTAATAACTGATGATACCCCCCAAAAGATGTAGGAGGTTCAGTCTCAGTTAGTAATCTTTTTTTTTGAAAAAAGATCCGATCCACATATATTAGGTAGCTCGAGCATATTACAAACAGGTCCACAGAAGAAAAGAAATTACAAAAGGACCCAGGAATATGCAGGAAACACCCCTAGCCACCGAGCAAGAACACGATCGGACCCGCGCGCCGCGCGCCGGAGCACCTAGCCGTCACCGGAGCCGCCATGCCACCAGCCGCCGAGGAGAGAGCGCCTCCACCCATTGTAGAAGACCGCGGAGTCGTCCGCCGCGCCGCGACAGAAACCTGAGCCGATGAACGCGCACGGCCAGAGCGCCAACCTCCCCGCACCACCCTTCTTCCCGCCGACTCGACGCCGACCAAGTCCACCACCAGCAGCACCCCGCAACTTCCCGGCGCCCGCTCCCCTCGCCACCTCGGCCGGCCAGAGCAGGAAACGCCAAAGAAGACCACCACCGTGACCACCACCAAAACGGAGCGCCCACACCCAGCAGCTTCCCCCCTTGCCACCACAGCCGGCCGGAGAAACAGAGGTGGAGGAGCGCAACCAACAAGCCTTCACTACCTCCCCGGCGACGAGGCCGGAACGGGGCAAGGAGGGGAAGGACGAAGCCCATAGCGGAGACGCCATCGCCGCCGTCTTCGATGGCACTGCAGGGCAACACACACCTAGACTACCACTGTACACGCACAGCAAGATGCCGGAGCTCCCCCCACCTCACGGTGCCGAAACGGCAGCCGGAGGCAGAGGGGAGCGGCGGGATCGCCGGCGAGTGCAGGAAACTTCGAGTCGCCTCACAGCACTAGCGAGGCGGAGAGGATAAGGGTGGCTGGTTGTATATCGTTCCCCTGTTCACTGCGTCTTAGTCTCAGTTAGTAATCTGAAGCACGGATGTTTGGTTTGTTTTTCTGAGGTGGCCGTGAAAGAGCAAGATCACAGAGTTTGAATCATGGAAGAAAAAAAAGAGATGTGACGTAGAACCAATGTTGCGTGCTATCCATTCATCAACTTGTGAGTTGGGACTCCCGAAGTGTGACTAATTCCAACCGAAAAAAAGAGAGATGTGACTGAGTGAAGCATCGGATCATCATGGGGAAAAACAATGCAATAAACAAATGTGCCATGGATCCACAATCACAGGTGGAGGGTGATCTGCATTAAGTTGGACAGGTGTGTCCCCATCTACTTTTCCACACTCTTCAGTTTAGGGTTCACAAGAGGGTTTCTCTCGTCTTCCCTTTTCTTCTCTTCTCTTCTCCCTCCCTACATTTATGCCATGGCCACTCACCTCACAAGCTAGGCTGCTTTGTTCCTGCTGCCGTCACCACCACCATGGCAATTCATGACAACTTTCATTCGCAGGGATAGATGCATATATGTATCTTTTGTTTCAGCTCCATGCCCTAAATCCAAATCTGGGTGAAGCAGACTGGCTCCCTTTTAGAATGCTTATTGTTGCCATGCTTCAAACTCTGAATTCAATGGCTGCGGAGCTGCAAGCCCCAAAACTGCAACGGTTAACTATACAAGTCCCACACCTCTTGCAAGCTAGGGTCATTGTAAAGTTTATAATGGGAGGATGCAATGATTAAGACCTAGGTGCATGATGATTTTTATCTTTTCCGGTTTATGCAGGCAACAACAGTATAAACTATAAATATGCTCTGACCAATGGAGGCACAAAAGAAGAGCTTCTCCATCTGCATACACTGAACCTTCACACATTAAAAAGGTCTGAAAATCTTCTTTCTTTCTTGTCCATGCATGCATGCCTTGTTTAAACAGAGATCTTGCCCTCCCGAGTCGGAGCCGGATCCTCTAACTTAGCCCACCCTGACTTTCCCTAACTTTGAGTCACTGGTGTGTGGGGTCCACCAGGTGCGGGTCCCACACACCAGTGACTCAAAGTTAGGGAAAATCAGGGTGGGCTAAGTTAGAGGATCCAGGTCCTCCCGAGTCATGGCTATATATCTAACGGAAGCACTTGCTTCTAATCTTCATATATTAAGCAGCACTTGAGCCAATGGCTGCAATGTCCCGGCTCTGTTTAAGTTTTTTTGTCAACAAAATAATGTAGTTTGTTTTTGTTAACTAGTATGTGTTCTTGTTTAGTACAGTGGAATGGAATCTATATATCGATGCCTGAGTTGTGGTAACTGCAGTACCGGATGAGGGTGCGCTTATCCCCCTCTGACAGGGTGCACATGGCAGTCCAGGGATCAAATCTAGTTGTTTAAAGCCTTGCAAATCTTGCAAAGATGGCTTGTCACACAAATAGTATATTGCTTGTATGCAGAGTTGCACTTGCACCATGTCCAGTTGTCCTCGATTAGCTAACTAATCTTGCTTAACTAGGGCTGCTTTTGAAAATGCTTGTAGATCAGAGGCAGCTTAGCTACGGAAGCAACACATGCAATGCACTTGACCTTAGATTTTAGTTGCTTCGTACAGAGCTGCTTAGTTATAAACATCACGAGTTTTCAGGTAATGACCAGCTGCAGGCATATTTACACAGACTAAGACGCGCACCCAGAGACATGATTCTCCTGTGCACATCGACGATCGATATACTGAATAATACTGGCTTCGAAAAGGAATCAGGGTATAACATAGGCCCTTGGTTCTCGGGGCATATGGATACTGATGCGCTATGGACGGTGGCGGATCGTCGACGCAAGATCACTTAACGGACCAGGAACCCTAGTTAATTAACTAGCAAATCCATGGTTCCTCGCATGCAAGAAAGAAATAAAAACTAAGTAATTAATCCGCCGATCTCACATGCATGACGTACCATGGAGCAGTAACACAACAGCAGCTGGACGGTACGTGCTCTATCTTGCCTGCCATATTGCATCTCGATTGAAGGATTGTGTATTGCGGAATATTATTTATTGATATTGGGTGCAGCGTACATGGCTTTATATAATGGTACAAACCGACTATAGCTATTACAAACCGACTAGGACTAGGTAACTTGAGATCCAAGTAATTGTCTAACATACCTAAACTACCAAATCTAGCCTAACACGTAATATACTCTAACACCCCCCCGTAGTCGGATCGGTAGTGACGCGAACAGCTGGAGCGTCGCGGACGGTCTGACTGGAGCACAAGCCGAAGTCGTGAACTGGAGAGGGAGCCGAGGTGATAGCCCTTATGCTGATGTCGATGTAGCCGAATTGTGGGCGCTGTAGTTGTGGTCGATGTTGCCGTTGTTGGGGTAGACGAGATAGACTTTTGCTGGTGTTGATGTAGACGAGGTAGGCGGCACGCCTTGCCGAGCTTGCCAGACTCGGAGCGCGTCGGGACGAAGGCACGTGCCGGTGTTGCCTGTACCGGGCATGCGAAGACAGGGACCACCATGAACCTTGCGAGCCAGAGCCGGATGAAGAAGCAGAGGAGATCTCCGTGGTCGGCGGCGCGTAGCGCAAATTTTCCGCCGTTGTTGCCGGAGTAGACGAAAAGGTTGCAGAAAGTAAATTGAGCAAAAATAAAAATAGATTGCAACTCTGGCGGCTCGGTTTGTGGTGGACGAAGACGGCGTGGTGGTTGTTGAAGACGTTTGTCGATGTAGATAGTTGTCGGCGATGTAGAGGTAGAAGATGCCGATGCGTTGTTGGTGTAGAACTTGTCGGCGATGATGACCACGAACATTGTTGGTGCAGCCCTTGTGTTGACGGCGAGGCGCGTAATGGTCGATGTTGTCGAAGACGATCCGGCGTGGTGGCGACGGGCAGAGGTTGCAGCCGGTGACGGCGCGTGGCGCCGTGTACGGTGTCCTTCACACGGTCGATGACGAGTAGTGGCTGGAGAAGAGTCGACGACATGTTGGTGTAGAGGCGCACGAGGACGACAGGCGGCGGGCGACGCAATCCGATCTATGATCGGCGAAAGAAAAAGAAAAGCCGGTCAAGTGGCCGACGAGAAAATTTCGATGATTGAAGAACTAATCTACTTGCGCAGCCCCCGGCGGAGATGAATCTCCCCGGGGGCGGCGCGGCGGAAGCGTTAGTGGCTAAACCCTAGGCTGCGGAGCGAACCGCTCTGATACCATGAAGGATTGTGTATTGCGGAATATTATTTATTGATATTGGGTGCAGCGTACATGGCTTTATATAATGGTACAAACCGACTATAGCTATTACAAACCGACTAGGACTAGGTAACTTGAGATCCAAGTAATTGTCTAACATACCTAAACTACCAAATCTAGCCTAACACGTAATATACTCTAACATCGATGTCCCATTTGGCGCTAGGGCCTAGGGTTATTAATAATCAAGTCAGATCGATACTCGGAAGAAATTTGTCTTTTCGACCGGATTAGGAGTTATGCCTTGGTGTTTAGTTAGCACATAACAGTACACGTACTTAGTACTGGTTGCTAATTGAGGGTTAAGGCGCAAAGTTCATAGTAACAAACCTACCAAACCGAAAGGGGCCCTATAAGCCTAGGGCAAAATGGAAAAATAAATAGTATATACGACTCCTCCAAACAAAACAAAGCACACAGTGCATGCTCATGGATCAGACAACCCTAAACAAAGGGACTGTACAGAGTATATGATAATCTGAGTGTATGCACTCGCAATAATAAATGAAATAAAAGGTCGTATATATGCATCGATCGATGCAGAGGCGGGGCATGTTATCCTTTTTTTTAAACGTGTGTACTCTTATATAGAATACGGCTACGTAGTACTCCCTCCGTTCCATATTAGATGACTTCCACTTGTACAAAAGTAGATGTACCTAGACTTGTAACATGTCTAGATACATCCACTTTTGTACAAATTGAAGTCATCTAATTTGAAACGGAGGAAGTACGTAGCTAGTTCTTGATTGAGGGAGTACGTACACCAGAAAAGGTACTTGCGAATTTCGATTAGTAGTTGTCAAACCTCGTGTGTAGAAAAGAAGGTGCCAAGACTTTGGGCAGTTGGAGTAGTGTAGCTATCAGCACGAAACCGGTAAAGCTACATATGCTAGTTTAGTGGGCTTTTTCGTACTTAAGTACATGTGCTCAGGCTTGAACTAGAAAGCTTAATGCTAGGAAGGATGCGTGTCGTGATCTTAATGGTTAAGTTTTTACATGCATGAAACTTATTAATTACGAAGCTAGCTGCTTGGGTTCTTTCTATCATCAAAAGTAAAAGGAAGCGACCGAGGCCTTGCCCGGATGGCTACCAGGGTGATGATACCTGTGATGCCCCCGCTCGAGTTCGAGTCACGGTACTCACTCGCGGGCATGTACGCACCGTTGCACTTCTGTGCGCTTCTGAAAGCTTAATACAATACCGCCAAGGGCTAGCCCTGGCTGGTCTTTTTTTTTTTTAAGTAAAAGGAAGCAGAAGGTCGGAATAGTAGGGGTCGGATGATGTTGTCAGCTGAACCTCTTGATCATGTTACGAAATATTTACATATAAAACTCAATATTTATCAAATCAGCCTGTAGTCCATCTGTCATAATGTTTCATTAAAAAGTTATAAAATATATTTCAACTATATCTCACTTTTCATCGAACCCCTTGTAAAAAGAAAATGTGAAGAACTATTGCAAAAACGTCAACAAAAAATATGATAGACTTTAACAGAACCTTTCTTGCCACATCGTTTATGAAACATGTGAAACCTCGATGGAACATCTTATAAACTTCTCCAAAGTGAATTAGGGTTGATATTTATAAATTATTAGGTTATGATGCAAATATCCCGCATGCGACAAATCGTCCGCTCGGGACAACAAGTAAAGGTAGGCAAATGTGCGGCTTCTAGAAGGTTACAACTTGTTTGGAGGAACCACCTCATGCTATTTCTGTTTGTCATACGTTGCTGAGGTAGGTAGATTTAATTTCTCCCTTGAGGAGCACATGGATTAATTATAATCAATCAAATTTATTTCACCTCTCCGTGCTCAGCGTGGTACGAGCTGATCGGTGGAAATCACAGTTACTCCCTTCGTTCCTAGATGTTTTACTTTTTTTTTTGCCAAATTCATGTGTATCTACATGAATTTAGACACGTTTTGATTTTGATTTGTATGTTGACTCATTTCAGTCCGCATCTAGTTAACATAATTTTTGGGAACGAGGCGATAGCCTAGTGGTTGGGGTTGCAGTGGCACACCCCAGCGACCCGGGTTCGAGTCCCGTCGGGAACGAATTTTCGGGAATTCTCATTACGGGTGGGATTCTCTCTTAATGTCATGCCACGGGGCTCCTCCCCCGTAGGTCATGTTTTTTTTAGTTAACATGTGAAATAGCTAAAACATGTAGGAAGGGAGGATCAATGCTACTACGTGTGTTGTACGAGCAATTCGGCCTATGTGGCATGATGTCTCGCTTTGACACACCTTTCACCTGCAGGATATATATCGTTGTAGTCATGGTTCGGTTGGATGGGCTTCGATCGATGCAACGAAGAAAGCAACATTTCCAGCGAACGCGCGCGGCGATGCTCGGCGCTATACGTCGCACACGCTGCCGATGCATGGGGTGGATGGACTCGATCGCGCGCGAGAATATATCGCCGTTTCTTGGCGGCAGATGATGGATCGATCTTGGAATTAAACCGAGTCTCCAGACGATCGATCGATCGATCGATATCCAACCGCTGGCTGGCTAGCTAGCTACTACTCGATGATGATGATTTAGGCCAAGGCAACAACCCTGCTTGGGCGGCACGGCACCGGTGCGTGGCACATCCATACGGAGAATCGAATCAATCCATGGATCGATCGCACCACGGGAGAAAAGGGGTCGATCGAGGTGAGTGCCTGCCGTTCTTGGTGTTTTTCACGGTGTCCGGCCGTACGCCGCCATCGACATCGACGGCCAGGACCAAGTTCCGGCGGCAGTAGCAGCAAAACGGGCGGCGGAAATCCAAAAGAGGAAAACCGGGAAAAAGTAGTTGCGCGCCCGAAATAGCCAGGCAGCAGGAGTGGCCCGTTAACATCTGGCGAATGCTCCACTCGTCTTTGCTCCGTCATCGCGAAACCCAGGCAGCAGATCACGGCGTGGTGCGTCGTCACCGCGCGCGGCCACCGTCTGCGCGTCCTGGCCCTCGGCGGCACGCGCAATGAGTGTCAGGGTCAGCGGATGACGTGGAGTCTGCGTTTCCCTTTCTCGACGGAGAAAAGGCACCCGTCATCATTGGACAGAGGGGAATTTCCGGTGGGTCCGCCGAGGAGCGGGTACGGAATCTGGTGCCTAAAGGTTAAGGGAGCCTCGCCCAGCTGCCTCTCTCCGCAGAAGTGACCTCAGTTTCTTTCTTAAACGAATGTAATGCAAGTGATCTTACACTTAGGACAACTCCAACGCGCCAATCTGAACGGACAAAGGCTATCCATTCGTGTCCACGCGGACAGATGACACGAACTAGTGGCGCACACCAAACAGATAAGGGTCACGGACGTGTTTGTTTCGTCCCATTTTGAGTCTAATTAGGTCTGGGTTTGGGGTCGAACGAACACCGTCCGCACCCGTCCTTGTCCTCCCCAGGCCCTTCCATCACTGGTATGCGACCAAAAGTCCACCCTCCCTCTCCGGCACGGTGTCGCCGCCCACGCCCCCGGCCTCTCTCATCTTGTCGACGTTCTTTCAATGCATCAGGTGCCGTCGGAGGAGCTCGGGCTCTGCTGCCATCCCACAGCAGTCCCTTGTCTTCTTATGCGTCACCACCGCCCCATAGTCCACGCGGACGATGGACAATGAGTGGTTTTACGGCTGCCCTCACGGATCCGGCCAGGAGAACGGCAGATCGCCCGCCGTTGGCTCGGTCTCGTCGGCGATCGAACTACATCGCCCACGACATGTTCGCTCATTTGCCCAGCTGCGGTCGTGTTTTGATGCGTATGCCACTAGTTTGTTATTTATGTGACACTGAACGTATGTTTTCACGTAGATGGATAGTTCAGACGACTTGTTCTACTCCCACTTCATTTTCGGATGACTCGTCCAATGATGATACCAAAATTTGGATGGCCGTGTCCTCATCCCCAACCCAGTTGACCATGTGTGAGCTCATATAGAAAATAAGTAGTCAGGTTTTCTCATTTTATTTGATTGTGCGAACTATGTTGTTTATTTTTTCTATAAATATTTAAATTTTATTATTTGTGAACCTTGTTGTTGTATAAAATGGTCAAAATTGTGAAATAGATAAATACGAGCCAGCCCCGGCTCAAATAGGGTGCGTCATCGAGTGCAGCCCCACCCTAAACGGACAAAGCACGGACATATGCCTTTAGTAATTACCAGTTCGGTGGTACGAACTCAAATTATCTTGCAATCTCGGCGCACGATCAGCCAGGGTCGTGATGCTCATCCGTCTCCTGGACCATCCATCGCCCATCTGTTTGGCAGTTGGCGCAGATGTACAAACTACAAAATTTAACATGAACGAATCATTGCGTCGTACGGACAGCGGAGCGCGGTTACCACTTGATGATCGTAGTTAGTACTGTACAGGGTGGGTAAGAGAGAAAGAAAAGGAATAATTCGTTTTTCCTCTTGTGTCGTTGGCACGCGACGACGGCGTCGGCAGAGTACGGCGAGAGAGAGAGGGGAGCTGCTGCACGGACGGACGCATCTAATGTGACATGGTGCTCAAAAAAGAAAAAGATGGTGGAGTCCAAAAGGGCAGCTACAATAGCCTTTGTGTGTAACCGAAGCGTTTTCCGTCCGAGATCGTTGAGATGATGGCATCACCTTACATACTCTTGCGATATGCTTTAGAGCATCTTCATCGGCAACTAGAAATTTGTCACGCACCTCCCAATTGTGTCCGCTTTGAGGTTGCCGGACACTTGTCCAGCCATTTCCTAATTGTTGCATACACTTGCATTCCCAAACGGCCGGCCCTACCGCAGTGAAGCGACCAAGCCCAAAACCCTCACGGAGTGGAGATGACGACGCGTCACTGCGAGGGTGGCGTGTTGGCAAGGAGCCGGATGAACTTCACCAGCATTAGGAAGGCATGCCACGAGATACATGACAATTTTTGTATTTGTATTATTCCCATGACGGTTCTTAATTGTCTTATTTACGTAGTAACGGCATGGCTGCCTGAAAATTTTGGCATCACTCCAACTGCTTCAACGCCGACTCCAGTTCCTGAAGCGTTACGCTAGTATCGAGCTCCCGTTGTACCAGCGCCGCAACAACAAAGCCAAAACTATAGTCACTTTGTGGTACATGGACTGAAAGAGGACGAGCAAGGGGGTCTTGTCAACACCACAAAACAACGCATGTCCTCTCTTCCCTCTGCGTCGCTCTGTGGGCGACGGGAGGGACCCCTTGCCCCGCCACTCTATGACCCTCCCCTCCCCCCGCCACATCCAACTCGTCGCCGCCGCCGGAGGGCGTCACCGGCCGAAGGCCGGGCGTTGGCGGCGGCGGCGGGGGGGGGGGGGGGGGGGGCTTTCTCTGCTCCCTCGCGGGGTTCTCGGCATGGGCCGAGGGCGTCGGATTGTAAACCATGTTGGGCTTGGGCGTGGCGGCACGATCGCTCCAGCGACGGTGTGTTGTGACAAGCAGTGGGTGGGCGTTCCAGTGGAGGCGGTGGCGGATCCAGGAGGCAGAGCTTCCAGGAGACGGCGGTCGAATCTGGTGACGCACATGCCGGATTTTTGTCCTGACGGCGGTGGTGCGGCACAAACGCAGTAGCCTAGTGGCGGGGTCGATGACGCCGTTCGCCGGAGCTTGTGGCGGAGAGGGTCGGGGCGACACGACCCAGGGGTGGTGGCTAGTGGAGCTTGGTTCGCGGCGGCGGGGCTCTCGGCCTAGATCTAGGCCCTTTTAGGACTGATTTCGGTTGGGCGGGCCCTGCTGCCTGTCTGCTTTCAGAGCCTCCCGGTGCATCTGGGAGCCCTTCCCCTGGCCATGGAGTGGATGTGGTGCTGGATCCAGGCCAGGAGGGCCTAGATACGGTGATCGCCTAGCAGTCATGTTTGTTCGGAGTCTGCGGGTGCGTCCTGCTCGTCGTACCCCTGCCGTCTTAGGGTCGATTGGCTGGTTCTGACCTTATCATGTCTGTTCCGTTGGACATGCATGTCGTCATGACCGCTGCTGCACCTTGGGGGGGAGATCCTAGATGCCGGGGTGGTGGACTCGGAACAGGGACTGCGTGGGCGACTCTGCGCCGAGTGACGTGGTAGTAGTGATGGTCTGCTTCTCTAGCCACGTGGGTGAAGAGGAGTAGGCAGAGGGAGACCCTGGTGCTGGCGACGCTTTGGCTTTGGCGGCTCCCGATCACGCTCTAGAGTCCTGACTCGGGGACTGGGGGGGGGGGGGGTAGAGTTACCAGGTGTGATGCGAAGGTTTTCTGAGCGAAAACTCTGCGCTCCAGCGCAAACGGCGGCGACACCTGCGGGTGTCGTAACCCTCTTGGGGTGTCAATGTGGGAAACTTCCACGCGTTACGGCTCTGGGTGAAAACCCTTGACCGTCTAGGTCTCGACGGCGGCGCATATGCGTCGTCACCCTCTTGGGGGCGTCGTTCTGGAGCCTCGATATCTCTCGATCTCGTGCCCGGGTCTTCGGTGGCAAGTCCGGTTTCCTTTTCCTTTGTTGTTTATTTTTTATCTGCTTTGTAAGAGGATTTCTTCATCACTTTGTATCGTTTCGGCCGTTGTGACTTTATTTATAAAGCGGGGTACGACCTGTTTCGAGAGGAGCAAGTAATAAAAAAATTGTGGTGTGTTGTAAAACAGATTATGTTCAGTGTTTCGTATAACAACTACCACGAAGTCTGGTGTTAGCTGCAAGTAATTAACTCCAAAAGGTATTAACTGGTTTATTTGGGCTAGTTGCAACTAATTAGAACATACTATACTATGTAATGGAATTTTTTCCTAGCTCAAATTTGTATACATAACACTCTTTTCTATCTAATCAAAAGGCAGAACGACCGTCATGTTCCTCAAAAATAATTAGAACATACTATGTGGTCCGCTGCAAAATAGGTTTTATTTCTATGTTTTGTGCAACAAGTTCTACGAAGTGTGGAGTTAGGTGCAATTTTCTCAGCAAAGAAACGAACAGTTGTTTTGGTTAAAGCCAATAACCCAATCTCTACCAACATCAAAAGGACCTTGGACCGTGCCCTTTCCCCATCTACAGTTGAGAGGGGCGATTCTTTGAGCTCTCTCGCGCCCACCAGCTCGCAGCCGGCGATCCGCCGGATTTCTCGCCCTCCGGCGGCCGCTCCGGCGGCGGGAGGGCGGGGAATCCGCGGATCCCGGCCTGTACATAGTCTAGGTGTGCGTGGGTTCCAGCCGGCGGCGTCGGGAGGGTGGTGGCGTGGTCGGAGTGGTGGTTTGCTGGCGGTGATCTTCCCCCTCGACGGCGGTGCTCCGGTGGAGCTCTGCAGTGGATCTACTGCCTCCGTCGCGTTCGCAGCTCGGTGCAGCTGCTGTGCGCGACTTCCCCGCGCCGGAGTTCGTGGATGGCGTCTCCGGCTGTTCAAGATCCTGGAGCGGCTGTGGCGGCTCGGTTCGGCTTCGACGGCGTCCTCCGGTGTGGCCCTGCGGGGCCGGCGATTGGTGACACTCCCGAGCGCTCGGGACTGCTCTCGATCCAAGGCATGAAGGAGAGCAGGAGCGGCTGCACACCACCGACGGCGCCTTGGTTGGCGGCAAGACCGAGTTGTAGGAAGGAGGGTTCTGTAATTTGCTTTTCTTTGAGGTCCTTTCTGTAATTGTGCCGAGTTGTTGACAGTTGTCTTCACTAGCAAATTAAAAAAAAAACCAATCTCTACCAGCTCACTTAATTTGTACCAAAAACGGCCGGGACAGTTAGAAAAAGACGGCCTGAATATACTTATTTTGGTGCACAAATCTTTGTCGCCGTCGACGTGCCGGAGCTGCTAAAATCATTAAAGCACAGCAAGAGAACGTATTTTTTTTTGAACAGTGCAGGAGAACGTATTATTGCTGCGGTTTGCACTTGCCTCCACTACCTCACTACTCCTAAGTATCATATCGCTGCTATTATAGTATCATTATAAGGTGAGATAAATAGCCGCCAAAAGAAAAGAAACTGCAATCCGCGTGCGGCAGACCAGCAGAACACAGATACATGGCACAAAACCTATGCCATCTCAACGATTTTAGTAAGCAAGGCAGGTAGGGGATCCCTTTCGAATTCACTGATATACGCGTCGATCCTTCTTCATTTGGTTTGGTCCAAGCAACTCTCCATCACCAGATCGAACAGCATAAATACGATTCTTATTCTGTTCCTCGACTAATTGGCTGCATATACAGCTACACAGTGTATGCTTTTTAATTAGGATCCAATAGTTGTTGGTCGATCAGTGAGTGAGTGAGTGACTGACCAGACTATGTATGTTTGTATCAGAGGCAAAAGGCTGGCTTAGGTAGCTAGAGTGGTCCGGTTATGTCTGTGTGTCCACGTCCTTGTTGAACGGATCAAGCTAGGCCATGAATGAAGCCAACCGCTCGACACTATACTTGTTCATGGTGACTGAAAGAAAGAAAGAAAGAAAGAAAGAAAGAAAAGTTGTGGAATGGAAGCAAAGATGGTAGCTAGCTAGGTTTTTTTTAGATAATGGGGCGCGGATCTCCGGACTCTGCATCAAAATGATGCACACAACCGCGATAGCTAGCTAGGTTATAGGTTTAAATCAAAATTGCACTTCCACTGCAGTGGGGAATAGTGTGTAGGATCGATCTTGCAGGCAGCTCATCATCGCGCGCGCGCGTGGTGGGTCGAGGATGTGTTGTGTTGGTACACAGCCATCGAACCATGCATGCAGGGTAAAACATCTTGAGGCCATGATAAATCGATGGTGGACATCTATCATGCAGATGTTTATCGAATTCTTTTTTGTTTTCTCTACTTGCAATGTCAGCATATCTTCAAGCTAGGGTGTGTGTCCATCGACACGTCCATGTCGGGATAAGCACAACGGTGCATGGTATCTAGTGCTATTCTCAAGTCACGGTGGCGCAAAGAAAAATACATAAAAAAAGATCAAAATTAAGCGGATTATTATGAGCTTATTATGTTAAGAAAATCAACCTCGAATTTCATACACACGTTAAAAAACACAATAAACGATTTGTAGCTTGAATAGCAACCGAAAGTACAATTCACAACTTGATTCAAATTTCAAACTATTTGTTGTTGTACTGATTTTTTTGTTTTCCGAATCGAATTTCAAGATGAAACCATCTATATTCTTTTGGTAGAACTTTTAAGACTTCGACTACAAATATCATTTTTAATATCAATATTGAAGTTTTGAAAACCATATGTATGCATTTTTATTAAAAACTATTTCTAGGATATTATATATTTGTATAGATATGTTCAATAGAAATTAGTGGTCACACTGCATCCTAAAGACCATGTCAATATCCAAAACATCATTTATTTGTGATATGGAGGGGGCACTCGATATATTTTATTCTACAATACTCATTTTCGTACCTTTTCACAAAAAAAGGCCAGCGTTAGACATCAATCGGGTAAAGAAAACACCTGGTCTACCGCGTCCCTGGCCGTTCGATCTCACTTAAGTGTGAGTTTTGCACAGTTGGATTATGACAACATAACCCCAACGCACACAACCCTTTCTCATACGTTTGCAATGTCGCTACCACATTTCTTCCACGATGTATTAGAATCGTGCAAAAAAACATCACTGTGATTTGGAAATACCAATGCACCAAAAAAATGTATACGGCAGGTCCCCGAGAAATATCACCACATGTATACATCATAGATGAGAACGCTTGTTGCACCCCAAAACAACATTTTTGCAGCATCCACGCAACATTTTTAGCAGACACGATGCCCTTATTTTCGCAACAAACACACACGTACGTGATTGCAATTGATCGTCGCCTATACAATTTTTCCTAAGTATTCGTTTGCAATACAATTTGTAGAATTATGGAACCACTGAAATCTGCTGTATAGTACCATTTGTTTTTTTTTTTTTGCGGGTAATAGTACCATTTGCTTTCCATGTGGTGCACTCAACCAAAACACTGAAACAAACCAAATCATGTGTGATTCAAATAATGTGCCTGTCATTGCAAATTTGCAATCTTGCAGTTCTTCTAATCCTACGAACCAAAATGCACTTGGTTTGTCTTAAAAACAATGCATGTATATATACTTTTGAAGCTGTTCACATGCTTGCGATTTCATGACATTGGTGACAGCGAATTTTGTCTTCAGTTGCTTTGCCTTTTTCCATCAGTAATTAGAAAAAAGTAAGTGATGATTTCCGGCCCGTAATAAGTGATGTGTTTTTCTCTTCTTCAAGACAGATATGGTTGTACTACCGGGGGCGTACTCCTTGGCTGCACTGTGGACGCACAACCCGGCCAGCAGCTGCCATCAAGGGATTGCGTCAGGTCAACCGAAATAGCCCTCCACGGTCAAAAGAACGCCAGTACAACTCCACCACCTACCAGCAGCGATCGATGACCTTTCTTTTCAAATATTCCTCGGACCTTGTCAGAAACCAAAGAAGCAAGTTACCTCATCACCGGCGTTCTGAAATAGATCGATGCTCCGGCCGGCCAGCCCTGCCCGCCGGGAAAGCACTAGAAGCACCTGCCCATCGCTTGCCATTCGAACCAAGGAATCCTTCCATTTCGACGGCTGGCTGTGACGTAACCCAGAGTCAGTCGGTGGAGGAGTTCAGCTTCTGACCCAAGTGAGTGAGGAGAGCAGAAGCTTTGCACTGAAGCCAGCCATGGCGGACGGAAAAAGAATATACGGGAGGAATCTCCGCGGGTTACGTGGACTGGAGCGGCCACGAAGTGGGCTCCTGCTTAGCTGGCCGCGCTTCGGGTTCCCTCGGCGTCCAGCTGGAACGGCACATCCAGCTGTTCTAGGCTGACCATGTTTCTGAGGGACTGCAATTTATTACTCATTCCGTTCTAAATTAGATGACTTCCATTTGTCCACGTGCGGATGTATCTAGATGTGTCTAGATACATCCGCACGTGGACAAATGGAAGTCATCCAATTTGGAACGTCTAGATACATCCGCACGTGGATAAATGTAAGTCATCTAATTTGGAACGGAGGGAGTATGATACTGCCTTCGCCCATCACTTTCTTCGGTGGCAAAAAAATAAAATAAAATAAACACACGCTGATAACGTACAATACGTACAAATCAACAATATCAAGTTAAAGAAAGGTTGTCCTAATTGACTCTGCATGATTTCGTCTAGTTTACAATACTCCCTCCACTCCTATTTTGTAGGGTGTATTAGGTCTTATTAATACATGGTTTTGATAAGGAATTACTTGCATTAAAACTTGGATTGCATGGTACAATGCTTATCAGTGGTAAGTAATTATTAAAACAAAACTTGTGGTACAATATTCATGTATATTACTAAAGTAATTATTGGTCAAAGTCTTGTCTTAGCAAACATATTACACCCTACAAATAGGAATAGAGCGAGTAGTGCTTGTGGTTGTCCCCTCCCCTTTTTAGCAACTTCTTACATCACTATAGCAATTAATTCAGCCTAAAATGCACATGTTATACATTTTGTGCGAAAATATGATGAAATGTGGCAGTTAATCAGATATCCACCTTGAACAACTTGAAAAACTAGTTAGCTACGTATATACTTAACTAGTCCTGGCCTACCATTAATTAACTTTATATCTACCAACATTCCAGATATATTGTGTAATCAAAAGTATACTCTTAGATACTTTAGATTCCAAATCTACCTTAACACTATGCATATCTAAAATCATTAAATCTAGATCTTTCGAAGATGTTGGTATTATTAAATAGGAGAATACGTAATATTTCCTATGTCGCGAATGAAACGAGACTAATTAAAACATGTTGTATTTTGCATAGATTATATTACTGATCATTGAAAGTATCATTTTTATTTATGGCATATCTGATAGGATTGCGCCATTATCTTGGAAAATCATAAATTCGCCTTAACAAACTGTTAAGTCATGTTCTACCCAAGAAAATCATAAAAGATTAACTCCATCTTTGTAGATCTAAGACGAGTAGAACACCTAATGTAATCTACAAAGATCTAAGTAAATCTTTAAAATCACAGTGAAGTAAAATCTGTAAAACCCCAAACCAACAAAACCCACAAAAATACTCCATAAAGATACAAAACCCCAAAACTCCAAGACACCGAACCGCAAAACTGAGCGGAAACCCGAATAACTCCACGGAAAAGGAGAGAAACGGTTTTGTATTTTGCCCCCCGAAACACTCGCAAACTCTCGAACCGCTCCTGTCTCGTTGTCTCCACACTACTATTTCTTCCCCTCATGCCCAGTCCTCTCCCCTTTCTTCTTCCTTCCTTCCTTCCTTCTTCTCCCCTCTTTCTTGGGTCGGTGCTCCCCCCATTTCCCCGCCTCACGAGAAATCCACACGCGATTTACTGCTCAGGGTTCTTGCTGCTGAGTAGTACTACTGCGCAACCACCCCGCCGCGCGCGCGCAAGGACGAGCTGTTATTGTGTTCCGTGCTTCTATGCCTGCTTGTTTGGTTAGGAGACGAGGAGTTGAGGCGTGCAGGTGCCGGCATTGCTGAGCTTTTGCGCTGAGATCCAGCCATGTCGGAGGCCGACCGGTTGCGCCTCCGCGCGGCGGCGCTCGCGCTTGACAGCGACGCCGTGCGGGACAAGCCGGACTCCAAGGCCAACGTCTTCGCGGATCTTGGCTCCCCGGTCTCGCCGCTGCGGGCGCGGGCCAGCGTCACCACGTCCTCCTCCTCCTCCTCCGGCTCGGCCAAGTCGCCGGCGCAGTCAAATGCTGGGGCGGCGGGACTGGCAGGCGGGAGGAGCTATTCCGGGGAGCTGGCGGTGGAGAGCAACCTGGCGCGGCTGCCAGGGCACCGGCGGTGCGGATCTGGCCCGTTGATATTCTCCGGCGGCAGCAGTAGCGGAGGGAGCGGCGGAGTTGGAGGCGACCGTGGGAGCACGGCCAGCTCGCCGATGGCCAATGCGCTCCCCGCGGGGAACATCTGCCCATCCGGGCGCGTACCGGGGCCGCCGCCGCCGCCGCGCTCCCGCCCAGACGTGCTCGGATCCGGCACCGGCCACTACGGCCACGGGAGCATCATGCGCGGCGCCGGCTTGGCCCCCGCCAGAAGCAGCATTGACGCGCCGTCCTTCCTGTCGAGATCTCCGGCGAGCTACCCGGCGGCGCCAGGGAGCGGCGGAAGTCTCCAGGAGATGACTCGGTTAGGCAACGAGTGGTACAAGAAGGGGAGGTACGGGGAGGCGCTGCGCTACTACGACCGAGCGGTGTCCCTGTGCCCCGAAAGCGCCGCGTCCCGCGGCAACCGCGCCGCCGCGCTCATCGGCCTCGGCAGGCTGGTCGACGCGCTCCGCGAATCCGAGGAGGCCGTCCGGCTTGACCCAGCCAGCGGCCGCGCCCACAGCCGCCTTGCCGGTCTCTGCCTCCGGTGAGCTTCGTGTGCTCGTCTCCCTGTTTCTCCGCAACCAGCATTGCGCCGCTCTGCGCCAGAGTGCACAATCTGTTGAAGATGCTCTTAGATCCCTACTTCGTGCTTTGATTTCCTTCAAATGTTCACGCTTTCACGCCTGCATGTTGCTGTTGCTTTCTTTTCTGTGGTTGCCAGCCTTTTCCCGTTAGCGAGTCAAGTGTCCAACTCCTAGAGGAAAGCAACATGATTGTTGCGCTCTTCCTTTTCCTTTTTGTTTTTGCTGCCCGATTTTGGTTCGGGATTGTTACTGCTCGGTGTGGTGATCGTCGCTGTCTGTAACTATTTTCCTTTCAGTGCGTCTTCGATTAGGAAAAAAACTATGATCTTTGGTCACACCATAAGCACAGTAATTTTTCCCTAGTTGATGTGTGAGTGAGGAAAACCAGGATCTTGTCTTCTAACCAAATTGGATGTTAAGGTGGTTCCCATCACACAATGCTGATTAAAGGGGTTGCTTAGCTGTATTGTTTTGTAAGCTTGCTTGGTGCCAATTTCTTTAGGTACAATTGATTTAGACCACACAATGCTGATGGTTGCGGAATTTAATCCTAATTCTGTTCAAGCAGGCCACTGTCCTGATTTCAAGAGCATTTCACTATTTCAGTGTTACTTCCAGATAATCAGTGTGCTGTTTTTGCTTGAATTGTTACTGAAAGGATGGTTGTTTCGATTCTTGTAGGCTGGGAATGATTGAAAAGGCGAGGAGGCACTTAACACAGGCCAGGCATCTTCACGAGTCCGACCCCGCGGATTGGGAGAAGCTGCAGGATGTGGAGATGCATCTAGGAAGAAGCACAGATGCCAGGAAAATTGGAGATTGGAAGAGCGCACTGAGGGAAGCGGATGCGGCTATTGCGGCCGGAGCTGACTCCTCTCAGTTGGTAAAACCCTCCTCCCTCGCTTGTGTTTTCTCCCTTTGAAAGTGTTGCAAAGTGGAGGCACTATACACTGTTGATTCATGCTAGAATTTATACTGGCTTCTTCTTTTGCACGCAGCTTCGTGCCTTGAGATCAGAAGCACTTCTCCGGCTCCACAAGCTAGAGGAGTCTGATTCGACTCTTACAAGCTTGCTGAAATTAGACAATGCATTACTATCTTCGACGATCGTCAAACTCTCGGGCATGCTAGTTGAGTCTTATGTAAATATTGTGCGAGCCCAGGTTGACATGGCATTGGGAAGGTATGACCCTCTAACCTGTAACGATGCTTGATTTTCTTCATTGGAGCAAAAACACTTTAGTATTAAAGTTGGGAACGGTTCCTGCAGGTTTGATGCTGCTGTTGCAGCAGCCGAAAATGCTAAACTTATTGACCCTGGGAACGCTGAGGTTGGGATGATTCTAAATAATGTGAGACTAGTTGCAAGAGCTCGAGCACAAGGAAACGAGCTTTTTAAGGCTGCCAAGTTTTCTGATGCATCTATAGCCTACGGTGAAGGGCTCAAGTATGATCCTTCAAATCCAGTGCTCCATTGCAATCGGGCAGCTTGCTGGTGGAAGCTGGATCGGTGGGACAAAGCTGTCGAGGACTGTAATCAGGCATTGAGAATACAACCTAATTACACGAAGGCTCTATTAAGGCGAGCAGTGTCCTATTCCAAGGTAAGCAACAGCAATAGTGTATGCATTTCTGATATTTAGGCATTTCACTCACTGCTGTATCGATCTTGTTATTTTTTAGCTCGAACGCTGGGCTGATTGTGTGCGGGACTATGAGGTGCTCCGGAAAGAGCTTCCCACTGATACCGACGTTGCGGAAAAATTGTTTCATGCTCAAGTTGCCTTGAAGACAACTCGTGGTGAGGATGTATCAAACATGAAGTTTGGAGGAGAGGTTGAGACGGTAACCAACATACAACAATTCTGTGCTGCCATACGTTCACCTGGTGAGTTTTGCTCAAGAACTTAATCGTTTTTTTTTCTATTATAGTTCTCATATCCACAGATATATTCATGTGTATATCCGTGTAGTATCATGAATAATGAGAGCTGCTACATTGTATATGCATAACACAATAAATCATTACTGATGCATTTGAATAGACTTAACATGTATTACAATTTTGGTTGCCTGTCATATTCAATATACAGTTTCTTCAGGGGTATCTGTTGTCTACTTCATGGCGACGATGAATCAACAATGCATACAAATTACACCTGTTGTGGAGTCTCTTTGCAGCGAGTGCCCCTCCGTGAATTTTCTAAAGGTAAACTACCCGACATGTCTCGCCTTCCTACTCTTGTAATTAGTGACATTCAGTCAAGCATATCCAAATCACTAACAAACCGTACTGCGACCCATCAGGTAAATGTTGAAGATAGCCCTATGGTAGCCAAGGCAGAGAACGTGCGCATAGTTCCTACATTCAAGATATACAAAGATGGGGTGCGAGTGAAGGAGATGATCTGCCCTGCCTTGCATGTCCTGCGCTACTCAGTGAGACACTATGCTGTATCCAGTTCTTGAGAAGCTTTTGGTACCGGAACCCGATCGATTTCCTGATTTCATTGATGCATATACGGCTCCCCTTTATGCATATCCAGTTCTTATGGCCCCCCTTTCCCTGCCAGCCAAACTTGCAAAATACCAGCCTCTACAGCATTCCACCAGCTGCATAATAATTCCCCTTTGAGCATGAGCATAATGAGCTGAGATTGGTACGTGGAAGAGCCTCCCCCAGTTTTCCCCTTTCCCTCATTACCCATCCATTGCCGTTCATATGCCGACCCCAAATTCTTTCACCATTCAGGCTCTTTCACTAGTTATATTTTGATACATTTTGCTTTGCATGTTAGCCCATAGACCAGCACCCATGGAGGGCAATGTTTGTAATGTTGTTTAGATTAGAATATCATAGAGGGAGAGGGGGGGGGGGGGGGGTGGTAGAGAGGGAATTTTTACGTGTATATACCATATAACAAAACATCAGAATCCATTGGAAGATTGGTTCACTGGAGAAATGGAAATTTTTGGTGCAGGTGGTGGGGAGGAGGGTACATAGCGAATTTTTGACACATTGGACCACTTGCCCGAGTGAATTGTCAAAAAGGACCACCTGTGAGTCAAATTGTCAAATCTACCGTGGCGGCGTCTGCGCCAGGCGACGCGTGGCCAAGGCCGCCGTCGCCAGCTGGCCAGAAAGTCTTCTTTCTATTCTACTCGAGCTGCCTGCCTGCCAGCATGCATGCATGCTTTCGCCAGAAAGTTGTACATGCATGTGCGCTACGGCTACTGGTGGAGCGAAGGCCGCCACCGCCCGCGGCGGCCTCCTGCCTTCGACGTCGACATGCACAAGCCGCCATGGCGGCATGGCCCTCCTGCCTTCCACGTCACCGCGCCGTCTAACATGCCGCCGCCACCGGTGGCGGCCTTGGCCACGCGTCGCGTGGCGCAGACGCCGCCACGGTAGATTTGGCAATTTGACTCACAGGTGGTCCTTTTTGACAATTCACTCGGGCAAGTGGTCCAATGTGTCAAAAGCACGGTACAGAGCTAGTTGTTGTCATTTTAGAGATGAAAAAGGAAAATCAATTGGTAAATTGGTGCAGAGAGGGGAACGGTTGGTGTTAATTGATGATGCCATTTTGCTGCTTCTGCTGGTTCTGTGGTGCTTATACATCATAAGCTACCATTTCCATGAATAAAACAATCCAACATTCTTTCTATTTTACTTCGGCTGTTGGCTATTTCTATACTCTGCCTGTGATGTTGATCATGTCCATGATGAGCCTCTTATATTGCATTGTCAGCAATCTCTAATTCTAGCTTGCTCTGGTATTCTACAAATGCAATACTGTAGTGCCTGTTTGCCAGTATTAGCATACGAGGTTAACAGGCTCGTGTTTGTGTTGCGATGAGCTAAGGGCAACCAGCTGGCATAGCATGTGAGCAGAACATGAGAGTTCTTGGGAGTGGAGATGAAGGCAACATCAGCACTGGTCCTCTGGTTTGGCTGTGTGCGTGTGTATATACTGTACTGTAGGAGTATACTTACAGTAGGATAATAAGTGGTAGGTGTGGTGTGGGTAACTGGAGGTAACGCAGCACATCTCCCGATGTGCTTAGGAGTGTGAGAAAGAAGAGACTTTTTCCTCTTTGTGCCCTCTCCTTGTTTTCTCTAGCTAGGGTCTGCAGTACAGTACGTGTTGAAGCCATGATGAGCACAAAACTCTCTCTCTCTCTAGCCCGCTGGTGATGATCAGATCTGGGAGCCCCAGCTGGTAATGATTTGGGCCCCAGGGCCGAGTTCCTCCTAGCCTGGCAGAGCTGGGCCCTAATGAATGGGGTAGCTGGCTCATTCATTGCTTCGCAATCTGCTGCTACCACTCAATTCCAAAAGAAAATACTACCTCCCCCTAGATACCCAGTACTTAAGCCTCTGATGCAAATATTTAAAAGGTGGCAGTGAGAAAAATCAAAAGAAGAGACTATCCTGTAGTAGAGATATCTTACTCTCGGGTTCCAGTGATCCCTCTAGATAAAAAAAATAGAAAAATCATATTTATAAGTTTCAAAAAATTCTGGAAAAAATCCCGCCTGTTGTTAATGATATATCACACAAACGTGTAAAATCTCGGTTTGAAATATTTTATATTCTGTTCTATATAAAAATGACAAATGTGCGGATCTAAATGTATATACTTTCAAATCTCCAAAATATACAAGATTTGTTATTTTTATGTAGCCCCGAATATAAAATATTTCAAATCAAAATTTGCACGTTTGTGGGACACATCATTAGCAGAATGCATGAATTTTTTCAGATTTTTACAAAACTTTAAAATATGATTTTTTGATTTTTTTTTACCAGCGGGAGCACTGGAGCTTGGGAGAAAAAAAAAGTGTTTTCCCTGTCCCTGGGTCTCTTCGATGTGTGTGGGTGTCGAGATGTAGAGAGAGATGCACATCTAATCTCAAAATCCGACTTTCGTTTCCCTCTCTTTGCTTAATTTATGGTTTCCCTGGTCTTCAAAGTACATAGTGGCCCAAGATATCAAAGTTCTTCAAAGTCCGAGGAGGGGCCGACTATTGTCGTTCTTGAGATCAGCCATGCGACAAACGTAATTCTTTGTTTGAGATACAGCTACCCAGCTCTAGGGGGTTCTTTTTTCTTCGTAAATCGAAATCTTCATTTAAAATATAAAAAATAATCTGAAAACAATACTACCTCCATTTTAATGAAAAGGCATATAATTGTTTTCAAATGTTAAACATTACTAAGTTTGACAAAATATATGGAAGAAAATATCATATTTCAGAGTGAATCTATTGTTATATCGTAAATATTCATATTTTCATCGATAACATCAGTCGAAGTTAGATGTTGTTGACTTTTGACTACATTTATATGGCTTATGCATTGAACGGAGAGAATATACACTAGTTTCAAGTTGCGCGTCTTGGGGCATGCCTATCACATGGTGTGGCGCATGAAACAGTTTCTTTTTGTGGATAGCGGCAGGGATAGATGTTAAAATAGACCGGCCTAACAGTAAACCAAAAAAAAGACGAAATTTATCAGAAACCTCATACGATGGGCAAAAAACTGAAGTAAAAAACACGTTGTAGCCTTAATTATTAGGCTGGACTGGAACCTGCGCATCACATTCTGTTGGGAAAAGCAGCGCAGCCGCATCTGCTACATGTTGGCGGAGACACGCATGTGCATGATCTCAAGAACGACTCAGTTGGCCCCTCCTCGTCGCCTATGTCCATCGTAGTGGGTTATTATTAACCATTTTTCTTAATCACCAAGATGTAACCTTTGGGATCTTGGACTGAGACTGTGAAGGTCACCTCGTTATCCACACATCTTGTGAGAGTACATATTCGAGTTCTCAGATCTAGTCGAGAGACTATGCTCTGAGGAGCATGCGAGAGATGTTGAAGGGCAACTAACATACACTCCACCGAACAGGGAGAAGCAGAGGCCCACAACAATGTCAGGCGAGCAACCCATCATCTACAATGTAGTGTTGGTTGAGTACTTTTATAAGTAATACATTTCTTAGACCCTCAGTTATTGCTCGAATCTAGATCATTCCCGAACTCCTATAAAAACTTAACCCTTGATTATAACAAAGGCGCAATCTTAGTCACTCATACTGCTTTTGTCTTACAGCAGTGCCATTTTGTATGAACGTGGCGCCGATTTGCTCATGTCCAGGCCCAAACAACATAATTGGTTTTGTGAAATATTTTGGTCAGATTAGGGGGAAGGGCGATAGAAAAATTACAAAGGTAAATGTCATAAATGGGTCTACCATAATCATAAAAGGAAAGGGACATATAGAAATCTATTATATAATTAAAACACAAGACAATGGACGTTTAGGATTGAACAATTTAGCGTTAAAACATATCAATGGTTGAGATTAATTGCGTGGCCTCCAAAGAGCTATCCCGGCACGCCTGCCGCCGCGCCCGCAATCTGATCCAATACCTATCATGTGTTGCACTACATATGGACTCTTTCTAGATTTTCCTATTCAAATACGACTGCTAGCCTTGCCAAGAAAAAGTACGAAGCAATCAATCGTTTCCATCACGGACTGGCGTTTCTTTGTGGCAGCATAATCGCCGACCTATACAATAGCTCCATGGCAGGGCAGGCCGCCGGCAGCTGAGGTTATCGTTGCTGGATGGAGAGAGAAGCGCCCGGCTGGCCGTCGCTGGATGCATGGCGTGTACAGGTATCGGCATATGTTCGTGTTTGTCACGGACTGTTTATAGGCGATGTGAACCCATATGTATCGCGAGAAGAAACGACGGCAGGAATCAGAAGGCAAAGATCAGTAGCAACAACACATTGACGACGAGATCACCACGCCCGGCGGATTGACGGATATGACGTTTGGATGCTTACGCGGATTGAAGTCGCTACGATCAGATGGCCGACGGATTCAACACTCGATACCAACACATCTAATCTTCTATGACGATCTAGCGGCGTCGCGGCGCCCGGCGGATGTCTGTTTTTTTTTCCTTTTGCAAGATATCAACGACGACATTAACAAGAGGCGACATGCCAGGGACTGCCGGGTGGCGGTGATCACGCTAGGAGGAGCAGTGCGGGCGTTGGCGCAAGGCCGGCATCCACGACGAACCACACATACGAACCGCTGTGAGATGCACAGGTAAAAGAGCGAAGCAATCAGCTAGATCGATCACTTTTAAAAAGACACACGTACTAAGCCGATGGATTTATAGCCGGGTACTTGGTGAGATGCATGCGCTTCGATGCGCGCTTAACAATCCGTGTTGGAAAGGAAGAAACAGCCATAGGCAATAACAACGGCGGCAAACAGGAGGCGACGGATCATCCTGAGAGATCCCAGGCGGCCACCGATCAACGCAAGACACGAAGGGCCAGTGAAGCCTGCATGTCCATCGCCCAACGTGCTGGAGCGTGCAGGCATGTCTACAAGACGAAGGACAGTATAGCTAGCTGCAATCAGGCTCCTCCATACGGCGTTAACTTTTCGCCCGGCGGCCGGCAAAGGGGATGTAATCCAACAACGATGACAGGCAGCATTTTTACAGGGCCATCCACGACTGATTTAAGAGGAAGAACAATTATTCATAGACCTTGCAGTCCTGCACACGTCCTTCTGTTTATCATATCTATTCAATTTTTCTTTTTGCAGTCTCATAAGGTATATTGGCGTCCTGGAACAATGCAAGGTCTCGGGATCACCATCACCAAGCTCATGAATTGTAACCACGTCGGCTCACACATGCCCGGTCAGGTCTGATTGTTTTTTTTTTCGGTGTATCGTTTCTTCAGAAAATTACTTAATTTTTATTGGAAGCTCTACATTGCTATTATATACCCTGACAAGAGTGCTTTGTTAGCATTATTAGGCAGACAAGAATTGTTTGATTGCATGGCACTATAATTACTCGCAAGGAGCAGAATCGTGCTGGTCGTCGATACTCGATACACCTGTCCGTGAGGCATGCCAGGAAGAGGCAATATTGCGGTACCCCGCTCTGAGGGACAAAATTAGTATGCTGGCCTCAAGAAACTCAGGGTTTGACGCCTCTCAGCTCCACATCAGGCACCTGCTAATGTCTCTACGCTTAATACGATATCATGCTTCCACGAAGACCTGCGCGAGCGTGGCCGCAGCAACACAAGACATGAGCTTTTACTCTGCTGGCTGCATTGGAATATACAACCTCGAGCCGTGTATGAGGTTCAGTTAGGGGCACCAAATAAGATTAGGTCAGATCCATAAGCAGGCAGCCACCGCCATCGATGTTAGCCTATAGCACTGCAAATATAGTAGCTTGCACCAGCTTATGGATTGGTAGTACAACTCTTGCAAGGATGTATTCAAGATGAGCTGGTAAGGTCTCTGCATCCATGCCAGGACCAGATGGAGAGGACGAAACTCAAAAAAAAAAAATTCTTACTGCAAGATTTAATGGTGAGTAGAACAACAATCACCGTCGTAGATGTGTCGAAGGTAATATTTTTTCACCATTAAGATCTCTCAGTTGTTGAAACAATATGGGGGCTGAAGTTTAAGACTTTAGATTAGATGGTAGAGCGAAGCGAAGCCTAGCTACGTGCATCGTAGTTTATAACTGGTCTCTGAAAAGTGGATGTACAGTTGTGGACACTAGATGTCTAAATAGAACGTACTATTAATTATCTGGTAAGTTAAATTGAACGGTTCATAGAGTAAAGTAAGTCAGTTTTGTAGTGTACATATAACAATTTATGTTAGTTAAAATAACTGCACTAATGTTGCCATAGAATTTCCTATATATTGTATTTTTGCTTGGTATAGTTAGTTTAAAATAACTGCACTAAAGATGCCATATGATTTCCTAAATATCGTATATTTGCTTGGTATAGAAAAATCATTTATATACATGCGGATGGTCCAGTGGAATCTACTACCAACATTTTTTTCAGAGAGCACAAAATCGCTGCTACTTTGTCCTCTAGCAACCGCAGTACTTCAACTAAAGCCTACTACTCAGCTTCCAAAAAATAGGTTAGTGCTTCAGTCATGTTAATCACTAAACTCATCGTTTGTTTGTTTATGTTTTATCTGATCTTCATTTTGGCTAGAGCCAGACCCGTTTGGCTAAGAGGTTTGCGAAATATATGCCAATAGAAATGCAGTAAAATCTTACGGGCGGATATGAGGTAGATTTTACTTCTTTGTTTTCATTGTCTTATAGAAACAATAGCTTTTTTGATTGAGGATATTTTAGTTACACAACAGTATACATATTTATTGTTATTTTGTGTTCTCCCACAAGCACATGAAAGGATAAGAGGTAGGAAGTATTGAGAAATTAGTAATAAAGTAATCAGAAGAAGTGCACTATCATACAGAAAAAGGTAACATTCTATGAAGCTTATCTTTAAACAAAATAGGTCCAGGATATACTACGGTAGGGTACAATATTTTCTAAAGTGTGTAAATAATCATTTCACATATTTTTTAAAAGGTTCTTTTTTGAGCTTTGACGATGCACATAATTTAGGGATGAAGAAATTATATTCGAATAAGGGAAGTAATGGTCTTTGTAAATTGTCGTCAGGGGAAAAAACATTAAGTGTGGACAACAGTTTCAGACTTATAATGTTAGGTAATTTGCTGGACTAACGGTATAAAAGATATGCTATATATGATGTATTTTCTGTTTACGATGGTCGAACTTGATTAATGTAGAAGAGACGACAATATGAGTTTCAGGGACACAAACAAAGCTTCATAGATCTGTCCTTGCACTTATTCATCCACCCATAATGTTTTTTAACCTTGGATAATTTACCCTTTGTATGAAAAGAAATTTCAGTATACTTGGTGTATGTCCTTCTATCATAATAATAAATGAAATTGGAAAATACATTTAGATATTATAATTCAGATGACTGATCAAAGACCATAATCCGTAGGTGGTGTCCGTAATGTATCCAGGTTAATGTGTACATAACGGATATTTGCTAATGCTACATGACATGGCAAAATCACTCCACACGGGTTGAGACAGAATTCATTGTTGGGGTTTGAAACGATAAGACGCTTGATGGAATAGTCCATTGCTACATAAGAGAACTTGGATACCAAAACAATGAAGGGTTATAGGTTTTGCATTTTTTAGGATGTAAATATATTTTATAACGAAAATTAAAACCAGGAATCAGTTGGAAGCTCAACACACTAACTACCCTAAATCATTCTCATATATTACTTTTAAAAAACTTACTATTCAGTTAGAAATGATACTTTTGATGACAACAATTTTTTATGTCAATGCTAGCCGCGCAATTGTGCGGGCCACCCAGCTAGTTTCAACAAAAAATAGAGTCAATAAAATTAGAATATATTAGAAAAACTAGAAAACATATAGTATTTTAACATTTCATGATAAATGAGGAAATATTTTAAATGCACTTAAGGCTGTCCCTTTCTTCGGAATCACGTTCCTTCACTTTTTTTTCTAGTTTATCCTCTATTCTTTCTAAAATGTAGGTATGATTTATTTTGAATATTTTGTTGTGTGCCACTACTACCTAGACACACATGCATGTGGCTGCCATGCGATCATAAACAATCATGTTGATGGTCAAGGAATGATTCAGATAATTAATGTTCTTTCTTAGTGTGCCTTCACATTTTTTCTAGTTTGGCGTATATTTTGTGATTTCCCGTCGGTCCACGTCAAGTCATGCATCTAGAGGCATTTATACATCCACATCAAAGATAAATTGGTGATGGACTATTAACCCGATTTAGCCATACTTCCGGATTTCTCATGAGTGCTCATATTTTCGTTGTCGATCTTTTTCATATTAGTTATAATTTCTCCCAGTTATTGAAAAAATATTCCCAACCTTTTGGTACATTTTATCAGGTTTGTTAGTGAGAATTAGGTTAGTGCTTAGGAATTGCATCATGATTCGTTCAACTATGAGTTGCAGGTTGGATTGCAACTAAGATTTCTTTCGGTTGCAAATGGAGTTGCAACACGACTGTTGGATTTTCTTCCTGATTCATGCTAGGCATGAGTAACTAACACTCTTTTACGCCACGTGACTAAGAACTAAGCTAACACATATTTTATATACTTGTTTTTTTCGTTTTTTTCCTGATGTTTTTAGTATGTTTGATTTTTATGATACCGGAGAATGGGATTTTAGCCTCTTTTACTTCTAAATTTTAATTATGATTTATTCGAGTTTATATTGTTTGGTACTACCTATATACACATATATGTGTCTGCCGTGTCATCCAAATTCATCATGCGGATTGGCTAAACACTACAGGAATCAGGGAAGATGTCGACGACCAGGAACCGTCCGCAACAAGTCTAAAACCGTCGGCAAACATGTATTCCGACCGGCCTCCGTCGGCTTCTAGCCCTCGGCTTATTCTTACTCGGCAATAAAAAGCCGTCAGCAAACCGGCCAAAGGTTTTCTTTGGCCGTTGGCAAAGGAAGCCCTCGGCGGAAAGAACGAACGGGCACGTGGCCTTCTCTGACGCCTCCCCGATCCCACATGGCGTTTTCCTGTAGTGAAAGGGTGTTTTTAAATAGGGAAAAGATAATCAAAAGCGTCGCACGGGAAGAGTTTGCCTGTGATTTCTCCTATAGAGGAGAGCACATGCATGCATATAGTAATCTGCCACCTCATGGATGACATCACCGTATTAATTGGTAAATTCGGAAATTCAAAATGATTATCTTCTAAACCATTATTCCGATTATCGATCCGTTCACACCGCTAAGTTCGTCTCGACGATGGCTTCAAAACTAGATCACATGTTAATATGTTTCGACATTATTTCACACCAGTTATCAGATTACTCTACTATAGCTATTATATTACTAACAAACAGTTATCATGATAATTGTACATGGTTATTACATAACTTTTACACTCTTTTAGACATTGCAACAAAGTTGTATAACGGGTGTGACGATTTTTTTCTGTCAGACCTGTTACCAGATTAAACACTCAGTTGCCGTATTAAAAATGAACAGTTACCACGGTAATTATTCATGGTTATCAGATAATTTTTTCTATGTTTATAGACATTTGCAATGATATGCATAGATAGAGGGTAAAAGTTCCGGCATTTTACCTAAGAGATGGTATCAATCCACATAAACTCTATTTTGCAACCTTACATTGGTGCAGAATGACATACCAAAAATCTGATAACCAAAGTTATTATAATCTGATAAGTTAATGATAATAACCTGTTAACTACTGACGGAAAAAAAGTTATCAAAACATGGCAACATGGGATCTAGTTTTATAGATCTCGTCGCGACTAAGCCAACAGTGCAAAAGGATTTTTAAACGGATTAGCGGTTCGAGAGATAAATCTGTTATAATCTATCGTTGAGAGAAATTTAAAATGACGTGATCGGTTACGTCACTGCACGCATGCATATTAGGAACCGCGGCACTGGATGATATAGTAGTCTGTCCGTTTTAATAATATAAAGGATTACACTCAGCGAGAAGCACATTTCAGTGGGGCGGTGTAGTTATAGGGGCATCGCTCTACGTAGTCAGCATGAATCAAATACTTGTTCTCACATCGTGCGCGTGATTAGAGACTGCGCTTGTGTGCATGCATGTATGTGTGTTCTAAAGTTTAATGAATAGTTGGAACTTGGAAGACAAAAATGCATTTGAAGAAGCCGCAAAAGCTTTTTTTTTTCTTTTTTTTTTTGAGATTAGAAGCCGCAAAAGCTGACCAATATGTAATGTGTGGTAGTAGATCAAATACCTGCCGGCCGGCCGGTGAGCACAAATCATTCTTGTTATCTTGTACTCTTCTAGGAGTTATTTGCACTGATGGTCACACAACTCGACAGCTATGTGCAATTAAGTCACACATCTGGATAACTGAATTTTTTGGTCACACAACTCGTCATCTGGTGCACTTAAGTCACTGACCCCACCTGTCAGGCCATTTTCTGTTGAAGTTGATGCTGACTGGACACGTAATTTTGCAAAAAAAACCCTGTATTTTTGGACATTTCAAAAATTCAGGGGGTTTTTTGAAAAAAATACAGGGGTTTTTTGCAAATGTACAAAAATACAGGGTTTTTTTTGCAAAATTACGTGTCCAGTCAGCATCAACTTCAACGGAAAACGGCCTGACAGGTGGGGTCAGTGACTTAAGTGCACCAGATGACGAGTTGTGTGACCAAAAAATTCAGTTATCCAGATGTGTGACTTAAGTGCACATAGCTGTCGAGTTGTGTGACCACCAGTGCAAATAACTCCTCTTCTAGCTAACATTTTCTTTAATTGTGCGTTGGGAAATTTTGTGTGGAGTGGTTTCAGAGATGTTCTTCAGGTTTCTTGGAACTCATCCTCCTTTGTGGAGATGATGAGGATTCTAGCTGGGTACAAAGAGAGAAAACGCAAAGTGTTGTGTGTGTTCTTTGCGGCGGTGTGTTGGTTTTTTTTGGCTAATTCTCTATAAGTTTACCATTGAAAAGAAATTCCCTAACCAGGCAGCTAACTGTATTTTCAAAATTTTAATCCTTCCGCAGCTCTAGAGGCCCGTGCTCAAGGCCAACGTCGCACCCATTGGGGACAAACTGATCGTGTCACTTAAGTACCTGTTTTTTTTAACACGCAAAGCTGAAAAGGACAGAGTCCAAAGTATAGCGATTCCGGCATCAAAAGATGTGGGGGTACAAGCTCCAAAGGAGGGACACACAACCGTCCTCACCAGCTAGAGGTGAGGAGGTGCCTCTACCTACAAACCACAACAACAACATGAGGTCTCCGTTCTGGGCTTTAGTCTCTCGCCCCCGCGTCGCCTCCCCGAGCGAGGCGACCGGGCGGCGCTCCCCCTCCGCCCTAGTCCAGGCCGCGCCCTCCTCCTTCTCTCCGTTGCCGCCGCCGGCGGGCGCTGCCGGGCGTTGCTCGCGCGGTGCCGTTGCGACGCCGGCGGCGGTGGCTCCCTTCGGTTACCCGGCGCGATAGGAGCTCGGCTCGGGCTGGGGCTCCTGGGCGGCGGTGCGGGCCGGCTAGGGCTCTGCAAGGCTGCGTTCGGTGGGGATGAAGAGGAGCTCGCGATGGGGATGGTGTCCACAGCGCCACGTCTGCTGCAGCGCGGCGGCGGGAGCTTCACGGGCCTAGAACGGGCCCGGCCGGGCAGGTGGTCCGGTGTGCTCCTGCTGCTGCGTCCGGTCTGCTACTGTCCTCGGGCGGTGGAGGTCGTCCCCTCCCACGAGGCTGCGGTGGTGTCGTCCCGATCTACGGCTTGTCTTCCTAGTCCGGCCGGCCTTACATCTCGTTGTCATGGTGAGACGGCGTGGATGTTTCGAGGCTGTTGGCGCATGTTCGTGGGCGGCGGGATAGGTGGTAGCCAACGGTTTGTCCGGGGTGTGGAGTGTCGGGGGTCGGGAGAAATCCCTGTCGAGTTCGACTCCGATGCGGTGGCGCCTCCGGGTGTCACTATCCTTCTTGAAGGGTGTCGGATGTACCCCTTCTCCGCTCCCCGTCGTGTACCGGGAGAAATCTTAGGATCTGTCCGAGCAGCAGCGTCGTCGTCGTCGGCCCCCTTCTTGAAGGTGTTGCTTGGTACACGACAATCCGACGGCATGGGAGTGTGGTGGAAGTCTCCGGAGAGGGCGCAGCGGTTGCGACTCATCTTTGTTTAGTCGATCTAGCGCCGTCATCTTTGTTTTCTCTTTTGTTTCTTTTGCTTTTCTTTTGAGCGTGCTTGTGCTGTTTGCCCAGCAGTGGTATCTCAATGTTGTATGGGGGTCGTTGCTTTATTTATAAAGCTGGGCGAAAGCCTGTTTCGTGACAACATGAGGTCTCGCCCGGCCGATCCTCCAGACATGAATGCCGAGGTGCAACTCGGGAACCACGCCCTATGCAAGAATCTACTCCAGAGCAACTCATCGCCAATCGCCAGCCGCCACATCGGAACCTCCACGTGCAACCCAAGCAACGCCTTCAGGAAGGGAATGGCGCTGTGACGCCACCGCTGCCCGGTCCGGCAAGCCAGACCTAAGGTTTCCCCCGGTGCTCGAGGAGGAGGTCTAGTCCGAATCATGCCAACGCCTCCAAGAAGGAAGCGGCACCCTCGGGCGTCGCCGTTGACAGTGCAGGCTGTCGCTGCACAGGGATTTCGCCCTGACCCAAGAACAGTGACCCCGAAAACCGCCGCGAAGCAGGGGCAGCTCGGGGAGGGCAGCAAGTCGCTCGAGAGGACCACCAGCGCAGGGAGGCGAATTCTCGAATGTTGAAGTTGGAGCAGGGAGGCACCAGCCGGCGGGACAACCACTGCAATGGCCGTCACCGCACTGGCCCGCAGCTGCCCCCGCCGGGAACCGCCGGGGCACGACAGAGCAGCTTGCTGCCCGCCCTTGCCCGCACGGCGACCTCCACCAGCGACGGCCAGGAGGGGTGGGAGGAGGGAGTTGGGGCGGCCAGGTCGAAGGGGATGTCGCAGGCCCGTGGGCCCAGTGGGCACCCACACCTCCATCGCGCCGCCGGAGCGACGCCGCCACACCTCGACCTCAACTCGCAGTCCTCGACGGCCACCACGCACTCCCGCAACACCACCACGCCCAGAGGGCCCGCGCCGTCCTCAGCCCGCGCCGACCGCCGTCGCCCGGAGCAGATCTGGGCAGAGCCCGTTGCCACCGGCCACCACGGCCACGCCCTGCCACCACGAAGCTTGCCCCGCCGCCGAACTCCACATAGAAGCTCAGCCGCGCCACCACGGCCCCCGTCACCGTGGCACCCGGGCCCGGATGCGCCGCCCCGTGCCGGCGCCCCCGTGCGAGGAGGCGAGACGCCCCGCCACCGCCGCCGCCGACGCCGGCAGGGCTTTGCCCGACCGCGTCCTTGTGACGGCGGCGAGGAGCGAGGAGGGAAGGGGAGGGGGCGGAGCTGGCGGCGGCTAGGGTTCCCTCCCGTCGCTCACGGGAGCAACGAGGGAGGGGAACAAAGGGATGGGTGAAAAGACTTAAGTACATGTTCAACGCCACAAGCTCCCACCGCTAGCTGATCTTGGTGTGAACGGCTCCTGAAGCTTTCTTTTCCTCTAGCTTATGTTATCTTTCCGATATTTGTGCCTACAGGCTATAGAATTGCTGCACTAGCCATATCTATACTACTATTAAAAGAGCAAACATGACTTGTTGGGATACTTTAAATCTGAACCCTTCAATATCCGATCAAACGGTTCAGATCGTCCCAATGTTTGACAACTCAACATTGTCCATTTTGGACCGTTTTGCCTTCCACCAACTCACATAATACGACCAAATTGTCACCGTACCGGTTCCTTCTTGTGTTTCTCCTCTGGCACGAGACGCAATGCGGGATGAAGCCATGGTGACCGCCTCGGTCAGCAGCATCCTCACGTTCTTGGCGCTGTTGTCCCGCATGTCCAGCTGGTCCGCCCCGGACGCCAAAGTGCACGGCGGAAGCCGCCGACCTCGATCGACATGCCTCGATCCCGGTCGTCGCCTTTAACAGACACCACAGGCGTTTCCTCCCCATCCAGGCATCCACGCATCTCAAGAATCGTTGGTTGGAGGAACAGGGGAGGTCCGCGGAATTGAGCACGGTGAGCGACGGCCGGCCACGGGGAAGACGACCTCCACGCGGCGACTTCAGCCCCCCCGGCACGGGTTACTCGGAGATGATGAAGAGGAGGACCATGCGGTACTTTTGGTGCTCTTAGATTCGTCTGTGAGGCCGGAAACGGTTGCGCGTCACGTCGGCGACGGCTTCGGCCGTGTGTATGGTGAGGGAAGAGAGGGAGAGTGCGAGCGATCAGATGAGGTAAATTCTCCCTCTTCGGGCTTGGTGAGTCGTGCTCCTCTGCCTCGGGAACTTCTGCATAGGTAAACCGCCCGCTCCGATTCTCCCTCCCGCTTCTTCGATTTCGTGATTATTGGCTCAGATCAGTGTATGCGGAGCTCGCCTCGGCTCCGAGGGTAGCTGCAAGATATGCGGCCTCCGCATCTGGGGTAAAATACTATTCTCGATTTGCGAATTTCATGGTTCTGCCGGCAGTGTCTTCGCTCAGCCGCGCCATCGAATAATTCGCGTGTTTCTGCGAATCTTGTTCTGAATTTTGCGATTCCGTTCAAGCTGTGATTTGTTGCTAACGAATTGTGTGTGTACTACCGATTGGGGCCGAGTGCCGAATGATCCTGCGCACAATAATTGTACTCCGCACCGGCATCGTACTGCAGGCAGCAGCAGTGTAATCACATCTTATCTTATGACGTCTAATTAATTTTCGCAACAGAGCAGCTAAGCTCAGGGTGGAAGACAACAGGGGCTCTCGTGGGCACGACGCCGGCGCGAGCTTGAGCTCATGGACGACGCCGTCGCGCACGCGCTCTCCGCTCTTGCCGGCGGCGGTAGGCGGTCCTCCAGTGTGACGCCTAGCTTGGAGAGCAAACTTAACTTGTTGGGATACTTTAAATCTGGACAGTTCAGTATACGATCAAACGGCTCAGATCGTCTCAATAACTCAACATTGTCCGTTTTGAACCGTTTTGCCCTCTCATTGTAACATCCCAAAAATATTAATCGGTATTATTATTCTAAAAATAAGAGCCAACAAAAACTTTTGCTTAATTATATGTGTTGATCTCATATTGTTGCTTGTGTTGTTTCTTTCTTGCTAATGTGTGTTGCTTGCTCTAAAGAAAAACAGGAAGAAAAGAAGAGAAATAAAATGAAAATTGAAACAAGAAAATAATGTGACAAGTGTCACATGAAATTCTCCAAGTGAGAAGTTGTTTTCCTTCACAATAAAATTCAGTGGAGTGGTAATGTAAACACTCCCATTTTATCCTTACTACTTTTCTCTCTCAACTCATATTTTGAACTAGTTTTAAAATTCTAAAGTAAATCAAATTGAAATAAAACAAAATTCCATAATTAAAACCCTATGAACAAAAATGATTCAAAACATTTTATTTTGAAATGCCAAATTTTGTGGAGCTACTACATGCTATGTGGAAGCCTCACAAATACTTGTGATTTTTTCTAAATTGTTTAAGTGCCCCAAATAAATCCTAGAAAAGCTACTGAAAATAAAAAGAAATAAAAGAAGCAGAGAAGGACCTAGTTGTAAATGGAAAAGAAAGTCCAGGGGGCGTTCTGCGAAAATGTCGTCGTCTCCTACCCCTAGCTCCCCGTCACCGTCGCCGTGTCGCCATGGCCGTCGTCGCCGCTCCCAGGCCCCCCAGGGCCCCCCTTGCTCGCGTTCGTCCACGGTCGTTGCCTCTGCGGCACTCGAGCGCCTCTCTCGCCTCGACGCGGCCACTGTCCCCCGTTGCTCGCCGTGGAGAGAACGGACGGCGCCGGCCAAATTCGCCCCACCCACTGCACGCCGACACGCATCCGTCGCCACAGCTGCTCCCAGCTCACTCCCGGACCCCCCAGACCCCCTCTTCCTTGCGCTGCTTGCACGCGTCGCCGAGAAATCGGGAAAATCTCCCGCCGGAGGCGCCATGGACGTTGTCCACGCACTCCGTCCACGATACGCCGCCCCTGCCCTATTGAACCACCCCCGAGCCTCGCCACAGACACCACACCGCACCACAACCACTCCACTCCCTCTGTGCCCCGCCAGGAGGGCGTGCTCGCTGCCGCGTCGACCTCGCCGTGTCCGAGGTAGAAGGCAACCGTGGCCACGCCGTTGGGCTGCCCTATTTCCTTCCCAAACCACTGCACCGTGTTGCTTTCTCTCCCCGCACTCACCCCATCCCTTTTCCCCTTTGATTAGTGCCCAGACGCGACCGTTGGACCTCGCCGGAGTTGCTGCCCGTGGCCGTGGAAGATCGAGAGCTCGCCGCCGACGAACCAGCCCACCCCAGCAAGTGCAACTCGGCCAGGAGCTTCCCACACGCCGCCGCCGTCGATCTGCATCATTTCCGCGACCTCCCGAGCCCTCTAGGTGAGAGATCCTTCCACCCCGCCGTCGGCGGCGCGGCAGCGCCGCCGATGCATTTGATCGTGGACCGTTGGATCTCGATCCAACGGACGCGTACCGCTTCGGTTAAATGAAAGAGAGGGAGAGACTGACGGACGGGCCCCGCTCGTCAGGATTTTATTAATTTTCACCCGCGCAATGTGTCGCTGACATGTTGGCCCCACCTGTCATAGCTTTCAACATTATCCAGAGAATAATTAAATTCAAATTTAAACTTCTCTGTCAAGTCAGTACTGGATCCAACTTTGAAATTCAATATCTCGAGATTTAGGAATCCAAATAAATCAAACTCAATTGTTCTGGAAAGCTTATGAAATTGTTTAACCAACCCAAGTGGTCTCCTATCATTTAATTAAATAGATAAAAATATTATTAAAAATACTACAGAAGGTTTAAATTCTAAACTTGTTTGTTTCTGATACTCTGTTAGTCCAAATAATGCCAAACCAATTTTGCTAGCTTAGTACTGCCATGTATTAGCTTCCCAAATTTTGGTAGAATTAATTGTGCATTATTAATTGTTTAGTATTAAGTTGAATTTTAAACACCCTTCTGCACTCAAACATTTAAATATGTTTAATGGTTAATCCATATGGATTAGGACCAATTTTTTAGGTCACATTTAGTCATGTTTAGTTACTCCTAAGAGGATTTAATTGTAGGATCAACAGAACTTAATTGGTAGCTAAAACTTGATTATTAAGTTATTGGATTCAAACAATTGTATAGGGACTTTGGTAACTCCAATTGATCCAAATCAAGTTGTGTTGTCTTCTACACATCAGTAGCTTTCCATAGAAATTTAGTTTGTATTTTTGTGACCAACAGAACTAAATTTGTGCAATTAAACATGTTCCACAAGTTTCTGCCATAATTTTGAACATAAATAAATGATGTTTAATTCAATTATTTTGAAACCAAATTATATGGTTGATGTGTGCAGTAGCTATTTGTGATGTTTATGATTGATATGTTGTGATGCTTGCTTGAGTAGTGTAGTAATTGTTTGCATTGCTTGTTTAACGTTTAGACGAGAACGTTGCCGAAGTCTACGAGGAGGGGGAATACCTTGATCAGCAAGCACAAGAACCCGAGAACTTTGCCGAGCAAGGCAAGCTACTTCACTGAGCTTGCATTTACAGACATCTATTTTGTCACATGAGTTATTCAAAAGTATCAATGATTTTGAAAACCTTTTTACAAGTACATGAAAACTATTTTGCCACCTATGTAGAAGTATAAGATAGTTGATATAAAATTATAGGATGCGAAAATAATTGTTGTTTACTCAAAACTCCCTTGAAATACTTGTGTGGTTATGGAATACCGAGGTGTCGGTGTTGAAGTGGAGAAATGGAAAATAGTGATGTTTATGAAAAATGCACAATGTGTCCTTGTACTTACGTCAACCAGCCGATACCCGGTGCGACCACATTTACCCACATATGGGAAAAGGGCGTAGTCATATAATTTGCTCATATTAGTATGGGATTCCTCAACAACGAGGATGGCCTCGTTCCATGAGGGGATGGTCATGGCGACCTACCCCCTGACCTGGGTACTGGCATATGAGGATGGGGGATTGAAGGGTTCGCTCGCCGGGCAGAACTACGAGTCCTCACACTTAGGTTTCCCGACGGGGAATCTGGACTAGGTGTAGATGGAAAGGATGATAATTTCGTAGCGGTAGGATCCTATACTAGCATGTGCAAAGGACATGCTATGGTCGGCGGCTTACTTCGCATACACCCTGTATGGCGAGACGTGGCGGACACGATGAGCTGCCGGATGGGTGTGGGCTAAAAGCGTGCTACCTCTGCAGAGGGTTAAAACTATTCGAATAGCCGAGTCCTCGGATATGGACAGTTGGAAGACCCTACTTTGACCATGTGCAAGTTTTGGAAAATCTTTTAAGACTAAAAGAAATTGAAATGGTGATGGTGTGACAGAACTATACCAAATGGAGTGGTATGAGTTGTTGGAATAAATGGACCATGGTGAGCCATGGTCAGGAAAAGGAAGGGTTTTGGAGAAACAAATGAGATGGTGACTTCTTTTAAAGATAGTTATAAAACTCTTCTTACCTTTTTCAATAAAGATATAGAGATGTTTTAGGATAAATAAAAGTTGTAAGTTAAAATAAAACTAGTGCATACTCATGTTGGGGTAGTTTGCGAGTACATTCAAATGTACTCATATTGGTTTCGTCCCTGGCTATTGTCCTAGCCAGGTTACGAGGAGGAGCACTACGCCGAGCAGGAGTATGGCGACTTCTACGCAAACTAAGGATCTCCACAAGTCAGCTGCATGTCGGGTCGTCATCATTAGAATATGATGTCTACTACGCCGTAGCTTCCGCTGATATTTTGGTTTGGCCCATGAAGGCACCTATGTAAGACTTGGTCTAAATGACCATTTATGTAAGACTTTTTATTCGGTATTGTAATGGATGTAAACTTTGGTGTCCAATTCAGATTATGTGCAACGACAGACTGATCACGGGATCGTTGTGTTAAGCATAATCGGGTATTTCGGACAGCTAGTCCGGGGTCCCCACAGACTTGGTATCAGAGCCATCCCGACTTTAGGAAACCTTAGTTAGCATGGTCGTTAGACAAATGTTACAAAAAGATCAATTTCTAAAAGAAAGGAGTGAAGTATTTTTGAAAACTGCTTATCTCCAATCCTCTTACTTATGCAAAAATTTATTCTCATTAAACATTACAATTTCCTTAGTATCCTTAAAATTTTGTACACTTATCATCTCACTAATTTAAAATTTTGCTTAAAAAATTGTAGATGGCACTCTATTGGACCGAGTTCGTTCAGCTTGAGAAGGACAGCAAGCTAACGTTTGAGAGGGACTTGTTCGAGTTGAGCAAGCTGTTAGGTCGCCCCGCTCCAGAGTTTGAGGGAGCTCAGGTTGACGTTCACGGTGTCGGAAGGCTGAGCTGGCTCATCAGGTCGTCAATTCGCAGGAACATCAAGTCTCCCAGTTCCAGGACGCTCGTCTTCACCACCAAGGAGGCCACCTGGGTTAACAGTCTCTGTACTGCTACACAGAGGATGCTAGCCCGACTTTGTGAGGAGCACAAGGCAGAGTTAGTAGACTCCCGTTTCCGGTTCTACGGGAGGCGCAACTGCGACGGACACCCTACTCCATCCCCTTACCACCCGATGTTTGGGAGCTACATCATGGACATGGAGATCTTACTGCAGTGCACTCAGGATGATCTGTTGCGCACCAGGATTCAGCTTCACTTTGACCGCGAGTCGCTCGTTGAGCTTCGTGAGAATGAGGAGAAGCTGATGGAGGAGAAGGTCACTCTTCTCAGGAAGAGGGCCCAGCTGAGGAGGACTATCGTGAAGCTCCGCACGAAGGTGGCGGAGCAGGACGGGCTGATTGAGGATCTAGAGCACCATACTGACGAGATGGAGGAGGAGGGCGAGGATCTTCGCAAGGAGAACAACGCTTTCCTCAGTGACGATGATGGCTTCGTGGAGGAGATGGATTGTGAGGAGGACGACGATGAGGAGGAGTTAGTTGACGAGGACGAGGAGCCACTCGAGGCACTTCTCGAGGACGAGGAGGAGGATCCCGAGGAGCCACCCTACCAGTCAGATGCTGACGTGTTAGAGCTGGAGGTTCCACCTCAGTAGGCGAGTGACTTGATCACTACCGCAGGATTAGGTTGACCCTATCGCTAGTCGAGTCGGAGTAGTAGTTCTTTTGGAAACCAGATGTGATGTACCTTAGATGGAAGGTGATGATGTAAGCTTGATGTTGTAAGCTTGATGTTGTTATGAACTCCTTGATGTGATGTTTGTGAAAAATAAGTATGTTTGTCTTGTTAGATCTGTGTGAAATATTTTCATATAAGCCCTTAAAAATTAAATTAACCACGTGAGAAATCATCTTTTCCCTTAGTCGAACTTTTCTTGCCTTGCCTCTTATACCCGGTGTGCTTTAGGATGCCGCCCCGTCGCAGCAATGCGGAAGGATCAGGATCAGCACCACCACCACCGGACCCAACCCCCGCCCAACTTCTCGCACTTATCATGGAGGAACGTGAGAATGCCCGGCAGGAGCGCCAGGCTCATCTCGTTGCCCTACAGCAACTCGCAGCCGCTTATAACAACAACAACAACAACAACAACAACAACAACAATGGTGGTAATGGCAATGGAGATGGGAACCAGCGATCTACCTTAGGCGATTTCCAGAAAACCAACCCACCCACCTACTCCAAGGGACTTCACCCACTGGAGGCCGATGATTGGCTTCGCACCATCGACAACAATCTGGAAGTTGCTGCTGTAGGAGAAAATGAGAAAGTGTTGTATGCAACCCACTATCTCGCTGAACCTGTGATACGTCTCCAACGTATACATAATTCCTGCTGTTCCATGCTCATATTATACCATTTGCTACATGTTTTATATACACTTCGTATCACTTTTATGCATTTTCTGGGACTAACCTATTAACAAGATGCCACAGTGCCAGTTCCCTGTTTTCTGCTGTTTTTGGTTTCAGAAAGTTACTTCTGGAAATATTCTCGGAATTGCACGAAACAAAAGGCCAGGTCCCTATTTTTCCAGCACGTACACGGAGTCCGAAGGAGAGACGAAGGAGAGCCACGAGGTGGCCAAACCACCTGGCGGCGCGGCCCACCCCAGCCGCGCCTGCCTGGTTTGGGCCCCTCGGGGGTCCGCCGACATCGCCCCTTCGCCTATTTATTCCCCGAGACGCGAAAACCCTAAAACACCGAGCCTTTCATCCAGAACATATTCGCTGCCGCCGTCGTCGTCAACCCTAACTCGGGGGTTTCTGAAGCTCTTCCCGGCACCCTGCCGGAGAGGGGAATCATCACCGGAGGGCTCTACATCGCCATGCCCGCCTCCGGAGTGATGCGTGAGTAGTTCATCCTTGGACTATGGGTCCATAGCAGTAGCTAGATGGTTGTCTTCTCCACTTGTGCCATCATGTTTAGATCTTGTGAGCTGCCTATCATGATCAAGATCATCTTATTGTAATGCTACATGTTGTGTTTGCTGGGATCTGACTTATATTGATACCTATGTGGAGCTGAATATTATATTATCATGTCTATGTCATTTGTGATCTTGCATGCTCTCCGTTACTTGTTGAAGCCTTGGCCACGTGAATACTTGTAACTCCAAGAGGGGGTATTTATGCATGATAGTTGGGTTCAACCTCTATTTAACCTGGGATAGTGACAGCAAGTTCTAAGGTTGTAGATGTGTTGTTGCCACTAGGGGTAAAACAGCAATGCTTTATTCAAGGATGAATGTATTGTTTACATTACGCACATTACTTAATGCAATTGTCTGTTGCTTGCAACTTAATACTGGAAGGGGTACGGATGTTAACCGGAAAGTGGACTATTTAGGCATAGATGCATGCTGGATAGCGGTCTATGTACTTTGTCGTAATGCCCAAATGAATCTCATAGTAGACACCACAGCTCACACATGCATGTTATATGCACTTATCAATTGTCAATTGCCCAGCTGTAATTTGTTTACCCAGCATGTTAGTTATCTTATTGGAGAGACACCACTAGTGAACTGTGGACCCCGGTCCATTCTTTTACATCTGAAATACAATCTACTGCAATCATTGTTCTCTACTGTTTTATGCAAACAAACATCATTTTCCATTCGATACGTTTAACCCTTTGTTTTCAGCAAGCCGGTGAGATTGACAACCTCACTGTTAAGTTGGGGCAAAGTAATTTGGTTGTGTTGTGCAGGTTCCACGTTGGCACCGGAATCCCTGGTGTTGCGCCGCACTACACTCCTTCACCAACACCTTCGAAGCAAACCTCGTTTTCCTACTGGTCGATTAAACCTTGGTTTCATACTGAGGGAAAACTTACTGCTGCACTCATCATACCTTCCTCTTGGGGTTCCCAACTGACGTGTGACGTACAAGCATTGTTTCTGGCACTATTAACCTAGAGCCACCAACACGTTTTCTGGCGCCGTTGCCGGGGAAAACCGAATTGCTTCTGCAAGGGGAGTCTCTCACACCCAATCTCTTTACTTTGTTATTTGTCTTGCTTAGTTTATTTTTATTTAGTCTTGTTTGCTCTCTTTATCAAAAACACAAAAAAATTAGTTCCTTTTTATTTCGAATTACTATTATGACTAGTTGTTTTCAATGTCTTATCTCTATGAAACTGGGTCTCGTTATAAGAATTACCGCTTCTCTCCAAAAGGAAAACATCTATGGGAACAAATAAGAAGATTGAATGGTTTTGCTAAGAACTTGTGTTCTACATATGATGAATCCTACTGCTTTAATGAATCTCTTTGCTATAGAAGGCACAAACATCTCCCTTTCCAATGTGAGTATACTGATAATGAAACCTTGGCTGCCTATGCTAAAGGAAACTATGATTTTGGTAATCTTGAACAAATTGAAGAGTTTATTGTTTTTAAGGGTGCCCTTGAAATTAGTTCTTATCTTGAACATAAAACTGATGCCCCTTATAAATCTGAATGTATTGCCATACTTAAATATTGTTGTGATACCTACAAGGATAATAATTCTTACATTACTGAACATCTTGAGAGGATGTTTCCTCAAAAAGATGAAACTTGTGCCTTGCAGGAACCTGAGGAAGAGGAAATTGCTGAAACTGTGATCTCATTGGATGAAAAAGAGGAGGAGAGTGAAGAACAAAAGGAGGATCTACCTTCTAATGACAGTAACTCTTCAACTCTTACACTATTTAATTGCCCTCCATGCCTACCTAAGGAGGAAGAGTGTTATATTGTTGAATGCCATGATTCTTTTGAAATATCTCCTTTTGATAAATTTTACGTAACAAGCTCCTTGACTCAAGAAAACGAAATTTCAGAAATAAAACAATGGCTCCCTAATGCTATATATGATAATGCTCTTGATGATGGTCCTATATTGCCTAATGATATTTATTATACTACTATTGTCAAAAGTGGGTTTAATGACCCCACTGTTTTTGAACTTAATAAAAATTATGTGTTTGTAGATCATGAAAAGCATGCTTTATGTGATAGTTATATAGTTGAGTTTGTTCATGATGCTACTGAAAGTTATTATGAGAGAGGAAAATATGGTTTAAAAGTTTTCAAGTCACTAAAACACCTCTCTTTATGTTGAAAGTTTTGAAGTTGTACTTGTTTCATCTTTCTATGCTAGTTGCTTTATGCTTCAATAATTTTTTTTACAAGGTTCCCTTGCATAGAAAGTGGGTTAGACTTAAATGCGTTTGATATTTGCCTCTTGATGCTCTCTTTTGTTTTTCAAGTTCTATTCCTATGAGAGCATCATTAAAATCTTTTAGCCTAGCTAAAGGCATTAAAGAAAGCGCTTTAGGGAGGCAACCCTTTATGTTTTTCTCAAGGAGTTTTGTTACTTCTGTAGCAACTCCTTTGTATCTTTATTTTATCGCAATGTTGTGCCAAGTAAAGTTCTATATTGAAAGTTGATGCAAGATTTGGATTTCTGCGCAGTGACAGATTTTTAGCTGTCACGGATTTGAGCTTATCTCCCTGTAGAAAATTCTGAGAAAAATCACGCATATTCCTGAGATATGTACGCAACTTTCATTATTTTAGGCCAGATCCATCTGAGCAACTTAAGTGCCTCGAAAAAATTCGTCATTCCAGACTGTTCTGTTTTTGACAGATTCTGCCTTTTGTTTTGCATTCGCTCTTTTACTGTGTTTGTGTGGATTTCTTTGCTCCACAAAGCATTGGTGGCTGTAGCTAATGTCCAGAAGCTTTGGGATTGATTGTATCATTACAGAATATGAGAATTTTTGATTATGCACTAACCCTCTAATGAGAACTGTCTTGAGTTTGGTGTGAAGGAAGTTTTCAAGGATCAAGCGAGAAGGGTGATATTATGTGATCAAGAAGAGTGAAAAGCCTAAGCTTGGGGATGCCCCCGTGGTTCATCCCAACCATATTCAGAGAGACTCAAGCGTCTAAGCTTGGGGATGCCCAAGGCATCCCCTTCTTCATCAACAAACTTATCAGGTCATCTCTAGTGAAACTATATTTTAATTCTTTCACATCTTATGCGCTTTACTTGGAGCGTCTGTGTGTTTTTATTTTTGTTTTTGTTTGAATAAATTCGGATCCTAGCAATCCTTGTGTGGGAGAGAGACACGCTCCGCTTTTTCATGTGAATACTCATGTTCTTCACTTATATTTGTTGAGTATTCTTAACTAGCTACTGCAGTGCTTTTAGCTCCTGTTTTTCATGCATCTCTTCGAGCTGTTAGCACTTGTTTATAAATACTCTCTTGCTGCATTATATTATCATTTGGAGAGTTTATGTTTAAATTTATTGGTGTTTGTTTGGAAGAAAGAAAATGCTACATGTAGTAGTTGGTATTGGAAAAGACATATGCATTCTTGTAGATCATTGTCTTGTTTTGATTTGATGCTTTGCAATTGTTTTGAGCTCTCAAGTAGATCATGTTTAAGCTCTTGCATCATGTAGTTAAAGCCTAGTAGTGGAGAACTACCGTAGAGCTTGTTGAGACTTGGGATGCATATTTGTTCTCTCTAAGGTCTAGATATTTTCTGGTAAAATGTTTGAGCAACAAGGAAGACAGTGTAGAGTCTTATAATACTTGCAATATGTTTTTATGTGATTCTTGCTGTACCGGTTTATACTTGTGTTTGCTTCAAACAACCTTGCTAGCCTAAACTCTGTACTGAGAGGGAATGCTTCTCGTGCATCCAAAACTTGAGCCAAAACCCATGCCATTTGTGTCCACCATACCTACCTACTATGTGGTATTTCCTGCCATTCCAAGTAAATATTTCATGTGCTACCTTTAAACTATTCAAAACTTTATTACTCCTTATTTGTGTCAATGTTTTATAGCTCATGAGGAAGTATGTGGTGTTTTATCTTTCAATCTTGTCATTTACTTCTGACAGACTTTCACCTGGACTAGTGGCATATACATCCGCTTATCCAATAATTTGCAAAAAGAGCTGGCAACGGGGTGCCCAGCCCCAATTAATTACAACTTTCATTAATAATTCTCTTCACATGTTTTGCCCTGATTTATCAGTAAGCAACTTAATTTTGCAATAGACACTCCTCCATGGTATGTGAATGTTGGAAGGCACCCGAGGATTCGGTTAGCCATGGCTTGTGTAAGCAAAAGGTTGGGAGGAGTGTCATCTATAAAGAAACTAAAATACATGTGTAAACAAAAGAGAAGAGGGATGATCTACCTTGCTGGTAGAATAACGTCCTTCATGGGAGCCGCTCTTTGAAAGTCTGGTTGACAAGGGGGTTAGAGTGCCCACTACCATTCGTTGACAACAACAAACACCTCTCAAATACTTATTTTGTGCTCTCTATATGCTTTCGAAAACTTAAAAAGCTCTAGCACATGATTTAATCCCTGCTTCCCTCTGCGAAGGGCCTATCTTTTACTTTATGTTGAGTCAGTTTACCTACTCCTTTCTATCTTAGAAGCAAACACTTGTGTCAACTTTGTGTGCATTGATTCTTACATATTTACTTATTGCACTTGTTATATTGCTTTATGTTGACAACTATCCATGAGATATACATGTTACAAGTTGAAAGCAAATGCTGAAACTTAATCATCCTTTGTGTTGCTTCAATGCCTTTTACTTTGAATCTATTGCTTTATGAGTTACCTCTTATGCAAAACTTTTTGATGCTTGTCTTGAAAGTACTATTCATGAAAAGTTTTTGCTTATATGATTCATTGTTTACTCTTTATCTATTTGTTAGCAAACTATAGATCATTGCTTTGAGTCACTTCATTCATGACATGAGCCTTGCAATATATTGATCAAGATTGTGTGAAAGCATGTCTCCTCAGAAATTATTTGTTGTTATCGTTTTACCTACTCGAGGACGAGTAGAACTAAGCTTGGGGATGCTTGATACGTCTCCAACGTATCCATAATTTCTGCTGTTCCATGCTTATATTATACCATTTGCTACATGTTTTATATACACTTCGTATCACTTTTATGCATTTTCTGGGACTAACCTATTAACAAGATGCCACAGTGCCAGTTCCCTGTTTTCTGCTGTTTTTGGTTTCAGAAAGTTACTTCTGGAAATATTCTCGGAATTGCACGAAACAAAAGGCCAGTCCCTATTTTTCCAGCACGTACACGGAGTCCGAAGGAGAGACGAAGAGAGCCACGAGGTGGCCAAACCACCTGGCGGCGCGGCCCACCAGCCGCGCCTGCCTGTGGTTTGGGCCCCTCGGGGGTCCGCCGACATCGCCCCTTCGCCTATTTATTCCCCGAGACGCGAAAACCCTAAAACACCGAGCCTTTCATCCAGAACATATTCGCTGCCGCCGCCGTCGTCAACCCTAACTCGGGGGGTTTCTGAAGCTCTTCCCGGCACCCTGCCGGAGAGGGGAATCATCACCGGAGGGCTCTACATCGCCATGCCCGCCTCCGGAGTGATGCGTGAGTAGTTCATCCTTGGACTATGGGTCCATAGCAGTAGCTAGATGGTTGTCTTCTCCACTTGTGCCATCATGTTTAGATCTTGTGAGCTGCCTATCATGATCAAGATCATCTTATTGTAATGCTACATGTTGTGTTTGCTGGGATCTGACTTATATTGATACCTATGTGGAGCTGAATATTATATTATCATGTCTATGTCATTTGTGATCTTGCATGCTCTCCGTTACTTGTTGAAGCCTTGGCCACGTGAATACTTGTAACTCCAAGAGGGGGTATTTATGCATGATAGTTGGGTTCAACCTCTATTTAACCTGGGATAGTGACAGCAAGTTCTAAGGTTGTAGATGTGTTGTTGCCACTAGGGGTAAAACAGCAATGCTTTATTCAAGGATGAATGTATTGTTTACATTACGCACATTACTTAATGCAATTGTCTGTTGCTTGCAACTTAATACTGGAAGGGGTACGGATGTTAACCGGAAAGTGGACTATTTAGGCATAGATGCATGCTGGATAGCGGTCTATGTACTTTGTCGTAATGCCCAAATGAATCTCATAGTAGACACCACAGCTCACACATGCATGTTATATGCACTTATCAATTGTCAATTGCCCAGCTGTAATTTGTTTACCCAGCATGTTAGTTATCTTATTGGAGAGACACCACTAGTGAACTGTGGACCCCGGTCCATTCTTTTACATCTGAAATACAATCTACTGCAATCATTGTTCTCTACTGTTTTATGCAAACAAACATCATTTTCCATTCGATACGTTTAACCCTTTGTTTTCAGCAAGCCGGTGAGATTGACAACCTCACTGTTAAGTTGGGGCAAAGTAATTTGATTGTGTTGTGCAGGTTCCACGTTGGCACCGGAATCCCTGGTGTTGCGCCGCACTACACTCCTTCACCAACACCTTCGAAGCAAACCTCGTTTTCCTACTGGTCGATTAAACCTTGGTTTCATACTGAGGGAAAACTTACTGCTGCACTCATCATACCTTCCTCTTGGGGTTCCCAACTGACGTGTGACGTACAAGCATTGTTTCTGGCACTATCAACCTAGAGCCACCAACCTGCAAGAGCTTGGTGGGAAACTACCAAGGCTCTCCAGCAAGCTGGTCATGTCATCGACTGGGCTGAGTTCCAAGAGAAATTCCGCAAGAAGCATATTCCCAGTGGACTTATTGAGAGGAAGAAGGATGAATTCCGCAAGCTGAGGCAGGGAAGTAAAGATGTGGTCGGTTATCTGGATGAGTTTACCGACTTATCTCGGTATGCTCCTGATGATACCGATAAAGAAGAGAAGAAGATGGAGCGTTTCATGAGTGGACTTCATGATGAACTGCAGTGTGCTCTGGTTATCCATGACTTCCGTGATCTGGAGTCACTTGTGGACAAAGCCATCCAGCTGGAGACCAAGCGTAAGTCTATGTATGAAGGTCGCAAGAGGAGGATGAATGCTCAGGAAGGTTCGAGCAGCCAGAAACCTCGTATTTTTAGCAAAACACCAGGCCTGCCTATCGTCCACCACAAGCCCCACGCTCCAATTACCCTAACCGCCCAAACAACTTCAACCGCCCCAATGACAATAACCGTCCCAGAGGAAACTTCAACAACTTCAACCCCAATGCCAATGTTGTCTGCTTTGAATGTGGCAACAAAGGTCACTACTCCAGAGAATGCCCCAATCCCAAGAAGCCTGTCCAACGCCCCAATGCACCGAACAATGGTCAAGGCCGCAATGGAAATGGTAATGGCAAGAATGCCGCACCCCGCGGGAATGCTGCTGTTGTCAGAGGCCGTCTGCACCACATCAATGCTGAAGAGGCTGAAGAAGCGCCAGATGTTGTGCTGGGTACGTTCCTTGTCAACTCAGTACCTGCAACTGTTCTGTTTGATTCTGGTGCCACCCATTCGTTTATTACCGAAGAGTTTGTTTCTAAGGGAGGTTTAGTCGGGAGTCTTTTACCCAAACCGATGTTGGTACAAACCCCAGGACTGTTAGCCAAAACCAACCAGATGTGTTCCAAAACCCCCATAGAAATTGGAGGAGAAAGGTTTGCAGCCGACCTAATTATCTTAGGAAACCAAGGCATAGACGTTATTCTTGGAATGGATTGGTTAGCCAAGTATCACGGTCGTATTGACTGTGCCCGAAGAGCTGTTTCTCTCACTTCTGATGATGGAGTTGAAGTGGAGTATGCATCTGAGACCAGCCAGACCAGACCCGGATGCCATGAGAGCATAGCTCGACCCGCCCTAGATGAGATCTGTGTTGTTCACCTATTCAAGGATGTTTTCCCAGAAGAATTGTCTGGTATGCCGCCAGACCGGGATATTGAGTTCATAATTGAGCTTATCCCAGGGACATCCCCCATATCCCAAAGCCTTATCGGATGAATCCGGAAGAACTAGTTGAATTGAAGAAGCAGTTGGCTGATATGCTCAGCAAAGGTCTTGTTCGCCCAAGCGCTTCACCATGGGGATCGCCCATTATTTTTGTGGACAAGAGAGACGGTACCACACACTGTGTGTGGATTATCGCAAGCTGAATGACGTGACCATTAAAAATAAGTACCCTCTTCCCAAGATCGAGGATCTGTTCGATCAAATGAACGGAGCCCGAGTCTTTTCCAAGATCGATCTTCGGACAGGTTACCATCAGTTGAAGATCCGAGAGACAGATATTCCCAAGACCGCCTTCACCACCCGTTACGGTTTATTTGAATACACCGTGATGTCCTTTGGTCTGACCAATGCCCCAGCCTATTTCATGAATCTCATGAACAAGATTTTCATGGAGTACCTCGACAAGTTCGTGGTAGTTTTCTTGATGACATCCTTATTTATTCCAAGACCGAAGAAGAGCATGCTGAACACCTGCGTCTAGTTTTGGAGACCCTCCGAGAGCACCAGCTATGCCAAGCTTAGCAAGTGTGAGTTTTGGCTCAGTAAGTGGCATTTCTCGGACATGTTGTATCTGCCGGAGGAATTTCTGTTGACCCCGAGAAGATCCAAGCCATTGTTGACTGGTTATCCCCAACCAGTGTGACTGAAATCCGAAGCTTTCTCGGACTTGCCGGTTATTACCGCAAGTTCGTTGAAGGATTTTCCAGTATAGCCAAACCATGACCCAACTGTTGAAGAAGGACAAGAAGTTTGAATGGACTCAGAAATGTGAGGATAGTTTCCAAGAACTGAAGAAGAGACTAACCTCAGCCCCAATTTTGATTATGCCAGACGTCACCAGAGTTTCGACGTGTATTGCGATGCATCACGCCTCGGACTTGGTTGCGTTCTGATGCAAGAAGGCAAAGTTGTGTCGTACCTGTCCCGGCAGTTGCGACCGCATGAAGAGAATTACCCAACCCATGACTTGGAGTTAGCTGCTGTTGTTCTTGCTCTCAAAACGTGGCGTCCCTATCTTGCGGGACATCGCTGCGAGGTCTATACAGATCACAAAAGCTTGAAGTATATTTTCACCCAGAAAGATTTGAACCTGCGACAGAGGAGATGGATGGAATTAATCAAGGATTATGATATTGGAATCCATTATCACCCTGGAAAGGCTAATGTAGTTGCCGATGCCCTTAGTCGCAAACCTTGCACCCTGAATGCCCTGATCCAAGCCGAACAGCCAGCCTTGTTCAAAGAGTTCGAAGACTTTGGACTAGAACTTGTTAGCCATGGTTATCTCGCCAATTTAGAGTTAACCCCAACCCTGATGGATCAAATCAAAGAAGCCCAAAAAGACATGAAAGCATTGAAGGAATTAGAAGAAGATTTCCCTCGGCAAAGCACCCGGTTTTACCGAAGATGCTGAAGGAGTGCTGAAATTCAATGATCGTATCTGTGTGCCCAATGTCACGGAACTTAAGGAGTTAATCCTAAAGGAGGCCCATGAGACCCCTTATTCAATCCACCCCGGCGGAACCAAAATGTACCAAGACCTTCGAGAAAGATTTTGGTGGCATGGAATGAAGAGAGATTGGTTCTTTCGTAGCCAAGTGTGATATCTGTCAGCGAGTCAAGGCTGAACATCAGCCCCTGGATTGCTTCAACCTTTGAAAATTCCCGAGTGGAAGTGGGATGAGATTGGAATGGATTTTATTACCGGACTTCCAAGATCCAACCGAGGCCATGATTCAATCTGGGTCATCGTTGATCGACTGACCAAGGTTGCCATTTCATTCCTGTCAACACCACTATGGGCCAGTTAGCAGACTTGTATATTTCCAGAATAGTGAGCCTGCATGGTGTGCCTAAGAAGATTGTATCTGATAGAGGCACGCAATTCACCTCAAGATTCTGGAAATCCCTTCATGAAGCCCTCGGAACCAAGTTAGCCTTTAGCACAGCTTATCATCCCCAGACCGATGGCCAAACTGAGCGAGTGAACCAGATATTGGAGGACATGCTTCGCGCATGTGTTCTATCCTATGGTTCCAAGTGGGAAGATTGTCTTCCGTTTGCAGAGTTCTCGTACAACAACAGTTATCAGTCCAGTCTGCAAATGGCCCCTTTTGAAGCCCTTTACGGCAAGAAGTGTCGTACACCCCTGAATTGGTCCGATACCGGAGAAGGCAAATTGTTTGGACCAGATACCCTCCGTGAAGCTGAAGAGCAAGTTCAGCTTATTCGTGAACGCCTCAAAACTGCCCAATCCCGTCAGAAGAGTTACGCTGACACCAAGCGCCGTGACCTCACTTTCAGTGTCGGAGATTATGTTTATCTCCGAGTGACACCCCTCAAAGGAATGCAGCGTTTCCATGTCAAAGGAAAGTTAGCGCCAAGGTATATTGGACCCTTCAAGGTCATTGCTCGTCGAGGAGAAGTATCTATCAGCTGGAGTTGCCCCAGAGTTAGGAGATTATCATGATGTCTTCCACATTTCCTTGCTCCGGAAGTGTCTCGAAGTTCCTGACCAGCCATGTTTTCAAAAACATCGATCACCGCTCCATCGACCTGAACCAAGACCTGACTTATCGTGAGAGACCCCTCAAAATTCTCGAAGAAGATGTTCGTGTTACCCGAAGACGTGCGATCAAGTTTTACAAAGTCCAGTGGACTAACCACTCTGAAGAAGAAGCAACTTGGGAACGCGAAGATTATCTTCGAAGCGAATTTCCAGACCTCTTTAGTACCCAGGCCTAGCAAATCTCGGGACGAGATTTATTCTAAGGGGGGAAGGATTGTAACATCCCAAAAATATTAATCAGTATTATTATTCCAAAAATGAGAGCCAACAAAAACTTTTGCTTAATTATATGTGTTGATCTCATATTGTTGCTTGTGTTGTTTCTTTCTTGCTAATGTGTGTTGCTTGCTCTAAAGAAAAACATGAAGAAAAGAAGAGGAATAAAATGAAAATTGAAGCAAGAAAATAATGTGACAAGTGTCACATGAAATTCTCCAAGTGAGAAGTTGTTTTCCTTCACAATAAAATTCAGTGGAGTGGTAATGTAAACACTCCCATTTTATCCTTACTACTTTTCTCTCTCAACTCATATTTTGAACTAGTTTTAAAATTCTAAAGTAAATCAAATTGAAATAAAACAAAATTCCATAATTAAAACCCTATGAACAAAAATGATTCAAAACATTTTATTTTGAAATGCCAAATTTTGTGGAGCTACTACATGCTATGTGGAAGCCTCACAAATATTTGTGAATTTTTCTAAATTGTTTAAGCGCCCCAAATAAATCCTAGAAAAGCTACTGGAAATAAAAAGAAATAAAAGAAGCAGAGAAGGACCTAGTTGTAAATGGAAAAGAAAGTCCAGGGGGCGTTCTGCGAAAATGTCGTCGTCTCCTACCCCTAGCTCCCCGTCACCGTCGCCGTGTCGCCATGGCCGTCATCGCCGCTCCCAGGCCCCCCAGGGCCCCCCTTGCTCGCGTTCGTCCACGGTCGTTGCCTCTGCAGCCTCTGCGGGCACTCGAGCGCCTCTCTCGCCCCGACGCGACCACTGTCCCCCGTTGCTCGCCGTGGAGAGAACGGACGGCGCCGGCCAAATTCGCCCCACCCACTGCACGCCGACATGCATCCGTCGCCACAGCTGCTCCCAGCTCACTCCCGGACCCCCCAGACCCCTCTTCCTTGCGTGCTTGCACGCGTCGCCGAGGAATCGGGAAAATCTCCCGCCGGAGGCGCCATGGACGTTGTCCACGCGCTCCGTCCACGATACGCGCCCCTGCCCTATTTAACCACCCCCGAGCCTCGCCACAGACACCACACCGCACCACAACCACTCCACTCCCCTCTGTGCCCCGCCAGGAGGGCGTGCTCGCTGCCGCGTCGACCTCGCCGTGTCCGAGGTAGAAGGCGACCGTGGCCACGCCGTTGGGCTGCCCCATTTCCTTCCCAAACCACTGCACCGTGTTGCTTTCTCTCCCCGCACTCACCCCATCCCTTTTTCCCCTTTGATTAGTGCCCAGACGCGACCGTTGGACCTCGCCGGAGTTGCTGCCCGTGGCCGTGGAAGATCGAGAGCTCGCCGCCGACGAACCAGCCCACCCCAGCAAGTGCAACTCGGCCAGGAGCTTCCCACACGCCGCCGCCATCGATCTGCATCATATCCGCGACCTCCCGAGCCCTCTAGGTGAGAGATCCTTCCACCTCGCCATCGCCGCGCGGCAGCGCCGCCGATTTTAGGTCGTCGCCGATGCATTTGATCGTGGTCCAACGGACGCGTACCGCTTCGGTTAAATGAAAGAGAGAGAGAGACTGACGGACGGGCCCCGCTCGTCAGGATTTTATTAATTTCCACCCGCGCACTGTGTCGCTGACATGTAGGCCCCACCTGTCATAGCTTTCAACATTATCCAGAGAACAATTAAATTCAAAGTTAAACTTCTCTGTTAAGTCAGTACTGGATCCAACTTTGAAATTCAATATCTCGAGATTTAGGAATCCAAATAAATCAAACTCAATTGTTCTGGAAAGCTTATGAAATTGTTTAACCAACCCAAGTGGTCTCATATCATTTAATTAAATAGATAAAAATTATTATTAAAAATACTACAGAAGGTTTAAATTCTAAACTTGTTTGTTTCTGATACTCTGTTAGTCCAAATAATGCCAAACCAATTTTGCTAGCTTAGTACTGCCATGTATTAGCTTCCCAATTTTGGTAGAATTAATTGTGCATTATTAATTGTTTAGTATTAAGTTGAATTTTAAACACCCTTCTGCACTCAAACATTTAAATATGTTTAATGGTTAATCCATATGAATTAGGACCAATTTTTTAGGTCACATTTAGTCATGTTTAGTTACCCCTAAAGGATTTAATTGTAGGATCAACAGAACTTAATTGGTAGCTAAAACTTGATTATTAAGTTATTGGATTCAAACAATTGTGTAGGGACTTTGGTAACTCCAATTGATCCAAATCAAGTTGTGTTGTCTTCTACACATCAGTAGCTTTCCATAGAAATTTAGTTTGTATTTTTGTGACCAACAGAACTAAAGTTGTGCAATTAAACATGTTCCACAAGTTTCTGCCATAATTTTGAACATAAATAAATGATGTTTAATTCAATTATTTTGAAACCAAATTATATGGTTGATGTGTGCAGTAGCTATTTGTGATGTTTATGATTGATATGTTGTGATGCTTGCTTGAGTAGTGTAGTAATTGTTTGCATTGCTTGTTTAACGTTTAGACGAGAACGTTGCCGAAGTCTACGAGGAGGGGGAATACCTTGATCAGCAAGCACAAGAACCCGAGAACTTTGCCGAGCAAGGCAAGCTACTTCACTGAGCTTGCATTTACATACATCTATTTTGTCACATGAGTTATTCAAAAGTATCAATGATTTTGAAAACCTTTTTACAAGTACATGAAAACTATTTTGCCACATATGTAGAAGTATAAGATAGTTGATATAAAATTATAGGATGGGAAAATAATTGTTGTTTACTCAAAACTCCCTTGAAATACTTGTGTGGTTATGGAATACCGAGGTGTCAGTGTTGAAGTGGAGAAATGGAAAATAGTGATGTTTATGAAAAATGCACAATGTGTCCTTGTACTTACGTCAACCAGCCGATACCCGGTGCGACCACATTTACCCACATATGGGAAAAGGGCGTAGTCATATAATTTGCTCATATTAGTATGGGATTCCTCAACAACGAGGATGACCTCGTTCCATGAGGGGATGGTCATGGCGACCTACCCCCTGACTTGGGTCCTGGCATCTGAGGATGGGGGATTGAAGGGTTCGCTCGCCGGGCAGAACTACGAGTCCTCACACTTAGGTTTCCCGACGGGGAATCTGGACTGGGTGTAGATGGAAAGGATGATAATTTCGTAGCGGTAGGATCATATACTAGCATGAGCAAAGGACAGGCTATGGTCGGCGGCTTTCTTCGCATACACCCTGTATGGCGAGACGTGGCGGACACGATGAGCTGCCGGATGGATGTGGGCTAAAAGCGTGCTACCTCTGCAGAGGGTTAAAACTATTCGAATAGCCGAGTCCTCGGATATGGACAGTTGGGAGACCCTACTTTGACCATGTGCAAGTTTTGGAAAAGCTTTTAAGACTAAAAGAAATTGAAATGGTGATGGTGTGACACAACTATACCAAATGGAGTGGTATGAGTTGTTGGAATAAATGGACCATGGTGAGCCATGGTCAGGAAAAGGAAGGGTTTTGGAGAAACAAATGAGATGGTGACTTCTTTTAAAGATAGTTATAAAACTCTTCTTACATTTTTCAATAAAGATATAGAGATGTTTTAGGATAAATAAAAGTTGTTAGTTAAAATAAAACTAGTGCATACTCATGTTGGGGTAGTTTGCGAGTACATTCAAATGTACTCATATTGGTTTCGTCCCTGGCTATTGTCCTAGCCAGGCTACGAGGAGGAGCACTACGCCGAGCAGGAGTATGGCGACTTCTACGCAAACTAAGGATCTCCACAAGTCAGCTGCATGTCGGGTCGTCATCATTAGAATATTATGTCTACTACGCCGTAGCTTCCGCTGATATTTTGGTTTGGCTCATGAAGGCACCTATGTAAGACTTGGTCTAAATGACCATTTATGTAAGACTTTTTATTCGGTATTGTAATGAATATAAATTTTGGTGTCCAATTCGGATTATGTGCAACGACAGATTGATCACGGGATCGTTGTGTTAAGCATAATCGGGTATTTCGGATAGCTAGGCCGGGGTCCCACACTCACCAAACCACATAATACAACCAAATTGGCACTGTCGAAACATTTTTTTTCTTTTCTTTTCTCGCGTCTCTAGGGCAGAAATCAAACGCCGTCCTCAGCCCAGCCACGGCCGCACGCCGCCGTCCGTCTTTCCAACCACGCCGCGGCCTGCTTCACGCACATGCTCCCCTCCTCCCAACTCATCTTCCTCTCCGCGCACCCGGCCACGGACTGAGCTTCGGTGACTTGTAGTTCACAAGTCACCAAGCGACTTGCGCCTCATCCGTCCGTCCCTTTTAGATCCGACGGCTGAGATTCGTCCAAATCTACATGTAAAAAATAAACATATTCAGAAAAAATTGAAAAAATTCATGTCGATGATATATGTTTCGTTTTATCTTTTCTGAAAGTTTCATGCTATTTAGATGAATGGCTTGGGAATAAATAGTGTTTTATGTTTTGATCTAAAAAGGCCATGTATTCACAAATCGTTGGTCCAAATCAGATATAATTTTCACAGAATAGCTAACAAAGCATTTGTGTTTAACATGAATTTTTTCAATTTTTTCTGAATATGTTTATTTTTTACATGTAGATTTGGACGAATCTCAGCCGTTGGATCTAAAAGGGACGGACGGATGAGGCGCAAGTCGCTTGGTGACTTGTGAACTACAAGTCACCGAAGCTCAGTCCCCCGGCCACCTCCTCCCCCGTGGTCCACCTCCGCGCCTACTGCCTCGCCTCTGGTCGCTTCTCCCTCGCCCCGCTCTTCTTCAAGCGCCATGTCTCGCCCTCTGGCCTGCCCCTCTACGGCCTCCCGTTTGGCCCCGGCGTCTGCCTCGCGGGCGGGGTCAACGCCGTGGCGTTGCTCTCACTGGCCGCCGGGCAGATCAGGTTGCTTGCACCGAGGATGGCCGCGGACGGGCCCGGCGACCATGCCACCGAACCAGTGCTTGTCGTCGAGCTCCAGCAGGTCGCTGGACTTCATGCAGAACAGAGCGGTCGGCGTTGGCAAAGTCCTCTTCGGCGGCCAGCGACGACGTGACCGGGAGATCTGGAACACCATGACGGCGAGGGCAACGGCGTCCTTGATCTCCGGGCGCTGGCGAAGCTAAAGGACCCTACGGCGAGCACGGGAAGCATCCGCCAGTCGAAGTCAGAAAAGTTGAGGCAGGCCGCGGGGCCGGATAACGCGAGCGCGGCGGCTTCGTGGGCGCGGGGAAGTGAATCGCGATCTGTCGTACTTGCCGTGGGACTTGGCGAGTCGAATCTGGCGCAATTTGCAGCTTCAGTTTACTGCAGCGCCTATTTTTGGAGCTTCTGCTCATTCTTAATGTGGGGATTAGTTCCGTTTCAGTCTAAGCCAAGCAACTCTGTACGCTTGCAGTCAAATTGCTCAGAAGAGAAGGCCTGCTGTGTTTTGAGGGTGGAAAAAACCGATCAGGGTTAAATAATTACATTACTTGATCGATGAGCATATTACATTTTTTGTTTTTTTACATTGAAGTGCTGAGAAGAGAAGGCGTGTTGGTGTTTTGATCCACACATTAAGCAAGTGCGGGGAAGAAGTTAATATTTGTACAGGGTGATCTATTTTTCTCATGATGTATACTTGACTGTTTGATGCATGTGGTTACTGCTCAGAGTTTCTGAATCCTAATTAGTAAGGGTATTCTTTGGGAGAAATTGAAATAGCTGCCTCCTCTACGCTGGTACATGGTTGCGTGCTTCCTTATTTGTTTTTAAATGAAAAATTTCTTAGTGCAAAATAATGCATGATATGACATGATCAACTCATTTCTTATTATCTACACTACTTATAAAATAGCAAAAATAATGGGATTCATTTATTTTAAAGCGTTCAATTGACAAGCAACGATCTAGATTGTCCCAATGTCGAGCACCAAGTTTTTTACCAGTCCAATTGTTTGTTATTTTGATCCCTATACATACAGGGGAAGAGTGCAAAATAAATGCAAGATCTCCCGATGGAAATATCTCCAAAAAATCTTTTTATCTACTCTCCCGAAACAATCCCCTCCTTCAAGCGGAAAAAAGCCACCGTCGCCACCTCGATCTCTGGTCAATGGAGCCATTGCGATCTTCCTTCCATGCCTTCCTCTGCATCCAACCTTCATGCGTTGAGTTATGGTACCACATTGTTTAGGTATATGTGCTGCTATTGACTTGCACACAAAAAATCCACATAGACTCTGCTATGGTTTTTTCCTACTTGTAAATTGTCTATTGTAATTATAAAGACGTGTGTTACACGTACATGTCAACTAGTATATCAAAAGTACGAACTGATGGAAAGAGACTAGGCATTATATTTATATTCAACACAGACCTTATGTAAAACTTGTTATGTTAAGCTGGTTTCCCCCAGCAGCTTTACCTGCCGTTGTGGTTTTATTGAGTTATAAGCTGGACACGCCGTCTGCCGTCTTAAAAAAAGATCGATCGCGCGGGCGGGCGGGTGGGCGGGGCGGCCGCCGCCGATCTCTTCCTAGAGAAACGGCTGCGGGGTTGGAGCCAAGAAGAAACCTTGGTTCTTGCGGCCTGCCTGGTAAACTGGTACGTGAACAGGAAGCAGTCCCCTCCATACCTAGCTAGAGCTACCCCGCTGCGTCGTCGGCTAGCTTCTCCCTAATAATAATGACTACTGTGCTAGTACACTCCTGGGCTTTTACTTGGCGGGATCGCTCGCTCTATCACATGCAACGTAGTACGAGTTGGGGAATCTGTGGAAAACTTGGAGGTGGTCACCGGCCATTCTTCGAAATTACACGCATGGGAGAGCGGCCGCAGAATCAAGAATTTCCTGGTACAGTTCGTATGCACCGAGACGGAGGACAGGAGAATCGAGATGTTCCCCTAATTTGCATGTTCCGACACCGCGGGCGTGTGTGATGGCGAGTGAGTTTGAGAAGCGGACGAGATTCCAGTAGCTACGAATCTGGGTATAGGATGTGGCTGACTCGATCATGGCGTAGCTAGCCCTAGCTAGGCGCGGGAGTCTATTGTTAGCCGTCGTACGTGTAATGCCCATGGTTTATAGCGAAGAAGAAAGGCAGCCGAAGAAGCTCGCGCTACCGAACGACGACGATCTCTGTCAGCATGCACCGACGCACGTCGGCGACCGTCACCGTCGTCGCTGTCAGCGATCCCAAAAGGGCCAGCATGCTGTGTCGTCACCGATGTGCTAGATGCTCCGCCAACCGTGGTCCGTCCCTCCAGGCTTTCCTGACCGGAGTTGTTGGAACACGGGGCGTGTCTCGCTCGCTGCCGCTGCCGGCCGGCCGGGGGTGGTCGCTCGCCTCAGGTACCACCACCGTTGTTCCTGCCGGGAAAACCTGCCCGTTCTGCGTGTTTATGTCTTAATTCCTCCCTGTAACGCGCGTCTACTGGACGTCATGGACGGCGGGTGATGGTAACGGGCGGCGACCTTTTCTTTATCTCAGCGGGAGGTCGACGACGACGACGAGAGGGGTGTTCGGTGAACGACAAGCTTGGCCAGACTTTTCAGGTAGGGAACTCTATGCATACATCACTCACCGCCGTTACAGTACGAAACGCTTCCTGCTACATTTTTTTTCTTGATTTGGTGCTCGCTCTAGGCTAGCCAGCGTAAAAACAAATACTCCCCTTCGTGTCCTTTCCTCATTTTATTTTACAAGTGCGACTGAGTGCGCCCGCCCTAACGGAGATATATGAAATGACATACACGCCCTGCGTACATGTACAGGCCACTGTACATCTGAGTATATAGTATTTACCTCTGAAAACCTTTCACAGGTGCTCAGCACATCCGATAGTCTCCAACCATGTGCGTCGTACACTAACACTCATAATTGCTTAGGAGAAGTGGAGAACAGGATCGATGAGATACTGAAGCTACTGCATCATCCTCAATTCACCAGTACAAGGATGCCTGGGCCTGGCAGACACGGCGGGTGAAATGACGTACTAGAACGCAGCAATAAGCAGCCATGTACGCACCAATTGGTTGGCGGCGCAGCAAACCGAGATTAGCTCCAACCGCCGTCGTCGTCGTCCTGGCCAACCTGCAACCTCATTCACATGGATCTACGCGAAGGCGTGTAGGAGATGGATGTGGTGCCGCACCAGCACCACGGTCGCAGCCTTCATCGACGCCGCAACAGTACTCGCATGTGGAAAAGGTATCAATCAATACACATACGTCTACGCTGGGCCTCAACTAAAGCCATATGCATTCACAAGATGCTACCGCCCCTGCACCGGACAGCACGTCATGGCAGCATCACGACATCTATTGCTACTACTGTCCAGTGCAAGCAACAATACAAGTTTTTTATCGACCAGTACTACAACGTTAACCAACCGTGTCCAGATGCGTGCTCCGGTAATCTCTTGCAGCTAGCTATATATCAGAGGTCAGGTAAACTCATGACAGAAAAGCAGCGTTAACACCCCGCGGTGTTTCGAGCGCGACAAAGGAATTAAGAGGGGACTTGTCACGGTCTAATTTTCCAGGACGAAACTCAGCCCAACCACCTGCTTCTTTCCAACTTCCTTTTCCTCTCCCTTCTTCGTCGACACCTTGGAAATGGCCTCGCCAGGGGGTGGGTGGTCAAACTTGCATTGCGCCCCAAACCTGCATGTGCCGGTCTTCATGTAGAAGGCGCAAATCTCGGCATCCTGCATACAATATCACCCAGTTTGCGTCAACTTTAAAGTGGATATATACCAAAACAGGGACAAATGGACAAACCAAATAGGTCCCAGCTAAGAATTCAGCATAAAAGCTCATAGTGATGGACTACAGATTTAGTTTTTGGTAACGATGAGCAATTGACATCGGTAGGTCAAAGGAATACTGCCATCACCAATGGCTAACTAACTTATAAAATACAATGGCTGAATTGTTTCTGGATGTTACCTCTCTCCTTGGAAGGCCAGCAAGAGTAAGCGTCACAGGTTGCTGAGAGGGCTCCAAGTTCACAATGCGATCGGGTGCAGAGCGATCAACTGGATGGTGAAACTTGCATTTTTCCATGAACTTACAAAACCCCGTCTTCATGTAGAACTGTATCGAAAAAAGCAAAATGAGGAAAACAGTGCAACTTGTAGGACATACAGAGATAGTTATGTACATACATCACAAACAGTTTCTCCAGGCCTCTGAGGGTAGGCGATTGGCTCAGGTTCAATCTGCATTTTACAAGACAACATGTCAGTTCGTGCATCAGGCAACACAAATTTATAATTCCTTTGTTTACCCTTACAGGCGCATGTGTCGCATGAAAATCAAGGCTTGGAAGGAAATTGGCAGCTGGATTTAGCATCTCGAGAGGGACAACAGAGGCTGGAGTAGGAAGAAGAGATTGACCCAGTGGAGCCACTAGTGGAAAATTCAGAACTGCGTGAGCACAGAAAAGCACCGTTAAAAAGACATGCACAACAATACAGCATTGTATAGCAAAATTCATGCTCAGGGAAACGTGCTCAAAATTGGTATATTTTTGTAACTATAAGTGCAAAATGCTGCTGTTAGACTGAAGGTTTTGAGTCTGAGGCAAGGACGGGTTGCATCAAAGATTCTCTGGCCGAGGTAGCTACTTAATGTTTGGCTGGCTGTTTTTTGCAACAAAATATGTTCTAGTATGCCATTGCAAAGAAGGTATGACAGGGCCATGTCTGTGCCAGGAAAAAGCATGTTTTCTTTGTCAAAATGAAAACAAGATTTAAGTTTGAGAAGATTTTACACCCGAAATTGGTAGCTTTATATGTCCCAGTTCTGCATCTATGAACCAATTTTTCAATTCAACCAATTGTACTTTCGGCATGCATTTTACGAACCAATTGTACTTTCGGCATGCATTGTACGAACCAATTGTTCAATTCAACCAGGGCAACACACAGCGAGTTATACACTGAGTTAGCTGGCGATGGTTGTCTGAATATAAACAACGAACCTTGTTTAAGTTGCTCAGGATGGTTGAACCGACATAATGAACCATACATGCAGCTGTAGAGGAATAAAAGGAAATGTGAGATCAAGATGCCCCACGCACATGTGCAAAGTCACAAACGTGACACAGTCAACTGAAAATAGCAGGTATTTTGCTTGAGAATATGGTACCTGCCCGTCTTAACATAAAATGAGCAATCAACTTCACCCTGCAATACAGGAAGAGAAAGGTATTCACCGAACAAGCATGATGCTCTTTCACTTGGATCCAGATAGCAGAAAGTGTGGTATTCCAATATATGTAGCATCAAGATATACAAGTATCTTGTAAGTCTCAGAATACAATAATCTACCGTAACAGAACTTGTAGAGAGAGGAATTTTGGCCACATACATACTAAAATGAGTGAGTCTAGACTTTTTTTTTTTTGAGGGGAAGAGTCTAGACTTATTTTGTACATAGATTCACTCATTTTAATATGTATTTGGCCAAAATTGAAATGGTAGGTAGAGTGCCTTATAAAAGTGAACGGAGGGAGTAATATTTTTTTTGTTGAATACTCATATCGCAGAATCTCCAGAACACACAGTGTGTGATTAAAATTGTTGTCTTGAAATACAGTCACAGGCGTATTGATACCATTTATAATGAAAGACAGATAATGGGTGTAGAATTAAAATTTACTGGTTTAGACAGAAAAAAAGAAAGTAGCACTTGATAAATCACATACCGGTCTTATAGGCAAGCCCTTTGAGTTATGCTCCTTAGCAACTGGTGTTAACTTCTTTGCTGAAACTGAATTATCAGCCGCAGCGTTGTGCCCTGCTGCTTCAACAGTTGCTTTATTTTCAGATTCATTTCCACTCGAAGGTACCTTTGTATCCTTGGCATGACTGAACTTACAATTTTTGCCAAATTTGCATTTGCCCTTTGGGTAGTGCTGAAGTATGAAAACACAATTCAGAACAGCTTTCTACATTATGTCATATGAGAGAGAGGTGTGTGGGTGGGGGGGTATAGCCTTTTACCGGGCAAGGCTCATCAGGCTTTATTTTGAAGGCAGAATTATCAGAAACTATCGGCTCCTGCGGTCAAAGCATAACACAAACACATTGAGATTTGAGATCATTAGAGTTCCAGTTATCAAATAAGAAAACTTACTTCATTGCCAGTTCCAACCACTGTCGCATTATCCTTTTCCTTTGGATGGTTGAACTTGCATTTTGCTCCAAACTTACACTTACTAGTCCGTATAAAAAACTGCACCATCAAGAACAGTTATATGAACATACTGGTTGATCAGACAGATTATGACATAGGACTATGAGCTGCTTACGGGGCAATCTGGTTCCCCTGGTCGTTCGGGGTAGGATTCCTCAACCGTCGAAGCCTGTAAAATGATTTTTAAGCAAGCAAGAGGGAAATAAACTTTTGGAGGAATACAAGACAGAAAGTACAACTGCAAGGTGGTCTTAGAAGACTGAAGAATAACAAAAGTGATAAGCAAATCCAAATCAAAGGCGAAAAAGTTTCTGGTAAGGTGGTCCAAAAAGAAATACTCCATGTGTGTCCCCAATAGACTTGAGACTGTAGATGTTTATTCAGTTCAAATATGAATTGGGCATTCTTAGAAAGATAGAAAAGGCCACGAGGTGGACATATCTTTACTATTATATAAATGGGAGTTCGTGCGGTGGCGGTACTTTGTACATCGCTAGCAACTCCCTTTTCCACCTTCCTAAAAAGTCTCCAACAAAAAATGAAATTGTACTCTCCTCTGTTCCACCTCCTATAATTTTCTTTACAAAAAATAACAATGGAACACAATGAACCCATATAAACATAACCACCTTACTAAAATATAATGACAATTGAGCAGAGTGAAGTGTGGAGTGGAACAGGGTTTATGGTGCAAGTGGCACCATAAGCCGAGCAGGAGCTTGAAGGAGCACAGTGGTATGACCTCTCTGGATTGGACTGAGCCGACAACTATGGCTTAACACCATTAACTATACTTTGTATCCAAGTATTTTGTTAGTATCAAGTGACAGCAACAGTTGGAGCTGCAAGGGGGCAGTATCACTTCAAGAGATACAGGCAGCAATTTGTCCAACACGATGAGGCTAGGTGAATTGAAAGGGGGTGGTGGGTGCCTCATTTTTCTCAATGACCCCCTCCCCCACTAAATAGTTATTCAATTCAAGCTTGGCTCTTGGAATGGAAGGTACCATTCCAGTGCACCATTGAGGAGTCAAATATAATATATAAACAAAGGGAGAATGGATTATTTGATGCATAGTTCATTGGCTTCATATGCCCTACCTCAATGTAACAGATCTTGTACCCTTTTTCATTGGTCAATCATAATTTGTCCTGTGTCTACTATGAAACAGTTTTGCATTTAGGAGTGGTTGTAGGTCAGTTCGATGGAAGCAAGAGGCATGCATGATATAAGAGGGCATGGTAAATTAGGAATTTTCTAAATTAATTAATCTGCAATAAGAACTATCTGAACATGATTTGAAGTTAGATGAGTTCTCTGACGCAAACAGAATAGTGCCTTTCTGTTTTGAGCAAAGAGGGAATGCAATAAATTCATTTCAAGAAAATTTTGAACCAGATATGGAATAAATACATGACTAGAAAAGAGCCAGCCAAGATGTAACAGGCTTCTTGTTGTAAGGACAAAAGATACTCCCTCCGTCCAAAAATAAGTGTCTCAAGTTTGACAAAAAGTGGATGTATCTATACATCATGTATAGATACATCCACTTTTTGTCAAACTTGAGACACTTATTTTTGGACGGAGGGAATATGTTTTACTATTAGGCACATGTCTAGATACCTCCACTTTTGAGCAAACTTGAGACACTTATTTTTGGACGGAGGGAATATGTTTTACTATTAGGTAGATCCAAACTGCAAATGTACTTAGGTGGCAAAACAAAGTTCTAGAGTCTGTTTGGCATCGCTGTGTTGTGCAACGGAATCAGGTCAGACAACTGACACACTAAAGAAGAATGTTACCGAGAATATCTACTGCTTCCAGTAAAATATTATTACCCCAGGAAAAAGAGGTGATGAATTACTCAATAATTTGATATGTCCATAAGTGGCAAAACAAAGTTCTTTCAAAAGCCATTGGGATGCCAAAGCCAAATGCACCCCCATATTTACTAATGGGGAGCAGACAAGCATACTTGGACCATACGTTATTCTGTATCACCAGAGATTCATATACAGCAGTATAATCATAATAAATGTGTAGACCAGTGATGCAGGAACATTATAAAACATATATAAATCTGGAAGTATCCAAGCACATGCTTAACATCGATGTATACAAGATTAAGAGTCACCATAAGATCACAGATTTAAGCTACATGATGTACTAAGAGTGATGATTGCTGATTCTTTATTATGAGGTTCAAGCTTGGGATATCACCATCCCTGAAGCTTGACTAAACTGTTAATGACTTAATATTCTTGTGCAATTATAGCCGTGGCACAAATCAGAAGGCCCAGACATGTGCACATGCTTCAAACAGCATATACGATATGCGTCAAAAGCTGAAAAGGATAACAGGAATGGGACAAATGACTTTAAGTACGTATAGAACATTTGGTTCACACTTTATTTTATCAAAAAAATAAAGTTTTTGTTTAAATCTTTGTACTTAAGATGGGCCTACATTCAAAACTATTCTTTGCTCCAGCTGCTAGGCATTGTTAATTGTAGTAGCAAGGTGTATGTAACAGATAAAGTTATCCTTAAAACATATATAATTGGATCAGTTTGCATGGGTTAATAGTAAATCTTTCGTGCATACTTAAGCAGGATGGTTCTGGGTTTATCTGAAGCTCAAATACATGAAATCGCGATCTAAACAACACACTGATAGCACCTGATGAGAGAAAGAAAGAATCCTAGCATCAACATTAGAATCAATACGGTAACTGTCGTTCTTCACGTTGATATTGTCAATCCCATTACTGGAAACTTGACTTTATTTTTGCTGCAGAGTTTGGTCAAGGAAACAAGGATGATCAAAAGTACCTATTATTTTCACTGCCAGCAGCAAGGATTAAGAGTCGCTCAACTAGTCAATAGTAGTCGTACTTGCATTCCAACCGAAACCTCAACTAGTCGCCACTACTTGCGACTAGTTGTGACTCCACGAGTCGGTGCCGACTCGTAATCCTTGGCCAGCAGTATTAATGGCAATACTTTTTTTTTTAAATAACCTTAACATCTTACAAAAACTTACTATAAATTGACATAAGATACTTAGATCTCTAGAAAACATAAAAATGAAAGATAATCACCTCTTTCCAATTTGGAATCCCACCCTCTGGAACCAATTGTGGATGGTCAAATCTGCAGGCTTCTCCATACACACATGTTCTGTTCCTCATATAGAAGGCACAATATTTTTCCCCAGGTCGCTGTGGATGAATAGGAAGGCTGCTTTCAAGCCTAGGGCGTTTAGCCATAGTGTTTGGAGAATATAAAGCCTCACTCTGCCCAATAGTACTATGACTTCCCATAATAGATTGATGATAGAGAACTATAGTAGATATACAAAAGAACTTTATAAGCTAGCGGTATTAGACAACCATTTACTGGAATAAATAGTACTGTAGTATTAATAATATACTAAAATGAATGGTACAAAATTATAATCAAACTAAATATAATGGGATCGCAAGAAAAGTTATGAGGAAACAAATATATTAAGCAGCCTCACACTCGAAAATTTAGCAGTACCATATGTCGAATGTTTATTGACAGAAGCACAGACGAACTAAGACATACGATAGTTCACAGAACATCATGGGAGATTTCTCCAACACCTCAAAAGATAGTCTTGCATAAGCACATATACAGAACAAGAACACCAGGGAGCAATCTCTAGAAATTTAAAAAATAGACTTGCACTTTGTTTTCTAAAAAATTATAGAGAAATTTATTTCGAATTGAAATCACCACAACATAAAACAAAAGAGAAACAGTAAAGTAACTTATGTGGGGAAAAAGTAACTTGTCCAGCATAAGAATTAGATAGTTTGATCATCATCATTTCAATGTGTAAGATCATCCTCATTTCAATGTGTAAGAATTAGATAGTTTGATCATCATCATTTCAATGTGTAAGATCATCCTCATTTCAATGTGTAAGAATTAGATAGTTTGATCATCCTCATTTCAACGTGAAAACCAACTAACTTATGTGTAAGAATTAGATAGTTTGTACGGCTGCTGAGGTTCCCCCCTTAAATTCAACAATGCTACTTTAATCTTATTCTACCTGAAGATTCTAAGATGTCTGAAAAGGTCAAAACTTCACACACCGAATGAAATTCTTACCGCTACAGACCCATCAAAATCCAAAAGAATCTACCACATATTTTCCTCCAACTTGGACAAGCCCCCAAAATTTTGATGCGGTGCAGAAGCTACTTAAGAAAGAACTATCAGAAGATTCTCCGACTGAAAGGCCAGTGGAAGTAGGTGGCTGATTTCGAATTGCTTCAGTCATACAGCAACTAACCCGTGAAAAAATTTCTGACCCTCCATCTCACTTGTGCAAACGCTTAGAAACCAGTGAAGAATTGACTACAAGACAGACATAACCACATAGAGGCTAGTGGCACTAACACGCTTTCTCCTTATTTCACAACTGATACAATTGCGGTCTGGTGTATCCGATGAAACTCAGTAGCATTATCCAATAAACGTAGTAGAACATCACCGCTTAACAGAAGAGGACATGGGCATGGGCTGCTCTTACCATCCGCTGGTCGCCTGGCGCCGACATGAACGTCGAATGCGCCGGAGGAGGAGGGGTAGGGGGGCGGGTCGCCGGCGTAGCGGGCCGCGATGAGGTCGATCTCGTAGGAAGAGTACCTCGGCGCCGCGTCCTCGCCAGGAGCAGCGCGGCCGTATGGGTAGAAGGGGTAGTCCGACATCGCCGGCGGCGTACGAGTGCGCTAGGGTTTCAAGGGCTCGCGGTGGGGCGAAACCGCCGTTCTCAGGGTGGATGGACTCTTGGTTTTGCGCAAGCACTCGCCCATCGTAAGAAGGAAACTCCTTTATTTCTAAATCATGATGAGGAAATTGTTTGTGTTCGTTTCTTCCATATTTTCTTACGCGTTTCTTTCCTTTTTTTCGTATTTATAAATTTGTCCCCCCTAATAAATATTTAAAGTTAGAGCATCTTCACCAAACACCCTATAGTCTTAAATCCTAATCCCTAAAAACGTCTATAAACAAAAAAAAAATGAAGAAAAAAAACAGCTCCACCACAGTCCCTAAACGGGACAATGACCTCCAATCCCTTTTTTTTTTTAACCTCCTAAAAGCACCACACCTCTCTTCCAAATAGGAGGTTCCAAAACGACCCCTCCACTGTCCCAAAGCGAAGCAAGGCCCAACGGCTCAAAAAATCTGCCATGTGGCCGCCATTTCTGCCGATGTTCACTTCCCCGCACCCAAGCCATTTTCCGCACGGCCGCCACCCCACCCGGCCCGATTTCGGCCAGAGAAAGAGCTCCATAACCGCATGAAGCTCCGTCACCAAGCTCCTTCGCGTGTTGGGACGCACCAGGTGCAATGATTGCACCCCAAAAAACTTGTCCCTGGCACAACCACCAAGATCCATCTCAATGAGATAGCCATGGAGCTTATAACTAGACGGGTGCGGAATCGGTGAAGCGCGTCGGGGTAGTACAGTCATCGGCTCCTCGTCTTGGACAACTCCGCCGCTCGTGGTCGTCACCGGATTGACGGCGCTCCGCCTCGACCCAGGCTTGTCGGCAAAATCAGAGTTGTCCCATTCATGATATGTGGTCGTTTTAGTGTGATGTATGACGTCCGGTAAGTTTATGATTGTTTGAGTTGAAGTCAAATCCATCGGACATGTAGCAATGGATGATGTAGATGACGATGTTGGATGGCTTCAATGATCTCTTCATACAGTTATTGGTGTCACGGTTGCCCCTGGTGCCATTTGTTGAGCGGTCATGTTCTATGACGGTCATGTGGACGTGTTATGATCTCGTTTTTTTTTTTGCTTGGTTTCCTCGGATTATTGGGACAATTTTTGTTGAAATTCGGACCATATTTTTTTTACGGAAATAGCAAGCTTTATTAATCAACAATGGTCATGTCCCTTACAAGTAAGGCAAAAAAAAAGGTGGATCATCTAGCCAGGAACGCTTGCCTCGCTAACTCGTCTGCTACCTTGTTTGATTTTCTAGAACAACGATTAAAGTTTGCTATTACAAATGCACATGCTAAATGTTGGCGGTCATTCAAGACAACAGTCGCTGGTCCAAAATAAGCGTCCTCATTCTTCATTGCTTCCATAACCACCATGTTATCTGGATTGACCAAAATTTGGTTACAACCCAGGTGTAGTGCAAGTTGCAATCCATGCAGAAGCACCAAGGCCTCCGCCGTTTCTAATATTGTGAACTTGCACCCAAAGTTGGTTCTTCGTGTCGAGAGTCCCAAAAACAACACGTGTTGATCCACTATCTCTTCTCTTCATTAAATGATGCATCCACATTTAGCTAGTTTGAGCGATCCACCCCTAGGCTTCTCCCAACCATATCTTCTAGTTCCATTTTTCATTTGATTTTAAAGCCACATAATAGTTAGTCGCAAGAACATTGATTGGCATGGATGTTCTTGACGGTGACTGTAGCTTCTCTTCTTTGAGGAATTGTCTGCATCCCCACCAGATGTACCATGCCCCACACTGAGCATGATATGAAGCTCTGATTAGCCCAAGACCAGTGACTTCTTTGTTCTCAAGCATATCAGATCTCAAGTGTTACCGACCCGATCCATCAGCAACTAATACTTCGATGATAAACTCCTCAATATCCAAAACCCTCCATACTATTGTAGCTCGCTCACAAGTAAAAAGTGCATGTCGTATGTCTTCCGTATGTCTTCCGCGTGGGGATGTAGGCGGACGGTACAACAGGACGTGACGGACTGTCCGCTCGGCACACTTTTGCTAATCCTATGCAGTGAACTTGCTTTAGCCAATCGCTTAATCAGCAGATGAGGCAACCTGACGGACAGAAATTTCGCTCAGGCGGACGTCCGCCTACATGCCTATTTCCTCGCCTTGCGAGCATATGGGGCCTTGAGTGCTAATCTTCATGTGTTTGTGGGCTAGTGAAAGTGCATGAGCCCTCATGTGTGGTTTTGATAATTAATGACAATCTCAATGGACTAATGGTTGCATTGAGCTATCCTTGTAGGGCTTGTCCATTGGCAATGCTTGAACACCATGCGTTGGTATCAAGATTGAAAGAAGAAGATAAAGTGATGACCAAAGTAATATTCAAGGTGTGATCCACACAAATGGTCATCTAGAGTTGAGCTTATTGCAAGTGTGGCTTGGAAAAGAAGATTGAGTGAGCATTCATGTTTATCTCCAAGTAATCATCTATATCAAGAGAAGAAGATGAAGTGCAAGTGGATACATGAAGACGGGCTAAGCGAGGCTCTCCCATAATGTTGTATGGGGGAGTATTTAGAGAAGTCTTCATCAAGCATGTGCTAGCAAGCACAATCAAGAAAGGTGTTCCAACTTGAGGGAGTCAAGATCGACATCATCTAGCTCAAGTGGAATGCGCAAGGCAAAGGTATGATCTTGATAGAGTTTCTATTTTACCGGTCTCATGGTGTTAGTGGGAGACCAGGTTATAGGATAGACGGCGTACTATCAAGAGGGGCTCTCAAGTGAGTAACTTGATCGCATCTTTGTGGAAAGCTCAAACCTTTGCATACTTGGCATCATCATCTTTCTTGGTTTTTATTTGGTTTTTCTCCTAGTTGGGTTTTGGTGCTCGTCGTGATCTTCATGACAAGCCCAAGTTGTTCGAAAACGGATTTTGGTTAGAAAACTTGTTGTGTTTTCGTGTTGGAAATATTATCGGTTTATCTGTGAGGAATGTTCCACACCTTCCCATGTGTGTCAACTTAACTCTATTTATGGCTTTTTTAGCTCTTATCGTTACCTTTCCAACAAAATTGGTTTCACCCGATTGGGAGTTCGGACGAAAAAGTTATTGCATTTTCTTCTCTCTGTTTCTGCAGCCTTTTAGGCTGGCCTGGCCGGGCCCAAGGCCGGGCCTCTCGGGTGGTCTGCCAGCCTAGGCCGGGCCTCTCGGGTGGTCTTCCGGCCTAGGCCGACCTCGAGGCCGGGCCCAAGGCCGGGAGCCTCTGGTGGGTGGCCGGCCTCCTTCAGCCCCAGGCCGGACCTCGCGAATTTTGCCCAACGGGCAAATTCCGCCCCACCTATTTATAGGCCTTCTTTCCCAACGGTTTTTTCTAAGTTTTTTTAGCACGTTTTTTCCCTCTCTCTCCTCCATTGTTGACCTTGAAAAGCTTGCCTTCCTCTCAGTCCCTCTCATGATTCTTGCATATCTTTGAGGGAAAAGTGAGAGGAGATCTAGATCTACATTTCTACCAATCCATCTCTCCTCTAAGTGAGGGGAACCCTTTGGATCTAGATCTTGGAGTTCCATTTGTTGAGTTCTTCTTTGTTCTTCCTCTCTTCTCTCCCATAAGCATTAGTTGCTTTTGGTGGGATTTGAGAGCGAAGGATTTGATCACTTGTGCTCTTGCCATTGCATTATGTATTGGTTTGTGCTCTCCACGAGGATTCGTGGAAGTTGAAAGTTTGTGAGCTTGTTACTCTTGGGTCTTTGGACCCTAGACGCCTTTTGTGGTGGTTGAGACCTTTTGTGGTCACTTGGGAGCTCCCAATCCTTTTGTGCGTTGTGCCTCAAGATTGTTGTAAAGGCTCCAGATTTCACCTTGAAGGATTCCGAGAGTGGAAGGTGAACCGAACTTTTGGGCAAGGTTCATCGGAGAATAGGGTGAGGCCATTTGTGGCATCTTGGGTTTGAAACTCACACCCCTCCAACGAGACGTACTCCCCTAAAAAGGAGGAACTCGGGAATACATCATCGTCTCGGCGTGCCTCGGTTATTTCTATACCCGAGCTCTTTACTTATGCACTTTACATTGTGATAGCCTTCGTGCTTGAAGTCTTATTTATTGCTATCACTTTGTTGTTTGTCTTGCTTAGCATAAGTTGTTGGTGCACATAGGTGAGCCTAGTATATTTAGGTTGTTGGCTTGTTAATTTAAACATCTGGTTTTATTCCGCAATTATCAAGCCTAACCCGGAAAAGTTTTAAATCGCCTATTCACCCCTTTCCCCCTCTAGGCGACATCATTGTCCTTTCAGCTAGGATTGCTCGACATGGTAGAGTTCCATGTAGCGCTTTACAGCAAAATATCTCGATCTTCGTTGGTACACAGAGTCCCCATAGTTTCGACCACACATTATTAATCTGGACTGGTCCCATTCCATTTGTTCTCAAAAAAATCTGGCCATGTTGGTGATCCCACTTCACATGGTAAGCCGTTTTGACAAAAAATAAACCCAACTTGAATGATCCCAGGCCAAGAGATCTTACATTCCCTCATATAAATGAATTTGTAATATGTGTCTTGCATTTATAGGCCATAAGGTATCATTAATCATCCGTTCGTCCCATGGACCAGTTGAGGGGTCAATTAGCTCCTCCACACACGATAACGGTACTTGCCCTCTTGAAGTGAGTATTTTCCTTGAATTACTAGAGGGGATCCAGGGGTCATCCATATATTAACATTTATGCCATGTCCAATTCTCCATATACACCCTTCCTGTAGGCATTGAACCCCAGCCATGATGCGTTGCCAAGTAAAAGTTTAACCCTTTTTCAACTTGGCATTTAAAAGCTCCTCATCTAGGAAACAATTTGCCTTCAAGATACTAGCACATACAGAATCTTGATATGTTATTAGCGTCCAAGTCTACTTTGCTAGCGTAGCCAAGTTAAACCAATGAATGTCACGAAAACACATACTTCCTTTATCCTTTTGAATACACATCTTTCACCACGCGAATCAATGCATCCTCTTCTGGTTTTTCTCGTCACCCCACCAATATTTGGATATCACCTATAATTTACTTACATGTAGATTTAGGTATTTTGAAGACCGAAATCGCATAAGATGGGATGGCTTGTACCACCACTTTGAGAAGCACCTCCTTTCCCCTAGGAGATATATTTTTTCTCTTTCCACCCTTCAATACGCTACAAACCCGATCCACTAGGTATTGAAAGCTATATGTCCTCTCCGCACCAACATGAGTTGAGAGGCCAAGGTATTTATCAGTTAGAGATTCGGCTAGTATGTTGAGTATGGTGCACACACTCGCTCTAACATCCACACCAGTATTTGGACCAAAAAAGATACAAGATTTTGCCTCGCTCACCAATGTTCCAGTTGCTGCACAATATTGATTCAGAATTCTCTTCAAAGTGTTTGCATTATCCTCATTATCCTAAATCAACATTAGAGAACCATCGGCAAATAAGAGATTCGATACAGCTGGGGTGTTCCAGCACACCCAAACTCCTTGCCGGTCACCATTATGTTCAACATGGTCTATCAAACTCGTTAGCCCCTCTACATATAACAGAAAAAAGATGGGGGATAAGGGGTCCCCTTGTCGTAGCCCTCTAGTTTATTTGATCCTGTTGGATTCTTGTGAGTTAAAACTGACATGACACTCCACTGATGATACACATGACATAATCATCTTCACCCATCTTTGCTTAAACCCCAACTTACATAGCATTTTCTCCAAAAAAAAAAAAAAACCATTCCATACGGTCATACGCCTTGTGCATATCAAGTTTGACAACACAATGTCCTGTTCTACCCTCCTTCTTCCTCTTTATAGTGTGTAAACACTCATACACTACAAGCACATTGTGTGTAAAAAGATGTCCCGACACAACCGCTCTTTGGGTCGGGCTGATTATCTCCGGTAAAAAATCTTCATGCGAGCTACCAACTTTTTAGATATGATTTTGTAAATCACGGTACATAAACAATTAGGCCATTATCACCTTCTCCAGGAATTGAATTTCAGGAATTATCACAATAATTGTACCGTTCCATCCCTCTGGGATATTGCCAGAGTTTATCGCCACCAAAACTTTACGAACAAGCTCCGCCTCCGTCATATGGTAAAACCTTTTTATAGAATATGGCATGAAGACTGACCGACCCTGGGGCCTTTAAATCTCCAATACTGAAAAACGCCTTCTTCAGTTCATATGCAGTAAAAGGAGGAAGTAATCGCTCGTTCATCATTGGTACTACCCTCCTTTTAACTTTAGATCAATCCATTTTTAGAAAAAATCAATCTCTGGGTCAGGCTCTATAATCTTCTGGACAATATTATTCAATTAACGACGCGAGGCAAAACATTTATTTTGGTCATCAAATATTAGTTACATCGTTTATAAGTGTATCCGAAATAAAGATAGGGGGTTCATCGACCCAATTACAAGCATTATTTAAAAAGCAGAATCTAGCTATTTCATGAGCTACCTGGTTTGCTTCCCTCGGACAGTGATTAAAGATACTATAACTTACGGAGGAGACAAGTGAAAGTGCATTTTCCCTCATATGTGGTTTTGTTAATTAATGACAATCTCTATGGACCAATGCTTGCATTGTGCTATCCTTGTATGGCTTGTCCATTGGCGAACACCATGTGTTGGTATCAAGATTGAAAGAAGAAGATAAAGTGATGACCAAAGTAATATTCAAGGTGTGATCCACACAAATGGTCATCTAGAGTTGAACTTATTGCAAGTGTGGCTTGGAAAAGAAGATTGAGTTAGCATTCATGTTTATCTCCAAGTCATCATATATATTAAGAGAAGAAGATGAAGTGCAACTTCAAGAGAAGCATATCGAAGAAATCCTATGCTTGAAGCTTGTCACCCATTTGGAGATATTGCTCAAGTGAAGATGTGCCTAAGAGAGGCTCTCCCATATTGGTGTATGGGGGAGCGATATGTGAGTCTTCACCAAGCAAAGCGCAATCAAGAAAGGTGGTCCACTTGAAGAGATCAAGATCGTCATCATCTAGGTCAAGTGGAATGCGCAAGGTAAAGGTATGATCTTGATAGGGTTTTATTTTACCGGTCTCATGGTGTTAGTGGGAGACCGGGTTATAGGATAGACGGCGTACTATCAAGAGGGGCTCTCAAGTGAGTAACTTGATCGCATCTTTGTGGAAAGCTCAAACCTTTGCATACTTGGCATATCATCTTTCTTGGTTCTTATTTGACTTTTATCCATGTGAGGATTTAGAGCTTGTGTTCATATCCATACCAAGCTCTAGTTCATCTAAAACGGATTTTATATGCATATCTTGTGTCGTTTTTTATGTTGGAGGTTTTACCGGTTTCTCTTTTATAGAGAGGTCTTAACTTTCCTTATTTGGTCTTCTCCTCACATGATGTACTATGATGTTTCTCTGCATGATCTTGTAAAGCTCTTCGTTACGATTCCAACGAGCCCAAGATCATTGAAATCGGAGTCCGGATGAAAAAGTTCTTGCAGTTTTTATTTTGCTGTTTCTGTTAGTTTTCAGAAAATCGGATATTCCGATCCTTCTGGAAATATCTGGTTGGAAATATCCGGTGACCATCAGAAGGTTTCAAGAGTTGCGCGGCTCTCTGGTTTGGGGCGGAAATTCCGGTCCAAACTTGAACCGGAGTATTCGGTCCCCTGTTTTTCCTGCAACGGCTCTATTTCGTGGGTCCTATAAAAGCCCCCCTTCTTTCCCAAAGGGATAGCTCTTGAGCACGAAAATTCCCCCCATTGTTGACCTTCTTGAGCTTGGATTTCTCTCTATTCCTCCATGATTCTTGCCTCCAATTAGAGGGAAAAGAGAGAGGAGATCTAGATCTACATTTTCACCAATCCATCTCTCCTCAAAGTGAGAGGAACCCTTTGGATCTAGATCTTGGAGTTCCATTTGTTGAGTTCTTCATTGTTCTTCCTCTCTTCTCCCTCCACAAGTATTAGTTGCTTTTGGTGGGATTTGGGAGTGAAGGACTTGATCACTTCTTGTGTTCTTGCCATTGCATTTGGTGCATCGGTTTGCTCTCTCCACGAAGATTCGTGGAAGTGAAAGTTTGTGAGCTTGTTACTCTTGGGTCTTTGGATCCTAGATGCCATTGTGGTGGTTGAGACCTTTTGTGGTCACTTGTAGCCATCCGGGAGCCCCCAATCCAGTTGTGGGTTGTGCCCCGGGTTGTTGTTGTAAAGGCTCCGGATTCCGCCTCGAAGGATTCCGATAATGGAAGGTGAACCAAGCCATTGTGTGAGGTTCATCGGAGAATAGGGTGAGGCCATTTGTGGCGTTGAGTATTGAAGCTCACACCCCTCCAACGAGACGTACTCCCCTCAAAAGGAGGAACTCGGGAATACATCTTCATCTCCGCATGCCTTGGTTATTTCTATACCCAAACTCTTTACTTATGCACTTTACATTGTGATAACCTTTGTGATTGAAGTATTATATATTGCTATCATGTTGTTACTTGTCTTGCTTAGCATAAGTTGTTGGTGCACCTAAGTGAGCCTAGTATATTTAGGTTGTTGGCTTATTAATTTAAACACATAGTTTTATTCCGTAATTATCAAAACTAAACCGGATTTTTTTAAAATATCCTATTCACCCCTAGGCGATATCCTTGTCCTTTGAACAAGTAGCGGAGGAAGAATCAAAATATAGGTGTGGCGGAATGAACAGGTACTACACAAAATTAACTAATCTATGCACAACTACACATACATACTATGCAAATATACGGATTTAGGTGTGGCACAAGCCGCCAGATTGCTAGCTCCGCCACTGGAGGAGACAATATCCACGCAATCTGCAAAGATGGATGCCGATTTGGTCCACCACCTCGCCTCACCTGTGCAACTTCAATAGTTTTCACGGAATCAGATTCAGCAATAATTCTGTGAAAGCCCAATCTACTAGCCAATGGTAAAGCCTCTTTCATTGCCATTGCCTCTGCCATGGCTGCCGAAGAAACATGAGGAAGGTACAATAATTAAGGACGTGAGGCAAAACATTTATTTTGGTTGAAATTAAAACACAGAATCTATTAAGCAGGTAAACTGGGCCGGAGATTAAGCCCAGTCATAGGCCCACCGGCTCCAACTTGTTCGTCCCAGTGACCCGTCCCACCTCCATTTCCCAAATGACAAACCCGCAAATGATGAAACCTTTCCCCACTTGTCTAAACCCTAACCCCTGAACCTCGGATCGATCTCCGCCGCAGCCATGGCCGCCTTCTTCTGCGCCTCTGGCCGCCGCCTGCTCTCCACCGCCGCCGCAGTCTCCGAGTTACCTGTCCCGATAGCCCGCATCCGCAACCTCGCTCGCGCGGGCCGCCTCGCCGACATCGACAGCACAGTCGCGCCGCTCATACCGGCGCACCCCAAAGCAGTGATTTCTGCCCTCTCCGTCGTCGGTCTCGCCGACCGGGCCTCCGCCGTCCTCTCTGCTATCCCGTCGCCCACCGCCGAGCACCTCAACTCCCTCCTGGGACCGCTCCTCCGCCGCCGCCGCCACGCCGAACGCGTGCCCGATCTACTGGCCGCGCACCCCTCCGCGCCGCGCGATGCCAAAACGTGGTCCATCCTCGCCAAGTCCCTCTGCATCACCAAAGGCGCCGACGAAGCGGTGTACCTTCTCCACGGGGAGGATCCGCCCTCCCTCCACCTCTACACGGCCATCATCGACTCCTACTACAAGGAGAAGAAGCCCCACCGCGCCGAAGAGCTGTGGCGCGACATGGTCAACGAACACGGCATCGCGCCCGACACTGCCGCCTACAACGTCAGGATCACCTACAAGTCCACAACCGGCACGGTGGAGGAGGTCAAGGAGCTGATCCGGGCCATGAGTGAGGAAGCAGGGCTCCAGCCAGACGTTGTCTCCTACAATGGGCTGATCCGGGCGCTTGGGCGGCACAAAAGGGTGGACGAGGCCCTGGAGGTATACAGGAGCTTGCAGGAGAAGGTAGGAGCAGAAGGGAACATGGAGGCCAAGTCGACGCCGGAGTGCGCCACATATGCCTGCATGATTGGTGCGCTGTGCAATGCCGATAGGTGGTCAGAGGCGGAGGATGTGTACTACAAGGGGCTGAAGCGCCGGAAGGTGGCGGACCTGGGCACGGTGAAAAGGCTGGTGCTGGGTCTCAAGAAGGCTGGCAAGGGGCGGGCGGCGAGGCGCGTGGTTGTCGGGCTGCGTAAGAAGTTCCCTGACCAGTTCGACGGCCCGTGGAAGGAGCTTGAGGAGGCGGCAGGCCTCACACCAGGTGCCAGCAACGAAGAGGAGGAAGTGGAGGAGGACGAGCAGCAGCCAGCGAAGACGGCAGCCGCCATGTGAGCATTCACCGCAAGACTCCGAGGTGACGTTCTGTGCTTGTTTGATGAATCGTGAGGCCCTATTGCTGGTTCAATAAAGAAAATTCTTAGGTTACAAGAGACTCTTAGTAGTGTTGGTCATTTAGTTTCGTTAATGGCACACACAGTTTTTGGATGTGATATCTCGCTGCAGCAACGATCCATGGCCTAGTTTCTGTTTTCCCTGTTGTCGTACTGCTAACTTGTTACTGTACGACAAGTCCTTTTTGGACGATGAAATGCAATCCTATATTGGTAGTTGAATTAAGGCCACACATGTTGAATTTGTTGTTCCCTATGATTGAATTTTATTTATATAATATGCATCGATCTGAATCCCTACCAGTACGCATATTTTGCTCTCTCAAGTTCACTTCTGAAAAAGCTGAAACCTGGGAAGAAGCAAATCCTTCGTTTCTCCCCTGTTATTGGTCACTCCGTACTTACTTTGCATTGCATATCCTGAAGATGACATTCAGGAATCGGCAGATAATGGTTGCGGTCTGGTTACATGATTTTGCAGCTTGCCATTGGTCTGCTGCCGGCCTCGGTGAATACTCAGTATTTCGGAAAAAAACATCGCTGAAGCATCCGCTAATCCTGCACAAATATGGCGAACTTTCTGTGAACAGTGAGGATTTATCTGCTCCCCTGCTCGGTGGGAGGCAGCAATCGTTCATCGGACAGCAACACAGTCGTGCAACCACTTTTTCAGTTGCAGGTTCTTTTTTTACTTTCGATGCCTCGCGCCCGCGACACTGCCTCTGTGGTCAACCGCCCTGCCTTCCAACAGTGCCACCTATGACAGCGCCATCGTGGGTTTCTGCAGGACCCCAAGAATGTGCTCATCGCGTTGCGGGAGATGGATGCGGACAGGACTGACTCTAGCTGAAACTGCAAGAGGCTATCGACAAGCTTCTTGAAGGATGAGAGGATTGGCCAACTGGAGGCGGGGAAGGGGGAGTGGTTGGTGCTTCCCTGCTTGATCATGCAAAAGGTGGGAAATACTCAATTTAATTCGCTGGAGAGATAAGCCCGTGGCTTTCCTTTCTATCTCTTGTTGGGCCAGATTGGTATAGCGAGTGAAAAGCTACGCCAGTGGCTGCCCTGCAACCGGATTGGTACCAAGAAATCTGGGCAAGTCGGTGTTAATCTGACATACATGTTTGAGAGGAGCATTTGGCTGTGGTGATTGATACTGAAATGCTTGCCCTGCAACCGGATTGGTACCAAGAAATCTGGGCAAGTCGGTGTTAATCTGACATACATGTTTGAGAGGAGCATTTGGCTGTGGTGATTGATACTGAAATGCTGCAGCATTGGAATATCTTCAAATTGCTATGCATATACGAACATAGATAACTAAGACTCCTTCCTGTATATTTAAGAAGAACAATAATGATCAAGAGAGGGAACCTGAGAAATATTCTGCGTCGACGCGCAAGCAAATCGATGTATTCTTTATGCAAGCTGGCAAAGAGTCTCCGATAAGTCTGTTGCTGTAATTCCAGTTACATTTGTAATACTGTACTGTAATATTCCTTGTTTCTTAAGAAAAAAAAGTGCTGCGATGTTTTTTCACTTAATCCTGACAGATAATGCGAACTGTGCAAAACACCCCGCGGTCTCAACTCCCATCTTAAGAGATGATGATGCATTGTTCTCCAGAATCTAATATTCCCTCCGTTGCAAATTAATTGTAGCTGCGATAATTAATTTGGAACGGAGGGAGTAGTAACTATCTGTCATCATGCAGAATAACAAGGCAGGCAGGTAAATCATGCTACGAAGCACTAACTTATTTGTGCAAAAGCACAAGAACTGCATCCAAGTACAAACTGTCGAACACCAAAATTCTCTTACATCTTAGCATTTTCCAGCACCAAATTCAGAACTCACTTAAAATCTAATTTAAAACAAGAACAAATAAAACATTCAGTCTTTCCTTTTTCAATGTACAGCATGGAAACTCTTCTTACCCACTTCTGTTCTCTTACAGAAAATGGTAGAGAACAACACACAAACCACTCTCACGCAGATCCAGCTCAGTTCTTTCACTAAAAACCACCGAACGAGCACCATCCCCTGCAGACAGTCCGCATCGAGCACAAGAACTTTTTCTTCCTCGAGCGCGACCATGGTAGTTTACCAGCGAGCCACGACAAAACTGATGCGAAAAGAACTGCAAAAAAGAAGTAAAGGGGAGCAAGTCCTTGAGCAGCCATGCGAAGCACTAGGCATGGACACCATTCCCATTGGGATAGTATGTTCCATTCGATAGACCATTGGGAAGCTTCTTAGCGTGCCCATTTTGGTGCACGGCTGGCACGTATGGACCATTGTTCAACTGATGTTTAGCAGGAATCGCATGGTCACTGGAGCAGTCCTGCAGAACCTTACCCAATTGCCCAGATGAGGCGGCGATTAGCCCTGCAGAAATTCAAACGAGGATTAACATATGGTTTCGGAGCAACTGTTTCCAAATTCAAAGTATGATACTCCTTTGCTAAATAGCTTGCCAAAACTTCTTACATTAGTGAATCGAGAAGTAAAAAATTATTGTTTCTTAATAAGTGAACATACGGCAAATAGATGAGGACATTTTGAACAGCTTACCAACAAATAAAGGAGAAGGTTTTGAAGGTCTTGACTTGAATTCAGGATGAAATTGTGCACCAACAAAATATCGGTGACTGGGTATTTCGATTATCTGGAAAATTAGCTAATTTATTAGGACACAACTTTTGCCAAATTGAAAGTTTTTTCAAGCAATTAATGGTTTTAGTCAAACCTCCATTCTCCTGCCACTCTCATCTTTGCCAACAAATTGAAGTCCAGCATTTTCAAACTCTGGCACCATATCAGGATTTACCTGTGAAGATGAACATGTTTCAGACTCCGATGAACATGCCAGAACTTATGGAGATCATTTGATAGATTGTTCATTGCATTTATAAATAAAAATATATTAAAAACAGACCTCATATCTGTGTCGGTGCCTCTCATCTACATAATCCACATTGCCATACCTAATAAACAGTTAAAATAATTAGTGATAAACCCCAGAATTCTGTAATGAGAATGCTAAGAAAATACAACCATAGACTTAGGGCAATAATTCTAGAGAACGGTATAAACTCACAATTTAGCAGACTTGCAATCAGCAACCTTGAAGAATGTCCTCCTTGATCCTAGGCGCATCGTGGCACCCATATGTGTTTTGGAACCCTAAATGAATAAAACATTAATTCCAAGATCTGCAGGGATTGATAAAAAAATGTTGCCATAAAAATTCTAATGACAACCAGTGATGATTCAATATAAAATTGCAGCAACTTCACGGTATAATTACCTCAGGCATAAAAATAACACATGGGGTCTTGGCGTGGGGATCAAATTCAGTGCTGTTTGCATCAGAGAGATTCATGACATTCCTAGCAAACTCTACGACAGCCATCTGCATTCCAAGACATATACCGAGATACGGTACATTGTTTACACGGGCATACTGAGCAGCCAGGATTTTTCCTTGAACACCTCTATCTCCAAAGCCACCAGGTACCAAAATGCCATCGGCACCCTGAAATGAAAGATCTTCAGATAACCATGATGGAAATTAAAATATTTACATAAATCATAAACTTGGCGCAATTCAGCTTTGACTGCAAAACATTTTTGTTCGTGAAAATTCCCCACCTTCAATAAATTCCATGCTGCTTCATAAGCATCAGGTGCCTAGAAAAGTTAGAAAGGATCATGTAAGAAAAGGAAACAACCTAGATCAAACATACAGAGAAAAATATGACACCGCCAAACCTCAACTTTGGTGTTGTCCTCGAGATCGGTAGAAGCAACCCAATCAACAACAAGCTTCCTGCGACAATCAACTGAAGCGTGCAAAAGGGCCTGCAATTTTTTGTTGTTGCATCGGACTCAACTATTAGATACCAGTGATCATAAAAAAGGTATAAAAATATATTATAACTCTGCAAATCAAACTCACCTTCAGGACCGAGAGGTAAGAATCAGATAGGCCAGTGTACTTTCCAACCATAGCAACCCTCACCTGAAATGAGATCATTAGTCATTAGGAACTATGAACGAAAATACTAAGGGCAACAATCAAAGTGGATAAAAAACTAACAATATCCTGAAGGGTGTCAAACATAGTAGCTCTTGCAACCCACTCGTCCAACTTTGGCTCACGGGGAAAGCTGCAGAGATGCGTACATAGAAATATTTATTGCACCAACTCAAAATGCTACAGCTTGTACAAAAACATACTGAATAGATATGTAGAGACAAACCTTTCAATGTTCAAAACTTTAAGAATAGCTTCATGCGCCTTTTGGTCCTACAGGGCATAATAAGATTCAGCATCAACACGAATGTTCATGAACCAAAATGAATTAGTACACAGAAGATGAGATGTACTATACCCGAAGCAACAAAGGAATACGCCAAATATTGGAAACATCATATAGAGTGAGAATGTTTGCTGCCTGCAGAATACAATTATTCATGAGCTACCAGGAGGAATTATTACCAAGATTATGAAGCAATTGCTAAAATTTACAGTTCAATTACCGGCACATGGCAGAACTGGGAGAGTTTCTCTTTCACATTTTCTTCCAGTTCCTGTCAAATAGAATTGCAGTTTATGAAAAGTGAGGTTAAGTAAAGCAAGAAAGATACAAAATTGAGATAAATGAATGGCTAACTAACCTTTGTACTGCGACAAGCTAAAATATTTGGGGTGAGGCCAAGTCCCCTTAAACCACGCACACTGTGTTGTGTTGGCTTGGTTTTCTATAAGAGTAATAAATAACAGACAGAACAAATATTAGGTCAACAGAACTAAAATGTTTTTCACATAATAAGATGTACCCAATAGAATAGCTGCAGTGAAACATAATTAATGAATTAACAAGAGAGTTTGGCTACCTGTTCACCAACAACATTCAGAACTGGAACAAGACTGACATGCACCAAACAGAAGTTACCAGGTCCTGGCAACCAACGTAATATCCAAAAGAAGATTATAAGTGGCCACTAACCCAGGAAAGATGGAATACAGTGTTCATGTATCAATATAGTTTGAGTTTCTCACCAACACGATAAGAGAATTGACCCAAAGCTTCAATGAATGGCATGGATTCAATATCACCTGTAGCAGGAGTGACAACACAATCAAGCGACAGCTATACAAATGACATATCTCAACAAATTATTAATTATCTCATGCCCACCAATTGTTCCCCCCAGTTCTATCACACAGACATCAGCTGGTCCGTCCTTGCCATCAACTGGTATCATCGCAACACGCTCGATCCAGTCTTGAATGGCATTTGTGATGTGTGGCACAACCTTGATGGTAAATTGGTTTAATAATCAGCACACAAAGAAACATACATAACGTAGTTACCAAGACAGAAAAACGAAGGTAAGTGTGCATAAGGTGATCCTCACCTGCACAGTCTTTCCCAAGTATTCCCCTTTCCTCTCCTTGTCAATAACAGACTGTCATCAACAAAAGGAAGAGGTGTTATTTGAGAAAAGTCGGAATGTTTGTTGCGCAGGGAATAGCAACTGTATTTATGATGTCACATATTTGACATGGTACTACTTTTATATGTCCTTGTGGTTAAACAATAATACAATTTATTTGCATTGTTAATGTACTCGATATTCTAGTAACATAACAGAACAACTACATCCATTTCCTTCTGATAATGTACAAGTATACCAACGTCAGCATCAACTGAAAGATTTCAAAACTGTTGAATGTTTGCATGCCAAAAGAACTGAGGTTGGTTCTCTAAAATCTAAATACATTATTGTGCCTGCTACCTGGTAGATCTTTCCAGTAGTTATATTGTTGTCCCGGGTAAGTTTAATATCAAGAAACCTCTCATAATTCCCAAGATCCAAGTCCACCTACAAGATGCACAGACATCGCTTAACAAGATGACCAACATCCTCTAGCCATTGTAATATTTAACTTGGTCCTATGTCAGTACCTCACCACCATCATCTAACACGAAGACTTCACCATGTTCGAAGGGGGACATAGTCCCAGCATCGGTATTAAGGTAAGGATCTGCATAATCAGATAATGCAGAGAGAACATGTCAACCTCATGAAGCCAAGAGCAAGCAACTAGAGCAATCGAGCAAGTATTAGCTGGCATGCCGCCACTAGTTCTACAAGGCAAAAGGTACAATCAAACCCCAAGTGCCGCAATGTTACAGGAAGCCACAAGGCTACAAGCTTACAACAGCAAAAACAAAGTAGTGTTTAGGTGATACTGGATAAGAATAACAACTAGGAGCAAACAAGACATGTAGTATAACATTGATTCAGGTCAAAGATTCCAACGCGCTAAGCTGGCATCCAATGGTTCGTGACACGACGATATCCAGCCTATACGTAAATCAGCATCAGTGAGGCCTGCAGAGCACGAGGCACTGAAAGACAAAGACAAGAGGTAAGGAGGAACCAGTCTTTTCAAAGCACCTCTTTCAACCACGGCAGAGGATGAAAGTGTATCAGCCCAAATCTGAGAGATGCAGCAGTTCAGATATTTGGGAACTCGTCCATGTACCTTTCACAAATCTCTGTCCCAAAATACTGGCCCCAGGCATAACTGCTAGCGAGTGAAGGAAAAGTCAGAAGCTTTCTTCGATGGGCCACCATTGTTAAGACCTCAAACCTTTATTTCTCGAGCAAAAGATACCACAAATCACCACCCCAGAAAAGATCTTATTAGTAGCCCTCCATAGTGGTCTGCTACTGAAGTAGAAAACCGGGGGACAAGTTTTCCCTTCGCAGAGTCTAAAAGCTCTCTTCCACTAGGCCACTAACGAAACAAATCTGTTAAAATGGAAAATATAATAAAATCTGTCTCTCACGCGCGCACAAGCCAAAGATTAGCAAGGTAATCAACATCATATCCATTCCTACACCACAACCCCTAAAGGCTAAAACCCCGGGCAGAATGTTCGAAAGAGGGACTTTCCACCAAACCCAACCAAGAATCCCGGGGCCTCCCTGCACCTACTCCCACCCGCAGCCTTGAGCCGCACGAATCGCTCAAAACAAAATGAAACCATAATCAAAACAAATCTTTTGCCGGAAACCGGATCGAGGGCGGGCTCAAGAACCACAAGGCCAACCCCTTCCGGAGAAAACCCCAGACTACGCCTTTTCAGGTGGGCCGGAAAGGCGGTTTTTGACCGGTGCAAAGATAACATCACACGGCCGGCGGCGGGCACGTACCGATCTTAATGGATGTAATGCGGAGGCCACACGCCTTGAGGACGACGCCGATGCTGCTGGCCGTGACGCCCTTGCCGAGGCCGCTCACCACGCCGCCGGTGACAAGCACGTACTTCATCTCGCCGGGAATCTCGGGTCAATCCTCTGCCGCCGCCGCCGCCCGAATCTTTCTGCACCCCGAGCCGGGCTGCCGCTCGTGCTCTTCGGCTAGGTGGGTTTGGTGTATGTGAGTGCGGGCGGAGGAGGTGAGGGAGAGGTTTTAGGAGGGGATTGGGGAACCGCGCAGCCGTTTGAGAGGAGAGGAGGAAGGAAAAGGGGAGGCAATGGAGGCGCAGGGGATAGAGGGAGAAGGGCTTTGGAGTATTTATATGCTGCTATCAAATCTCTCTCGCTATTTTATTTTATTTTATTGTTTTTCCTTCTTCTTTTCTAATAACTCTCTCTTTATTTTGGGTTATGTTCACTCCTGCTTGTTTTCGTGAGAAAGAATAAGAAGGTTGAATTGGCAACTAGATGTTGTTTTATTTTAGTTTCTTCCATGGAAATATATGTTTGTCCATTTAGTTTCTTTTTTCTCAAAGCCTATCATTCTATGTTACCCCTTGGATGAATATCCAACGGTTCACGGTATATCATGTCTCTCTACTCATCGCCACACATCTAACCCCAACCCGACACTTTGGCGTTGCTCTTTATGGCTCCATAATACTCCAATGGTCATCACCAAATCTAAAGAAGATGACAACACCTTCTCCCCTATTTTGTTCCGATGGGGGGGGAGGGGTGAAACCCAGATAGTAGGGAAAGATTTTTATCGAAATTGTTGAATGGCAGGTTTTCCTTTTATCTAATTAGTAGAAATTACTTGAGTTATATGGTGTGTATGTCGTGCAATTCTTCTATACAAATTATGTCTGTTGCTCTCGATGTTAAGTTTCATAGCAATAACACAACAAATCAATCTTGAAGATCTAAATGATTAGTATGATTAAGTCGATCTTCAAGATCAATTTTGATTGCATGATCACAAAAGATCATGTTAAGCCTAAGTGTATGAATGACTTGAGGACGTACGGGACATCTTGCTAGCATCAAATTGTTAGGAACCACATATGAATTGCAAAAACCTCTTAGATACATTGGTAAAGAGTCACTATTACGGTCAAACCTTGGTGAATGCTTCCCAAAACCGATAAGATTATCTGCCTAATGAGAAAGGTTATACATGCGCCTGAACTCGGATACAGTAAGATGTCACATAGATACCATAGTAAACCGACCCAATGGATTGTTGAGTTGATCTGGCTAAATGCAATTTGGAGGGAAATTTATAATGCTCTTTTCATTGTTGGCCGATTCTCTTATGTTTTAACAAGAAATCACTTTTGCGCCTACGTAGATCAAATGTTCTGAACTCGGTATATTCAAATAAATGTATGGAGTCACCATAAACACCACATTTTCTCCACGCTTATTGTAAATATTTCCTTCCTGGGTCGTTATATGCGTCAATAAAGTTGACAGGGGGAGTAATCCATGATTTCTAAAAAAATGCAATCCAACCATTTCTGTAAGGGCTCCCATTGTTACCTTAAACCCCTATTTGTAAGCACCATTTTAGGTAGGCAAGCCCTCTTTATAACTACCCTCTATGATACGAACTCTGATATTATATTATAAACGTCACAACAAACATAAAATGTCGAGAAACTCACTAGTTAAGAGCCTTGCAAAATATAAAGAATGTAGAAGTGGCACCATTGGTGACCCATCTATAAAACATTGGAAAGAGTGACAGAGGACAAGAAAAATATTCCGTTGTGTTTCAGTTGTCGCAAAAGTAGTTTGACATTTAAATGACCATACCCATAGGATACTCCTCTCGAGTGATTCAATTGTTTTTTGTATATTGCATTTTAATTTTAATTTGTCCTCTTTGTTTCTTCTTCAGGAAACCATCGGCCATCTTTCCACATATAGTTAATCGAGAAGTCAATATGTGCATACCTTGAGTACACAAGTACAAAATATCTATGCAAACCCTATTTCTTGTACACTAATATTGAACCACCGAATGACGAAAGATACTATCTGTTTGTAAATTTCACTATATTTTCACATGATATTTCTATTTCACATGGAGGGAGTGTGCATCTTTATGTTGAGTGTTCTTATTTCGTGAGGCCCCACGGCTTTGTTAACAAGAATATATCCATTGCTAAAATGAAATCATAGTGCACACGTGGGTGCATTTGTGTTGAACGATAAAATTTCTACTCCGCTGCTTTATTTAAATTTATGAAAATAACTATATTTTGATCAGACGTGGATCTAAAAAATCCTAAACTCACTCCCTTGCATTCCCTACCAACACTGCTCATGTATATCTCCGACAGTTACTACATCAACATACGGGGTGATTTTTCTAGTATCATAATATTTCAAGTGAACATGAAACTTCTCTCCCATAATTAATTTTACATATATTTCTAAAGTTCAATCTTTTGGAGTAATCTTTTGTACAACATCTCACAAACATATGCAGTTTTGGACTTGGACATGGTCTTCAAAAGTAACTTTGACCATTATTTTTTACTACGATACATTATGTATAAAACACAATAAAAAAAGTCATGAACATACTTTTCGAGAGAAATCTAACCATATGATTTACAAGTCCTCAATCCAAATATTCGTAGCAACATTTATAGTCCAAAAGTTGAATGTAAGCCTAACCAAACACAACTATGAAAAAAAATCATTGGTCAATGTACAAATCTTGGAATAATGCCTTGCATAATCCACACAAAAGTATATACAGTATAGTAGTAACGAGGTGGGGGCACATTAATAACTTGTGTTGAACCTTTTTTTTTCCATACCCGAGCTGTGTGGCGCATCGTTGGAAATCGTATCCTTCCTTCCTAGTCACGAACAGCGCATGTTGACACGAGCCTCTCCCTACACAAGCCGACTGTGCCTGGGTAATGAGCACCATGTTCTCCATAAGAATCGTCGCTGCAGGGATTTTTTTTGGTGAAACACAGTACAAACGCACACTCACAAATATATTCACACACTCACCCCTATGAACGCACGCACGCACATCCTACCCCTATGAGCACCTCCGAGAGATTGAGCCGGCGGGTCGAGTCTTGATATTGACAAAGTCACCACAGGCGCCTCGCTGTCGACGGGAAAGCCGCATCCCACTGAAAAATATTCCGCCTAAATGAGAAATACCAGTGTCAAAACTGGGGTTTGAACTCTGGTGGGCTAGGGTACAACCACCCATGACGACTCGATCTAGAACTACTAGTATCTTGCCGTCCATATGTAAGGAGTAGCGATTTAGTTTGAATATTACGATACACTGCAATTAAAAATGATTTTGGGAAATTCACACTGATACAGGAGTACACGACGTGCAAAAGAGCAGTCCTAGTATGTGTGTCTGAATTTCTTATAATTTATTTTAATATGCAAAAATGTTTAAATTTAGTACTGCATGTATTAAATATGTCCGTGCGAAAGAGCAGAGCCACCCATATGTGTGTAGGGATGAAATCATTGGCCGACAAGGGCGAGGCGAGCGAAGTATAGTACGAAGTTGGCAATTATGCATGCAGATCTCCCTGAAGGCCAGAGGCTGCAGGGCACTGTCCAGGCCATGTGATAGACATCTTCAGAACATGCATGCATCATGGGAGAATCAGAAAATGAAAGGTAGACCTACATTACACTTGGCAATGTCCCGTAGATGGAACGAGGGGGCCGGATGCTGCTCCTTTCTGTTTAGGACTAGAGTATCACCAATAGATGATTTATTTTAGGGCATCAAAAAATGACTTATAGGGCATCAAAACTTTGTTTTGATCTGGCAGATGATGTAAAATAGGGCATTGGAAATGTGTTTGGTCCATTCAAAACAAAACAAAAATTGGTTGGAAGCGGTTGTGGCCGACATGGTTGGAGGAGGTCGCAGCCGGCAGCGTCGAGACCGAGGTGGTCGCAGTCGGCAGCGTTGAGACTGAGGTGACGCCGGAGATGTCGATGGGGAGGATGAGCTGGCCTCGTTCACGCCGAAGTTGTCGCGGTCGCTCGCAATCGGGGTTGACGGCGGATTCGGCTCAGTAGTGGTCGTTTCGACGCACAGGCAGGGGCAGCGGTCAATACAACGCGTCGACGGCGGGTGGGCAAGCAGCCGGAATCGAGCGAAAGGCGCGGTGGCTGGGGGCGACGGTCGATCCCAAATTGGGAGGCTACAGGGCTATTGCAGCGGTGGGAATTGGTGACGGAGGACGAACGGGAGTCGAGGCTAAGCGGGGGTGACGCAGCGAATCGGCGGCGGGGGGGGGGGGGGGGGGGGGGGGGGGGGGGAATCGGTGCTGTGGTGGCGGGAGAAGAAGTGAAACTTCAGCGCAATGGCTGGGCTGCGTGGCCGCGTTTTGGATACCGGGCAGCCACATGCATCGGTGATATATATGTGCATCACCAAAGCCAAAAATTTGGGGCATTCCGTTGTAGCAGCGTTTTTACCATTCGGTGATATAGTTTTTTTTTTTGACACGTGCCCTAAAATATATCGAGATGTTCTGAATTGAGCTATCCATTTCTAGCACCGCCGCTGGTTTTCAAGTTGCAAACACAACTCGTACAACCAAGAAATGGAGAGAATCAAATCATGCGGTCGCCTCTCGAAAAGGGTGATGAAAAATCACGCAGTCGCAGCATTTCCCATGCACGTCCGCATCCTGCACATGCCGGTACTAGATTACACAGGTGCAGCAAGGGGGTACGATACGATACGACCTGCCACAAACCTCGAGGCTCCTCACATGCGCCCCGACTCGATCCGGCATGACGTACGGTCCAGGCCCCTCTCCGGTTTTCAAGGTCCTACCACCAAAGTTTTGACAACCATTTTACTTTTACAGTTTACCACTGCATCTGTTCCAAATTATGAAATATATTTTAATACGGAGTACATACAGATATAAATGAGTGAACCGACACACTGAAACATGTATAGATATACATGCGATTCAGAAAAGGATAACATATTTTATAATTTGGACAAAGGGAGTACTCCACTCATCTGCACCATGAGGTCATACTAAATTTATACGACAATCCTTAAATTTTTAAAAAGTTACACAAAAGTTATTTGGAGCCGTCGGTGTTGTGCCATGAGCGGAGTTTGGAGCTACCTCTGGACCTCTAAACATCAGAGGCAGCAAAACATTGTTGGCGTAGCACACGGGAAGTACTCGCCGACAACGGTTACATGTGAAACAGATCGTCGTCCGAGAGAAGAAATCAAAGGAGAGGTTGGACGGCCACCTTGGATCCAACAAAAAAGATCTGGGGAGACCTCACCTCACTATCTCCACGGCCACGCTGAAGCTGGCCGAAACCTCGCCGGCCGGAGAAGAAACCATCGGACCAAGACATGAGAAACACCTGCAAAACACGAAGACATAACAAGATCCACTGCTCCATAAGAACATCAACTGGACGATTCCCTGCCCCACTCAACGCTACCGACGAGACAACATGGCAAAAAAAGGTGGCCGGAGAGTCGGGAAGATTTTATTCTTATTTTGCACAACGTCGCCATCGCCACCAACGAGTAGCAACCGGTTGACCAAATCCCAACCGCAAGAGACCTAACTACAACACGTCAGCACATATCTGGTTCTCCCACCTACCCCGCCGCTGGAGCGGCGTGTGGAGGAGCAGAGGACACATCGCTTTGCCGGCTTGGAGCGGAGGAGCCGAGGATGCCATCGATCATTCGTTTTTACCGTGTACTTACTCGATGCATCTACATGTATACACATATTGTTGGACAAATTACTTGATGTTTTATAGTTTGGGGTTGTAAGTTGTAACATGCTTGTATTCGCGATTGGCATGATCCGCACAGGGTACACGTATCCCAACATTATCACCTTGACATATAACTCGAGAATATGTATTTGAAGATTAATTGCATTTTGCTTCGAGATAAGTTATGATAATCTATCTATTCTAACCAGGTTATTTTGGAGGCGATGATTTGACATGTAGGACTAGATACTCTCATTATAAAAAAAATGTAATTTAAAAACCATTTTAAAATGTAAAATAAATTGACAAAAAATATCGGACATATATCCAGATATTTTATGTTCATGCGCAAAGTTTCACGGGAAAAGGACATTTTTATGGTTTGTGTAAAAACACAAATTTTGGTGCTATAAAATGACTTATCACCCGACACTTTATTTTCGTCTTTTTAACACAAGACACACGAAAATGTCTTTGTTCATGAAATTTTGTGTATGAGTATAGAATATTGGGATGTTCACCGAATTTGTTTTTCAATTTTTTTTTGACATTTTGTAACACAATTTTTTTATAATGGGAGCACACGCTCCTATGACTCAATATGGATTTCCGGGTTTTGTCTACTTTCCTACTTTTATGTTTACCTTTTGCAGTTAATAAGTTTGGCACAACACAAACAACCAGCTGCAAGCTAGTGGCGAAGCCACACACACAAACCGTGGTCACTTGACTACACAGTATTTTGCGTATACCAGCAGGAATCATGCACAAAAAAAATCCTATAATTACATAGATTTGACTACACAACATTGAACTTCTAGCACCACCACTTAGCTATGTACCAATTCGGTTGGATTTGTGATATCGGCACACTTGATTCCCCTATCTACTCGCCGGCCTATGCAGTGGCGCATCGGTGAATTCCACTTCCACTTTGCAACCATGCATGTTGTTGTTGAGCCCGTATACATGCATTATTTGAGTGGGTTCATGCAAGCAAAACTAATATAACATATTAACATGCATGCGACCGGCGGATCCAAAACACCTTATCTCAGGGGAAGATCTCCGAGATGGCGAGATGTACATGCTTGCATTGCATGGATCTCTCTAACATCAACGCAATTTTTTTCTTACGTTAGCCTGCATGCAATGTTTTTGTTCTCAGCCTAAACGAAGAAGAAGCTGCATCTAGTTAACGCTCCTCGTGTAGACACGTGGTAACACTCTACCGCGACGACAAGTCTCCCATTCTCTTCTTTCCCAATACGAAGTGTCCGAACACTTCCACACTAAACTCACCTGATCACTTGTAAATATACACACGTATTGGCTTAAGCGAAGTAAATTGTTATAATGTACTCCCTCCGTCCGGAATTCGTTGTCACTATCTAGATGCGTTTAAGTATGTAGATTTACTCATTTCAGAGACATTTAATTTCGGACGGAGAGAGTAGAAAAGAGAACCAATGGTCCTTACAAAAACAAAAGCAGTGTGGCATAGATATAGATGTGAGAGAATTGACCACACTTGGGCCTTTCCATTGCATTGATATATAGACAAAATACAATCCTAACCATAAATGGAGATCACACAAATAAGGACTCTCCACGATTTAGAGAATCAGGGGGATATGTCACGCTACGTGATATATCTGTCTAACACTCCCCCGCAGTCACAACGGGAGGAGAACAAACGTTGAGACTGGACCGAAAATCCAGAAACAGCGGTGATGGGAGACCCTTCGTCAAGATGTCGGCGAACTGTCGAGACGAAGGAACATGCAGCACGCGGATCTGGCCCATGGCAACACGATCGTGAACGAAGTAGAGGTCGATCTCGATGTGCTTGGTGCGCTGATGCTGAACGGGGTTCGTCGACATGTAGACGGCGCTGACATTGTCGCAGAACACGACCGTAGCAGGAGGAGGAGGCCGATGAAGCTCCTGGAGGAGTTGGCGGATCCAACTAGCCTCGGCGACTGCGTTAGCCACAGCACGGTATTCAGCCTCGGCGCTGGAACGAGAGACCGTGTGTTGGCGCTTCGAAGACCATGAGACGAGGTTGTCACCGAGGTAGATGCAGAAGACCGATGTAGAACAGCGAGTGTCGGGGCAGCCAGCCCAGTCGGCGTCGGTGTAGGTGACCATGGAGTCCGGTGAAGATGAGTGAAGCTGGAGTCCATGAGAGAGCATGCCCTTGACGTAGCGCAGAATGCGCTTGATGGCAGCCAGGTGCTGCACGCGAGGGTCGTGCATATGAAGACACACCTGCTGGACGGCGTACGCGATGTCCGGACGCGTGAAGGTGAGGTACTGGAGAGCACCGGCAAGGCTCCTGTACTCTGTAGGATCATCAACGGGAGCACCGGCGGTGGAGGCGAGCTTGGGGGAGGTGTCGACCGGCGTCGTCGCTGGCGTGCAGCCGGTATAGCCGGCTTTGTCCAGAATTTCCGCCGCGTACTTGGCTTGCGAGAGATGCATGCCGGAGGAGTCGCGGGTCACCGCTATGCCGAGGAAGTAGTGGAGGCTGCCCATGTCCGTCATGGCAAACTCGGAGCTGAGGGAGGCGGTGATCCGGTCGAGGAGGTGCGGCGAGGAGGCGGTGAGGACGATGTCGTTGACGTACAACAGAAGATAGGCCGTACCCTCTGCACACTGAAGAACAAACAGTGGCGTGTCGGAGCGCGAGCACGTGAAGCCGGTCGTGGTGATGAAGGTCGCGAAGCGCTGGTACCACGCGCGAGGAGCCTGCTTGAGACCGTAGAGCGAGCGGTTCAGGCGACAGACATGGTTGGGGCGAGTAGAGTCGATGAAGCCGGTGGGTTGGCGACAGTAGACGACCTCAGCGAGTTTGTCGTGAAGGAAGGCGTTCTTGACATCGAGCTGGCGAGTCTCCCAGTTAAGGGAGATGGCGATGGAGAGAATGATGTGGACCGTGGCCGGTTTGACAACCGGGTTGAAGGTCTCGTCGAAGTCGACGTCTTGCTCCTACGAGAAACCGCGAAGCACCCAACGTGCTTTGTAGCGGTCGAGAGAGCCATCGGGCTTCAGCTTGTGGCGAAAGACCCACTTGCCGGTGACGATGTTGGCATTCCGAGGAGGAGGCACGAGATCCCAAGTGTCATTGCCGAGGAGAGCGTGGTACTCCACGGTCATAGCATTGAGCCAGTTGGGGTCCTTGAGAGTAGCACGTGCCGATGTCGGAATCGGAGAGTACCTGTGGACATCAGCATGCAAGTTAAGCCGTTCACGGGGAGGAACGCGGATGCCGGAGGTACTACGCGTGCGATGCACAGGAGGAGGTGGTGGGGGCGCAGGTGGCGGCGAGGGCGCGCGCGGCGAGAGTGGAGGGGAAGGGGCGCGCGGGGCAGGCGCAGCCGGTGGGACGACAGGAAGAGGAAGATCGTCGTCGAGGAACTAGTAGGAGGCAGCTGATGGAGGCTGCGGGGAGGCAAAGGGGAAGGTGGACTCGTCAAAAATGACATGACGGAGATGATGATGCGGTGGGTTGTGAGGTCCATGCAGCGATAACCCTTGTGGTGAGGGGAGTAGCCGAGAAACATGCAGGTGCTAGACCGGGGAGCGAGTTTGTGAGGCATGGTGGCGGCGGTGTTTGGGTAGCATAGACAACCGAAAACACGCAGGGACTAGTAATCTGGGTGGGTGTTGTGGAGGGCAAAATAAGGAGAAGGAGCGCTAATGGTTTTGGTGGGGAGGCGATTAAGTACGTGAGTGGCGTGGTGGAGAGCTTCTACCCAAAAGCGAGGTGGTAAACTAGCCTGAAATAGGAGAGAACGCACAATATCGCTGACGGTACGGATAATACGCTCGGCTTTACCGTTTTGTTGGGAGGTGTATGGGCACGAGAAGCGGATGTGTTTACCGTGGGCGGCGGCGAGAGAGTGGAGTTTGGCGTTGTCGAACTCACGACCATTGTCCATCTGAATAGACGCAAGGGGTAGGTTAAACTGGGTTTGGGCAAAAGCACGGAAGGAGGCGAGGGAGGCGTAAGCATCGGATTTTTGGCGAAGAGGAACGGTCCATAAGAAGTGAGTGAAATCATCGAGAATAACTAAGAAGTATTTGTTGCCAGAATTACTCAAAATCGGGGACGTCCAAAGATCATAATGCATTAACTCAAAAGGGCGAGTAGTCCTAGTGGTGGAAGAAGAAAAAGGAAAATGTACATGGCGTCCAATCTGACAAGCATGACAAAGAGTACTATTGTTTTTATTACAAGGTAAAGAGATATGCTGCGAAAGACGACGATAAGCGTCATGGCCGGGGTGACCCAAACGACGGTGCCAAATATCATGAGGGGTGGTGGTGGTGAGAGCACGAGGCGCCGGTGGCTAAAACGAATAAAGCTCCCCCGTACTATTGCACCGAAGAAGCTCACGTCGGGTAATGAGATCGTTCACAGAAAAACCAAAAGGGTCAAAATTGACAGAACAGTTGTTATCCGTAGTAAATTGACGGTCAGAGACAAGATTTTTAATTATGCGAGGAGTAACGAGAAACGAAGATGAAGAGCACGATCAGAAAAAGAAGAAGGAAGGGAGGCGTGCCCAGATGCGGAGACGGAAACAGAGGAGCCGTCTCCGACAGTGACATGACGATAAGGAGGATGTGAAAAGAGAGAGGAAAGGATACCGGGGTTGTTGGAGAGGTGGGAGGTGGCGCCACTGTCCATGACCCACTCCGAGGTGGGGGGCTGCAGCGTCATGTTGGGGAAGTGCTGCGCGAGGGCGGAGGGGTCCCAAGTTGGCGCCGATGCAGGGGGCGCAGTGTAGGAGGAGGCGATGCCGTACGGGGCGCCGTAGAAGGCCTGGCCGTGGGGGACGCCGCCGTGGGCGTTGTAGAAGGAGACCGGCGCAGGTGGTGGTGCGGCCATGTAGGCGTGGGCGCGAGGGCCTAGGAGAGGGACAACGTCGAGGATGCTGCTACCGCCACCGTGCGGCTGCATGGGCCACATCTGAAGCGCCCCGGTCCAAGGGTTGAAGGGGGTGGGCCCCATGGAGGAGGAGGGAGAGGAAGGAGGAGAGGGACGGTGGCGGCGGTCGGCTATGGTGCGGTGGCTAGGGTAAGGGAAGGAGAGGAGGCAGAAGCGGTTTAGGGTTTAGGACGAATGTAGGCTGATACCATGTGAGAGAATTGACCACACTTGGGCATTTCCATTGCATTGATATATATAGACAAAATACAATCCTAACCATAAATGGAAGATCACACAAATAAGGACTCTCCACGATTAGGGAATCAGGGGATATGTCGCGCTACGTGACATATCTGTCTAACAATAGAGATCGTCTTGGACTTGTGCGGTAGATCATCAGGGACAAAAAAAAGGGAAAACCCAAGGGAACAAAATCAAGCTACAAATGTTTGCCTTTCTTTGAGGGAATCGAATAATACTTACACAATCACATCTCGGGCGTTGCTTTTTTGACCTTATGAACGTGAAAAGAGTGGAATTCGGCATATCAGATTCGTTTTGCTCGGAGGCAGATGTGCACGGTAGTATCTCACCGGACAGCCGCCGGCCGAGAAATTAAGAAGGAACAATCGTCTCGAGACCCAAGCGGCATGGGCTGCACGACCCAATCTCGATCAGAATAAAGATTCGAGACGACGACGTTGAATTGATTTTAGGGAGGTCGTGACCGTTCGATCGATCCCCAGAGGCCCTGTCACCCGTCCGATCGAGTGCGCGCACGTACGATCGATGCGACCCGCTAGTTCGTTAGATCCGCTTACTTCATTGTGAGCAAATAATCGCTGTCGCTGCTGTGACGTCCATTTCGTCCCCGGCCAGAAACAAACAAAATCATACTACGGCCTCCCGTGTTCCGATCGTGGATGCATCATTCTATTTGGTTGTCATCAAAGGCAACTTGCATCTCAAAAAAAAAAAAAAAAAACACCTCTTTAGCAAACACAAAAATAGGAAATAAAAGGCCCTGCCCGTGGTACCGGTCCGAAGCATGGATAAATAATCCTCCAATTGTTTTTATGAAAATCCCTCCAATCAATAGAGGCCCTTACTAGAGAGAAAACAAAGAAAAAAAGCTGACCCAACATCAATGGCATGTACCTTGAAAGAAACCTTTGCGTTGATGGACACCGTCAATTTGGTGTCCATTACTTTTCGTTCTTGGGAGCATCACTACTATAGTTTGAAAGCAGAATCGAAAGATTGTTTGCATGCATCAAAATGAATGACATTCAGCTAACGTCTTGTTGATGATCATTCACATGGAGGGCCCATTACATCAGATACGATATGATCTCGATCGGTCGGCAATGTATCCGTCGTTGTTGATCACTCACACTCATACACAGGCTAAACTAAGCGGGAGACCGAAGGAAAGTGAAGTGAGCTCAACCAAACAACCCTCGTACACTCATTTTTTAAGCATTGTGATTGATTGACGTGTGTAAGATGAGATAAAGAATCCAAATGTTTTTGCCCCCACATATTGGAGTGTCAAATTTGTTACTCCCTCCAATCCGGAAAGAGTGCCGTAAGCAAACAACTCACCCTATAACTTGCGACAGATATTTTGGATCAGATCAAGTACTAAATGAAACCATATTTGGGCCATGGGGCCAGTGCTATAATTCACATAATGTTTTCTCAGACCAGCCTGACTCGGCTGAGGTTAAGTGCGAATGTGCAACTGTACAAAATCGGCCATCAGCTGAACCAGGATTTTGTGAGACCCATATAGTTAGCGTGCGAGCTTGGTCGTACGGCTATAATTAAGCTGGACCACACGGCGTCGACATGAGACAATTTAATTAGAAGATTACAATTTCATGCATGTCGGCCAAGGTTTCTTTCCGAGGGGTGTGTTGTTCACACAACCATCCTGAACGCCAGTGCTGTATGTATCCTTTCCCTGTAAGAAAAGCTGCATATATATATTTGCATAAGCTGAGCACGCCTACGGATGTGTTTGGTTGCTCGCATTGTTTTTTGGCCTCACGTATCCGTGGCTGACTTTGGCCTGGATCTGGATAAGAGATGTTAAGCTTTCTTAATCATATATCACTTGTATAGGTTAGCCAGTAAGTGAAGTGACAGAAGTATACAGTGTGATGACAACGATAAATACTAGCGTGGACCTCTACTGTGTGACGGCTGCGATATTGATCTATACAGCAACTAGTTACGTACTATCCTAGTATGACTTGTCCGGTGCTTATCTTTATGTACGTGACTGGACGACTCCTAGGATCATCGACCGATGATGCTTTCACATCGATGCCATCACAAACTAACAAATTATGTCAAGGCTACTGATTTTCCGAATGTCCCTGATGTGCCCGAGGCATCCGTTTAGAATACAGTTTAATTAAGTGGAGTGTGGCCACACAAGTAATTTTTGCCGTCGCCCGCTCCCGCCTCCGTTTCATTTCTCCCGCCACCCGGCAAATCTTCCGTGCCCGGCTCCGTCCGTAGCCACCGCCGCTGCCATGAATGAGAGGATGGACTTGGAGACGACCGTCGATCTTGTGGAGAAGGACGCCTCGCCCGAATTAGTTGAGCAGCGGCTGTCGTCGGAGCCGAAGCCGGAGACCGTCGCCAAGAAGGAGAGGCGCAACCGGCAGCGCATCGCGAGCTGGCGAAGAAGGAGAAGGAAGAGGCCGCGTGGAAGGCGCGGCGGAGATGCAGGTGGTCACGGCCGCGCCCACGCTCCCGCCAAGAAGGTCGATGTCCTCTACCTCGAACATGGAGGACAACCCGTCGCAGTGGCACATCCTGGAGGGCTTCACGCAGGAGGACATAGAAGCGGAGATGGTGTGCGACTCTCCCCTGCTCCAAGGGCGCGGTTATCGTCAAGCATCACCGGCAGGGTCCACGCCCACCACCTGTTCGACGATATTCCGGACACCACAAAGGTATACAATTCTCGTCCAAATGCATTGTTTAGATCAATTTAGGATCATAGTTTATTTGTTAGCAATATGTAGGAGTCGTTTATGATGGATATGATCCGAACTGGCCGAGAACCTCCAACTGAAAGTGCATGAGCCCTCATGTGTGTTTTTGGTAATTAATGACAATCTATATGGACTAATAGTTGCATTGAGCTATCCTTGTAGTTGTAGGGCTTGTCCATTGGCAATGCTTGAACACCATATGTTGGTAGTAAGATTGAAAGAAGAAGATAAAGTAATGACCAAAGTAATATTCAAGTCATCATATATATTAAGAGAAGAAGATGAAGTGCAAGTTCAAGAGAAGCATATCGAAGAAATCCTATGCTTGAAGCTTGTCACCCATCTGAAGATAATTTTCAAGTGAAGATGTGCCTAAGAGAGACTCTCTCATAGTGGAGTATGTGGGAGCAATATGTGAGACTTCACAAAGCAAAGCGCAATTAAGAAAGTTGGTCCTCTTGAAGAGATCAAGATCGTCATCATCTATCTCAAGTGAAATGCGTAAGGCAAAGATATGATCTTGATAGGTTTTCTATTTTACTGGAATCATGTTGTTAGTAGGGAGACCAGGTTATAGGATAGACGGTGTACTATCAAGAGGGACTCTCAAATGAGTAACTGATCGCATCTTTGTAGAGAGCTCAAACCTTTACATACTTGGCATATCATCTTTCTTGGTTCTTATTTGGCTTTTCTTCTTGTTGGGTTTTGGTGCTTGTTGTGATCTTCATGACAAGCCCAAGTTCACCGAAAACGGATTTCGTATGGAAAACTTGTTGTGTTTTCGGTTTTGAGGTTTTGTCGGTTCATCTTTTATAGAGAGGTTTTAACTTTCTACATTTGGTCTCCTCCTCACATGATGGACTATGATGTTTCTCTGCAAGATCTTGTAAAGCTCTTCGTTATGATTCCAACGAGCACAAGACCATCGAAATCGGAGTCCGGATGAAAAAGTTATGCCCGTTTTGGTGTCGGTGGTTCTGCAGTTTTTACCTATGGCGATAGTACCGCTGTGGTACCGCCCGGGGTACCGCCGGTGCCACCCGAGAGCCGTTTTCGGTGGTACCGGAAGCGGTAGTACCTGGGGCCAGCGGTAGTACAGCCCCGGGGCGAATCTGTACCCAACGGTTGGATATTGGGTTGACCTATTTAAGGGGCCTTCTTCCCAAATGGTTCCCCAACCTTTCTTGCAAGTTTTGACCTCCATTGTTGACCTTCAAAAGCTTGCTATCTCTGAATCCATCCAATGATTCTTGCTACTTCTTAAGAGAAAAGAGAGAGGAGATCTAGATCTACTATTCTACCAATCCATCTCTCCTCTAAGTGAGGCAATCCTTTGGATCTAGATCTTGGAGTTCCATTTGTTGAGTTCTTCTTTGTTCTTCCTCTCTTCTCCCCATAAGCATTAGTTGCTTTTGGTGGGATTTGAGAGTGAAGGACTTGAGCACTTCTTGTGTTCTTGCCATTACTTTTGTGCATCGGTTTATGCTCTCCACGAAGATTCGTGGAAGTGAAAGTTCGTGAGCTTGTTACTCTTGGGTCTTTGGACCCTAGACGCATTTTGTGGCGGTTGAGGCCTTTTGTGGCCACTTGGGAGCTCCCAATCCTTTTGTGGGTTGTGCCTCAAGATTGTTGTAATGAACTCGATTTCCGCCCAAAAGGAAATCAATAGTGGAAGGTGAACCGAGCTTTTGGGCAAGGTTCATCGGAGAATAGGGTGAGGTCATTTGTGGCGTCTTAAGTTTGAAACTCACACCCCTCCAACGAGACGTACTCCACTAAAAAGGAGGAACTCGGGAATACATCGTCGTCTCCACGTGCCTCGGTTATTTCTATACCCGAGCTCTTTACTTATGCACTTTACTTTGTGATAGCCTTCGTGCTTGAAGTTTTACATCTTGCTATCACCTTGTTGCTTGTCTTGCTTAGCATAAGTTGTTGGTGCACATAGGTGACCTAGTTTATTTAGGTTGTTGGCTTGTTAATTTAAACATCTAGTTTTATTCCGCAATTATCAAGCCTAAACCAGAAAAGTTTTAAATCGCCTATTCACCTCCCCCCCCTAGGCGACATCCTTGTCCTTTCACCAACCGATGATGGTACCACACTCCCACCTTTTTTTAGTGTTGGAGAATCATCCGACACTCAAAAAAAGAACGGGAAGGTGACAAAGACTAGAGTAACTTCATATTCAATTAATGAGGAAACATTGCTATAGAAAGCTTGGTTGGCCACTAGCATGGATGCTATATGTGGAACCGAGCAAAAGGGCTCAAAGTTAAGGCCAAACACCCGAACCAGTGCTTTGCAAAACTTCTACATTGACTCAAGGCAAATGGACTCGCTCATCCGCAAATACTCATCAATGAGAGCACCTGCAACTCCATATGCAAGATCTGGATATCATTTCTAGAAAGAAGAAGCCAAGCTTACCAGTGGCATCGGTCTTGCATCGGAGGTAATCACCGTATTCCCTCACTCCTTCGAGAAGACACATGAACACATGTTTTGCGATTCGAAAGAGGCATCGAAAAACAGGCGGAGCGAATGCTGGATCAGTGCGATGGAAGTAATTCTTGTAAAGTAGTTCATGGCGGCTTCTCTATTATGGTTTGACGCCGACGCACACCCGGCCTGGCACCGATCCCTTGAACTTTTGAAGTGCATTCTCATTATGGTTGTGGTTGAGGGATACCGCGGCCATCCAAACTTCGGTATCATCATGGAATGAGTCATCGAAAGATGTATCGATGATTGAGAGTAGAAAAATGCGTCTGAACTATCCATCTACGTGAAAATATACGATCAATGTTAAGTAAATAACAAAGTAGTTGCCTATACATCAAAACAGAGGATGGTTTCATAGCTAAACTCGGCCGGAGAAATGACCCAACATGTAGTGGGCGCTGCATTTCGCCTGTGAGACCGAGCCAATGGCGGGCGATTCACATCTGTCCTGGCCTAATTCGGGAGGGCAGTTGTAAAACCACACCTCCTCCTATGTCGATGTGGACTACGGGGCGATGGCGATGCGGAAGAAGACGAGGGACAACAGTGGGGATGGTAGCAGGGACCGAGTTCCTCCGGCGGCGCCAGATGCGTCCAAGCAACGCAGGCAAGAAGATGCAGGAGGTCGGCGGCGAGGATATATGGTAGTGGCCGCCGCGGGCCAAAAGCGGACGAGGGCGGGTAACGACATGGGCGGTGACACCATGGTGGAGAGGGAGGGGTGGAGTCGGGGTCGAGGTTTGGGAGCGTGCCGATGACGGGAGTGCCCGAGGAGGACAAGAGGAAGACAAGGGAGGATGTGGGCGATGTACGCTCGACCCCAAAGCTATCTCAAAATGGGCGAAACAGACGTGTTCGTGGCCCCCTATCCGTTTGGGGTGCGATGCTGGGCCGTGTCCTCTGGACAGCCCTTGTCCGTTTGGTTTGGCCCGTTGGAGATGCCCTAAAACTTAGACTATCTCCAACCGGTCGCCCCATTTTCCCTCTATTTGTCCGGACGGACAGCTCAGATATTGTCCAGACAGACAGTAAAATTCCCTACCCAACCGGTGCCCCCATTTTTTGTTACTATGTGTCCCGACTGTTCGACTGCCCCCATAGTAGCCCATATATGAGATGAGTATGAGGGCGCCGGACATGTCCGAACTATCTGTCTGGCCCACTCTGCATCACTTTTACTCTTTCTTTTTCTTTATTTTGTCCCTCACTCTCCTTCTCCACCAATATATGCAAGTGACCAGATAATTTTGGGGACTACGACTGGACACACAAATAAAGATCCAAAGCAAACATCCAGAAACATATCTGCATATATTTAAGGGACCAAATGTACCTAATCTGATTGGAGATGCTCTGCACTCGCGGCGCCAATAGGGTCGCCAATTGCCCTATTGGGCGCGTCGGACGTAAAATCTCGCCCAATCGCGGAGCCAATAGCAAGATTTTGACCGGCGCGGTCCAATATTGTGTCCATCGCGCCCAGCCCAACCCCCCCCCCCCCCCCGGTTGAGAGTCTCTTGGGCGCGCCGGACGAGCCATCGCTTCACCTCTGCTTCACTGCGGCGTCAATGCGGGCGCGTCTTTTCGAGGCGCCACTTTTCGGTGCCGATAAAAGCCGTGTTGCGCCCACCTCCGTTCTCACACTCTCCCCGCGTCCTCTCATCTCTCCCACAGCGCGAAATCCTAGCTAGGTCACCACCATCAGCGATGGCCGACAGCTTGTGGTGCACGGGCGGAGCAGCGGCCAATGGCTTCGGGCCATGCACGCTGCTCCTCGACGAGGCGAAGGCGCTTTCGCGCCAACGGGTACCCGACGCCGCCGAACATGCTCCCTCCCAACAGGCAACACGTGGGCGCTCTCCGTCGCCGGCATCCCCGTGCCGAACGCGCTCATGGTGTCCAACCGAAACTTCCGCCAGGTCGCCATCAGCCACAACTGGAGGGAGCTCACGCCGAAGCAGCGGGAGGACCCCCAATGGGAGGCGACCAACGTCGTGCACTACGAGGCGGAGTTCCGCCGCCTCCATGACGAGGAAATGACGCGCTAGGACGGGCCGGGGCCGGCGCCCTACGGCAAGAACGTCCACGGGCGCGAAGCGTTCTGGGTGTGCCTGGGCGCACTCTCCAGGTTGTCATTGCGTGCATCCGTGACGGCGGCGAGCCCCTGCACGCGCCTCCATCGGTGTTCCCGCCGCCACCACCTCTGGCATCCTACTCGCGCTCGGCATCCTCCTCCTGCTCGCCTCCCACTCCACCGGCGCTCTATCTCAGGATCAAGGACGAGGAGGACATGACGGCTCACCGTCGCACGCGGGGGGGGGGGGGGGGGGGGGATCCATTCGCGAGGCGCGCGCACCTCCCCCACTGAAGAAGGTGAAGCAGGAGCCAGAGTCCAAGTTGACGCCGCTCCGCCTCGCCATGCTCCGTAAGCAGGAGAGCCTGCGCGACCCGGCTGCCGACCCGGAGGAGTTCCCCGACCTTCACGCCGCCATGGAGGAGTCAAGGAACATCATCCCCGCGCTCTCCTTGGAGGTCGCCTGCGCGTGGTCTCTGAGCGAGCAAGTCGCGGCGACCGAGAGCCCCTTCGTCGACCTCACCGGCGACGACAACGGCGCAGGGCCCAGCGAGGTCAAGGAGGAGGAGGACGGCGACGGCGATGCAGGGCCCAGCGGCGGGGTCAAGGCGAGCCTTGCGGCTGGGAGGACTACAACCCCCTCTATTGGTCGCGCTAGATTAGGTATAGTTTTTTCGTTCAAACTTTGAATATTTCGTAAATATTTGAATGACGTTAAATTTCGTGTTTGAATCTTGTTTTTAAAATGCTATTAGCGTCGTGAGTGGAGAGCGGCGCCCACAATAGCCCGCAGCGCGTCCGGGCGACGCCATAAGTGCCACGCCGGACACAATTAAACGTCAGGAGTGGAGATGCTCTAAACCGTCGGCAAGCCAGATTTTTATGGTTTGGACAGCCTTGAGAGGGGGAACGATCCTAGCACGGCACGTGAAGGCTGAACAGTAGGTAGGCTCAGTGCACGCACAAGCACGTGGTTGTACTAGGACACTTCTTTTTTTGGCAAAGTACTAGGCGGACTCGCTCGCTAGATCCGCCGCAACATGGCTGTCGATTAAACTCACACTAATGGGCTGACGTCAGGTTAACCCAGGTCCAGACCTCTTCACCATTTGTCAAATTTCTTGTATAACGGTGAAAACAAGCAGGGCCTCTTTGATTTAAAGGATTTTCAAGAAAAATTGAATAGAATTTCCACCCATACGATGAGTCCGTTTGAATCCTCTAAAATTGATATGGGTTGCTTTCCTTATAGGATTTCTAACAAGAGGTGAGACCTCTTGAAAAAATTCCTATGTATCCATGACCTATACAAATTTCTGTGTTTTTGTTTTTCATGCGGTGCAATCAAACAACACCTGCTACAAATTCATGCATTTTTGTTTTTGTAGAATTTCAAGTGTCATGACATTCTATTCCTGCAATATTCATATTCTGTGTTTTTCCTATCCCACGAATCAAAAGACCCACAAAGTGGGATAGATGTTGAATCTGTCACATTATTCTTTTGTATTGAAAACTGCCACCAAACCAATTAGGGTTCAGCATCCATAAATGGATCCACGATAGCAAGAGCAGCAAATAACAATGCCTCAGATCAATTGTTATTTAAATAATGTGAAAGCTTACTCGGTAACATATGGTGAAAAACTCGGTTAACATTGATCATTATTTGTCTGGACTGACCGGAATACAATATCACTGACCAGTATCAACTTGACTAATTTACAACTATGGGGACCAAATGTACCAAAAAACAGGGGGTAGGATAACCCCCAAGTACATCCAACTACTACAAATAACATGTTTATGATTCACAAAAATTTGAGATCAACAACTGTGATGCCAAAAATGTTTGTAGTCCAACAAGTGCTCAGGTGACACTCTGCGACAAAAAGAACCAACAGGGCAACAAATTCAAGATAGGCTTTGAGAAAAGAATCGTAGCATCCCGATGCTGCAAGGGAACAAACCGTGGCCAAGCCTCACTCTAACTGGTATAAAAGGTTTGACCTTTAACCAGATGCAAGATAACAGCTAAAAGGTACAAGCTGGAACTGAGATAATCACCGGAAATTGAAGAGATCTCAGCTCCCAATCAATAATTAAACTTCAATTGAATGCATCGAGAAGTTAATCCCTGCGATCAAAACACCTTCTCATTTGGATATTCTGTTGTGCACTTTGGTTAATTGGGCACTGGCTCCAGTTCTAAAATAAATGTTCTATTCCAGCTGTAACCAGGCTGCGACTTGTTGGCACAGTTACCTCACGCTAAGGTTGCTCAAGTCATCCACAATATGCAGAGTCCCATTCAAGGTGCCTGCATCTCCCTCCTTGATTTCTGCTTCCGAGTTTAGCAAATTTCCATTTTCTGTTGAACTCTCTAAACTACTGTCAGCAATATATGACGTAGTGCTCCTGGAACCTTCAAAGTATGTTGAGCATGGGAAATATTCGGCACAGCGCACCTTCCACCCTGCAAGGATAGTGAGGTTAATCCTGACAATATATAATTAACAGGCCGAATCTATTGACCTGGTATAAAGGTACCTAGCTAGGCCAGCATCCATCGGAGTTCAATATTGTGCCATAAGTTATCAGTTTTTTAATGATCAACAACCACAATACAGCTTTCATCATGATATAGATAATCCATTTGAGTAAAACGATGGTGTACCCAGAGCATGAGGCATGCCATCAGAACTCAGAAGCAGTACATAACATTATTGATAGCAGAGTACTGCACCCAGTGACACATGCAATGCAAAACATCACAAAAGCAGCAGAAAGGAAACTTACTATTTGCAACATCCTGTTCAGAAAAAACAGTATCCAGCAATTTATGAACATTGATACAATCTTGAATGCCCCATTCCTTAATGGGACCAAGCACGCCGTTTCTGCATAAATATGAGATGATATAAATACAATGCAGGTAGCAGGTGAATAAAACCAGAGGCGCGTTATTCTTTTGTATCTTTACCCTGATGCTGTATTATTTGTTGAGTCTTCAATTAATTTAATCGCATGCAGCTTCTTGTCTGGCTCCAAGAGGTACATCATTTCAGCTGCTGCTGCTCTGTGTGTCAAAGAAGCTAGCAAAGAGAGATTTGAATAAGCAAGATTCCTGAGTGAAAATAGGTCCATAAACTAAAATATATAAATAATTACCATTGTGCTTTTCAAGAAAGTTACTATTAACTTCAACAAGAGATTTCCCATGTAATTGCCTGCAAGGACACGCCAGTCAAATAAACTGAAGCAAATGCGCACTGATAAAACCAATCAGCAGCTTAGAACCTTAGATCTGGTCGTTCAGCTTCCAGAACGTTCCAAATTAATTTCTCAGAATCGGTTCCTGGGGCAGGAAGACTGTTTATCTTGTGGAAGAATCTTATCTGCAAAAGTAAAGATCAAGCAGTAAACAAATAATTAAATAACAAGGTTGAACATAAAGAACGGCTTAGCTCAATGATAAAATACAAATGAAATTGGAAAATATGTACACATTCCAAATTATCGCATCTGCTAAATTTTACACAAGTGTGATATTTAATTATATACTCCAAACATAGTAAGAATAATGCTAAGAAAGTATTGCAGAATTTCAAAAAAGAGTAACCTAAACAGATTAAAAGCCAAAAACAATCAACTTTCATGATAGTGGCAATAAACCCTAGTCACCATTTCCTAGAAGGATTCCATTCCTGATTTATGAACTTGCTTGAGCAAAATAATTGGTGATTTTCATTAAGGTACGCGCTCCATAAAGAATTTAAGCCTTAAAACAATAATGAATCCTGTAGCACAATAGCGATTCCTTACAGGGCATTACTCTACAGGTTTCGGCTCACCAACTAATTCCTAGGAAACCAGGGGAAAACTCGAGTATAAATGATTGTAAATTTCCAAGTGCACCTAATGTGTATGGCCTGATTCCTTATAGCAAGGCAAATAAAAGAGTAAACCTCGCAAAGGTAAACAAACTGTGCTGACAAAGAAGTATAAAATCAGAGCTAGCATGCTTTCTACCAAATATGTCAAAATGGCGCTAACCTCAAGCCAACAGAACTTAAGATTAATATGCACGCCAAACCCTGACCTCTGGAGTCTAAAATATTGATGATGCAGTTCTATAGGAGTGTATAATTAATAAATAGACATTGAAACATTATTCTATGATGTTACATAGAACTGTGTTAGAACAAAGTGCAATGAGTAGTTATAAATACTCACCAAACATCGGTGACAGTCTGGATTATTTTCGTCCAATTTAGTGAGCTGTTTAACCGCCTGTAACAATAGATAGATAAAGAGTACTAAGAAAACTAAACAGATTAAGACAATATATCTAGTTCTAATTTATAATTAATTACAACATAAGTTCATAATTCTGTTTACATGTTAAAAATACCACTATTTTGAGGTTATTTATATAGCTCAGATAAAAGAGATAGTAGTAGACTTGCCATCAAGTTCTGCAAGATTACGAAAGGAACTGACATGTTGATGTACAACCTACTGTTTAAAGGTTATTAGGAAACGTCTCAATGTACGAAACAACAGTATTTTGAAATAAAGCACTACAAGAACTCAATTTTTTAGTAGAGTTCACTCAGTTCTCATTTTACGCAACCCCAACTACACTAACAAGACAATAATGACTGGTTATACAATGGCCAAACAAGTACCCCTGCGATGATATAATGGCATATGAACTGCACTTAGAACTGTTAAGAATATTTGTTTACAGTGACATTACCAGGATGACCAATCAATTCATTCGGCAATGTTCTATGATCTTATGTATTAGGAAAACGAAAATATACTACATAACCTATTAATTGTGGATATCCATATGTTTAACTGTTGGTAAAATTACAATACATAAGTTGTCAGAATATTCTGAAAAATCCGTCATCATAAAGAAATAAGATACAAAAAATATTAGTACCAGTCTATCAACAATATAAGCAAAGCAATAGAGGTTCTCTTAATTATAATCACACAAACTAAACTCTTGAGGGCGTCAAGTTTATTTCCAGTAAAAGAGAGGAAAGAACAGGAGAGTCGGATATACCAAAATGGTGAGGTGGATAATAACAGACATACCTGAAAAGCGAGTAAAACCTTTTGCTTTCTCATGTTAAGTTCAAACGAAAGTATATGGGTTTCTAATGAATCTGAGGAGTGGCTCTGCAAAAGCTTCAAATATTTCGTGGCTTCTGTGAGTGGATCTTCAACCTGCAAACAGAAATGCATAACCAACACGAGAATATTTGGCTGAACAGATCACACTATAAAAGCCTTGATAAAAGAAATGAAAATCATTTGTTGGCCAGAAGATCAAATCTGGTGTTTTTAAAGAGCACAATACCAGGAGTGTACAACTGATGGCTTAGAAAACAAATACCTGGACCAATTTTTCACCATGTGGGTCCAGATCAACCGGTTTTAATTGTTGTTTCTTCCCGGATTTCGAACTGTTGGATGAAGTTGTTTCATCCTCTTGTTTCTCTTCAGCCTCCTGGAGAGATTTAAGAGCAAAATAAGACAGGCTTAGTAAAAGATCTGAAACAAAGAGTGGAGGTTACCCTTTTAGCACGAGCTTCTGCCTTCTTCTGCTTTTGCCTCAACTTCTTCCTCTGAGCAGCTGGAAGCTTTGACATCTCATCACTCTCCTCAGCAGATGATTTTGATGGAGAATCATATAATTTCATGTAACACCTACAGTTTGTGACAGTAGCTTTACCAAATTTTCTGAACGGAAGTACAAAATAATCAACAGAAAAGAACAAAGTAACCAATACCTGATAGCTCCTGCAGCAGCCTTGTGAAAGTATTCATGAGCATGCAAGCGATCTTGAAACTTCAGCATAGAGACATACGCTCTAAGTGTCATTTTGCGTAAGCAATATGAATGGAAGTCAAATTGATCTTCAGTCATATCAGTGTAGTGCTTCTCGACAGCCAGGAAATTTTTCAGAGCCCTGCCCAGATCACCTTGCCGAAAATAACTCTCACCAGAAGCAAGCTCATACCTTAAAAGAGATCAGCGAGTTAGAGTGAAGAAAACTAGAAAAATGGTGATGTAGACGCGGGCGGGGGAGGGGGCGCACGTACCACATGCACTGCATGTCATGTAGATTATTGTGCTGGTCTCCATCTTTTGTAAACAAAACAGCAGTCTTCTCAGCTAGCCCGACCTTCACAAGCCACAAAATAAGCAGTTAAATCTGTACTGTTCACAACCATGGGAGGTTCACCAGCAAACACAATGTAATACCAACACGCTTAGTTTATATAGAGAACAAACGTCAGCGGAACTGCAGAAATAGTTGTGTTTTTAACTGAATCATACCTGATCAGCTTGAAGCATCTGCATTACACACTCACTGTTTAAATAACGATCAGCAAGGTCCATGGACCTAGCTTCATCTGCTAATGCTGCAGCTGCAGAGAAATTGCCAGCATGTTGCAATATATTTCCCTGAAATAAAAGAATGTGCAATAGCAGGGTTATTAACAAAGAAATATGTCATCTAAGTTAGTAAAACATGGTCATTTCAACACAATGTACAGTGAAACGAGTAAATTTAGTTACTGTTATTTAGAGGAGGAATAAGATGGAATAAGAGCAACAAATAAGAGAAAGATTGATAATTGGAGCGAGAAAAATACAGATCGGAAAGGCAAGACAAAAGATGGTTAGCAAAGGTAAATAACTCTATTTAATAGGAAGTGCAGCAGAACTCTGCTGGTTATTTACCCAAAGAGATCCTGAAATAGCAGTGCAGCAATGATGCAAAAACTATGATATAGTCTACTCTATCAGCAGCATGTACTAGCATTTTGGTACAAGCAGCACTACACTGAAAGAAACCATTAACTAAGAGTAAAGTTAACTTCCAGATAATTGTAAAATTTATAGGCAACCATGTATTAGAGAGATGTAGTAGCATTTGGTACAGGTAGCCACACTGAAAGACGCCATTAATTAAGAGTAAAGTAACTTCCAGATGATTATGAGATTCAGAGAGAATTATATATTGGAGAGATGGTGATAAAGGATAAAGATTAATTCCATACTACTTAAAATACGTGCTCGCACGGGAAGGGGGTACCTTTATGGAGTACAAATCAATTACAGTTGGCGTGTGTAAAATGGCCTCGTCGATTTTATCTAGAGCAATATCATACTGGCTCCTTCTGTCATAGTGCTGCATCAAGACAAGTGACAAACACAATGATGCAATTTCAAAAGGTTTGTTAAAGGTATCTCGGTGGTTCATCAGAAGATATGTAAGTGTTTACACCAAATACTAACCTGGGAAACCAACAACAGAGTCCACATGAGTGTGGATGGGGGTTCCATCTGTGGGCTGCAAGAAGAAACAGTTAAAAGAAGTAAGTTGCTAGATTAGCAGATTAATTCAAATCACAGTCACAAACAGCTCATACAGCAACGATTAGGGATAACACACGACTGCATCTCAAGGAGTGTGATAAGTAGCAATCTTTTAAGGAGGAGCACGTTTGGAAAGAACGACGCAATGGTAAAGCACTTTCAAGTTATGCAGTATTAAATCAGAGAGCTGTTTAGGATTTCCGACAGCATCAACGTTTTGCACAATGTACGATATTCATAATACAACTTTTGAGTCTCATTATTCTGTCAGTTAAAGTGTGCATCACTGTTCCATGTGTAGTAAAGATTGACAAGATGCACTGCATTCATGAAGCAATGCCTGTAATCAAATCTCTCTTATTATCTCCTCCAGGCAGATTCTACCTCATTATTTTTGTGCATCTTAAGGACGCCAAATGAAGGAAGAGCAGAAGATAGGAAAGCTGATATTGCCGTACAAGCACATAAATATCTTGATGTGCTACCAAATAAGAGTTCAATTAGTTGCCTTGACGAGAAAAGGTCTCGGTTGGGTGAAAAGAAATTACAAACTGACAGGAAGCTTTGGTCAATAAAGGTGTCAACAAATAAATATACCGTTTCAGATTGATTGGGATACAAGAATACATGATAAATCTGAGAATAATGGCCAGGCCGAAAGGATTACCTTCCAGGAAAGCATCCAGAAGTCCTAATTGAATCTTCTAGCTTAAGAAACAATTGCTCCAATATGTTTGCCTGTTAATGAGATTCAGAGTAGTCCCATAAATGTCCCTCTGACTTGTAACACAAACAGTAAAATAAGAAAAAGTTAATGATGTTGACTAGTACAACTTGTGTTACCTTGCCAGGGTGCTCATAAAGCGGGCTTAAATCAGAAAAAAGTGACGGTACTCCCTACAAGATATATGGCACATTACGATCAATTATAACAATGAGTAACAACATGCTGCCCAGTAAGCCCAAAATATTGTAAGGTGAAATGTCACACACCCCTTTCAGGTACTAACAAATTATCACTTCAAAATTAGTATAATTACCTTGGTTAATAGAGGTCTGACATAATTATCTGCTGCCTCCTGGAATTTCTCACCTTCCAGGAAATCAAGAGGTATGCGCTGTTGCAAAGACGGCATGAGAAATATTTAGATTCACAGCTTATCGAGTATATGACCTGCCTACAGTCAGTATGGATAATAAAATAAATTTTGACTTTGCGTATAGAACAAGATAATTTTCAGCAAAATAAAAAGGAAATCAAATATGCCTACATCTTGGGTATTTTTTCTGTGTCCCCAAAGGTCTCAACCATGGATACAACCAAAAAAATCAACGCAAATGAAATACAACTATGATGGTTTACCTTAACAGCTGATGACCAACTATATTCTTCCTTAAGTGATTTATATAATGCACTTAGCCTTTCAACATCATCAGCCGAGTACTGACCATTCTCAGAATAAAGCCCAAGGCACTTCTGCAAGGCTATTAAGTACCTGAGTAGAACAGGGTGATAATTAATTTCAGAGTATCGGAAGTAGGTTTACCATACCAGCTAGGATTGTCCACAGATTTAAGTAGGTACAGTATTTCTCCTAGCATACAAATGAGTTCAAGAATCAAGTTAACATCGTATTTTTTTTAGCTCAAGTTTCAACAGCTCCCTTTTTAATCCCAAACGGGTGGCTTTTATTACTGCCGGAAGTAGGTTTACCATACCAGCTCGGACTGTCTACAAGATGTAAGGATGTGCAGTGTTTCTCCTAGCATACAAATGACTTCCACAATCAAGTTGTCATCATATTTTTTAGGTCAAGTTTTGCAGCAGTTCCATTTTTTTCCCAAACATGTGGCTGTTTATTACAGCATGCTGTTAGAGGGAGATTGAAACACCAGATGGTGCATTACCACGCCACCACTCAAGCCTAAAAGGGCATGAGCCAAGCATGCAAAGTTTTGCCACACATAATTGTGCATGTGGAGGCAGATAATCGTAACCAACTTAGAATACAAGTGGCGTAGATGGTTGAATTGCTCGACTGGCTAAAGTTTCATACTTTCCAATGATTAAGTGTGGCTCGACTAGTCTACTTGTCGGTACCCCAGCGACAAACCAAAAACCTCGACTAGTTGTGACTAGTTGCGACTAGTCGTGATACTTTCCAATGATTAAGTGTGGCTCGACTAGTCTACTTGTCGGTACCCCAGCGACAAACCAAAAACCTCGACTAGTTGTGACTAGTTGCGACTAGTCACGACTAGTCGCACGACTTGTCTACTCGTCGGTACCCCAGCGACAAGTTGCAACTCATCGACTCGTAATCTTTGATACTTTCATCTAGTTACAATAATGCTAGCCAGGTCACATATATGAAAAGATTGTATTCACCAGAGCTTCTAAAGCTTGTATTTATTGATAAAATGCCTAAGTAGGTTGAAGAATAATAGTGCCTAAACATAGTTATCCTAAGCTGAAAAGCAAACATAACATGCAAAGAAAATAGTAGCAAAAGTACATAGACAAAAATTACCAACGAAGGCAAGGGTAAGAATGAGTACAAGCATCTTACTTGTAGTTATCAGGATTCATAAAAAGGAGGGACCTGTATATTTTCTCAGCCTCCTCAAAACGGCCAAGTTTCAATAAAATGCAGGCCATTTGTTCTCTGAATGATAGCTTGTCAACCTGGTAGACGAAATTCAAGAAGAAAACATATTATACAATAGTTCTATTTTTTCCTTCACGCGTGGAAATATAAGACTTACAATTTTACTCTCCATCTTGTGCATCTCCTCAAGGGCTCTGTCCAGCATCCCACATTCCTCAAGCAACGATATCTGTGAAACCATAATAGCACAATAATGAATAGCAAGAAACAATGTGAGTCAATTCTAGAATTTAATCATGAAATAACTTTGAAACTAAAAGTGGAGCAGAGCAAGGTTGAAGACAGATAATTATACCGCACACTAAAACCACTTCCACTAGCCATGATAAGTGACATTTGAGAAATTAACACAGAGCCCACAGCACAACTGTGACCAGCAATTTCATTCTATTTATTCATGAAGGATGGTGTTGGTATATAATATGAAGGATGGTTTTTAGACTACAGAAATCAGCTTCATATGTCCAATCTAAAATGTTCATAAAGATATTGGCAACTGAAGTTTGACCATCCACAGCAGCATGTATTGGTGTGAGTAAGAAAAGGTACCAAATATCACTAGAACGATTTAGAAACCACAAACTTTATCGAGAATGAAAGAAGTGGAGCTAAAGTGATAGAACTAATATACTACACACAGAACAGGGCAACTGAAGTTTGACCATCCACAGCAGCATGTATTGGTGTGAGTAAGAAAAGGTACCAAATATCACTAGAACGATTTAGAAACCACAAACTTTATCGAGAATGAAAGAAGTGGAGCTAAAGTAATAGAGCTAAGCTTGCTGTCCATCTACTCTTTGAAAGAAGTGGTACCAAATATCACTAGAACGATTTAGAAACCACAAACTTTATCGAGAATGAAAGAAGTGGAGCTAAAGTGATAGAACTAATATACTACACACAGAACAGGGCAACTGAAGTTTGACCATCCACAGCAGCATGTATTGGTGTGAGTAAGAAAAGGTACCAAATATCACTAGAACGATTTAGAAACCACAAACTTTATCGAGAATGAAAGAAGTGGAGCTAAAGTAATAGAGCTAACATGCTACACACAGAACAGAAAGTCGCACCAAAACAATAATAAGTATAAATAAATCGACGTAAAAACATAATTCAAATGGCATAAAATTAAGAACATAGCAACAACAGCAGCAACGTTCAAAGAGGAGATGGACAGCAAGCTAGCGCCAGGATTACAGAATGCTTATAAACAATTCCCAAAGATTTTGCTAACAGCACTATGTCAGCTATTACTTGTAGAGATATAACATTTTCCAATCCATGGCATGAAAACATATTTGATCCGAGATATCTTATCTGTTGTGAATTACGGTTAGAGTTCACTGGCTTCATGAAAGTGCAAGCTAGAAGCAAACCGATACTGACGACACATTTACTCGTCCTGCAATTCCAACCAGAAAAATGAGAAGTGTAGGCACCTTATACAAAAGCATTTCACCGTGTTCATATCGCTCATTTTCTGGAGGATAGTCATCTTCCAGTGTCCCCTCGTAGGCCTCCAGTACTTCTATTGCCTTGGAAGAACTACAAGTGGGCAACAGAAACTTAGTGGTGAAATTTTGATATCATAGATGTTACATCTTGCCATACATGCAACAGCAAGCAGCTTCTGAATAATGAGACGAGAAAACCCTCACAACTGACATAGCAAGGAGATAAGACAAGATACAAATACTAGCCTGCCAATAAATACTAAGTGCCATTTTGTTCATTAGTTATGTCAAGTTGTTGAGAAAATAATCCAATAACTGTTGTGATATAGGAAGCCATGAGCTTATGGTCAATCCATACTTATTTACTGCTGAAATGTGGTATATCGCAGAAGGTCTTACTAGGAATTTGACGGAGATTCTAAATAGTAGCGCTGGTACTTGAACTTTATCATCCCATGCATGGTTTTTGAGTCGCGAGTCGCAACCAAGTCGCCAGCTCTCCGACTCAGTGTATAGTCGACTAAAATCGCTGTATAGTCGCGGCAAGTCGCTGTATAGTCGCGAGTCGCCGCCGTTTTTGAAAAACGACTTGGCGATTAGTCGGCGACTATACAGCGACTATTCGGCGACTCAAAAACCATGATCCCATGTTTAGCATATGACATGAGCAGGAGTTCAAGACCTTATTATCTTTGCTCAAATGCTCATATAAGTTTTTTTATTGATTTAAAGTGACAACTACCAAGAAAGTGGCGTACTTGGAACTCAAATGATGGGCTACAGCAAAGCCAATCCAGTTCATGCGGTGATTTGGCTTTAATGTCAAAAGCTGTTGCCTAGTCTCAACAAAGCCAGACAAGTCCCTCATTTGTGCCTGTGAAAAGGATAAAATTCGTTCATTAGAAAGCATAAAACCTTTTATAACACTCGGATCACTTACACAAATGACTTTAAATAACAGACAACTATAAAACATTTTAAAAGCATAGTATTGATAAGATTAAACAGGATTTCTTCGGAGTGATATGTAATGTGGCCAACACTAGTAACAAAAATATCTCCAGCATAGGAAGTTAGTTATACTATTTTCCTCCGTTGTTCACTCGTCCAGTACCAAGACCTCGACAAAATCAAATTCTGGAATCCAAACATCTATTACGCAAATATTAGACAGCCAAATCTATGATGAACAATAGACGAAACATTACATGAGAAATAAGTAGAGATGAATGCAGCCATATATTAGGCAGCAAAGCTCACTGAGGCAAATTAAGCAAAAATGGTTTGCGAAGAAAATAGGGGGAAAATACAATAGTTTATTGTACCAACCTGGAGAAGTGACAAGTCACGTAAAATTTCAATGTTATCTGGATCGATCCTCAAAGCATTTCTGTAACATTTTATAGCTTCTCTGTATTCTCTGTCTGATCTGTAAAGCAAACCATAGACATGCCAGCACACATGACTCTTCAGATCATGCTGCAAAAGTTTGGCGCAAAATTGATACATTAGTTGTACTGTTATAATCATCAGAAAACAAAATTAGGGCCAAATATCTTGTACAAATTAAGAACCTTCAAGCCACGGCGAACAAGATCGTATGCTTCAGATTTCCGGTCCATGCAATTTAGTGTCAATCCTTTCATCGATAGAGTTTCTACAAGGAAACAGACAAAGTAGTTACGCGGTCAGAGGAGGCTGCAGGGAGAAAGAGTACTTAAACAGAATCAAATGCTATAATTCTGACCTCCATGATCAGGAAACTTCTTCAATATGGAATCCGCGGCCTTCAACCCTTTCTTATACTGCTTAGTTTCATATGATTTCTGCATACGCAAAAACATAAAAACATCAGAAAACTTAGGAGCTGGAATGTTCGGAGGGGGAAAGCCATCATGCTCATGCTGCAGTCAAATACGTGCATTCATGCTATTAAGCAGACAGTCATGCAATACTCAAAAGTAGAACACCCTTTGCATGCCTATCGCGCAAATTATGTAACTTTGACAGTTCTAGTAGAGCATTATCCCTGCTCAAATCATCAAAATACTAAACAAGCAAACCATATAGGAGTAGTAAAACTTCAACCGACAACCACTCCAGACCTCTGAACTACCACACAATGCTAATGGACAATGTCAAGATGCAAGTCCCTGTGACAAGAGGGCATTTGTTAACATGCCACTCATAAAAAGGAGTTGATGCCAGATTAAATATAGCATGGCACACAATTCATTGCAATGATGATATCTTTAGCTTTTAGCACCAGCAGCTTCAACGAAGTAAGCTCGTGATGAAGGAAAGGTCGACCCCAGCCGTGACGCAACTACTAGCGACTCTAGTGGCGAAACCCCAAGCTACAGTTTCTCTGGTACCAACTACTGATCCAACCCTCAAAAATCAAAGCTTCACCTCTCCCGGATACTACCAGCCTGGCGACCCGAGCAATCACCTAGCCAACGAACCCCCAGCATACGTCGGCTCCCCTGGAGCGTCACCAGTCCCCGGGTGCCCCGAATCGAGCGGGACGCGGGCACGGAGAAGCCGATTCGGAGGCCCGACAGATCGATTCGAGTAGCGAGGGGGGAGGGGAGGCGAGGTGCTTACGACGATGACTTTGAAGAGGTTGGCCTCCTTGGGCGGGAGCGAGGAGCCCATGGCTGCGGCGGCGCGGCGCGGCGCGGCGAGACGACGCGAACCCTAGGTGGCGGGGGGGGCGGGGTCTGAGGAGAAGGGTTTTGGGGCGGCGGGTGTCTGTCTAATGTTGTGGTGTGGTGCTGCCCGTGTAATGGTAGGCGTGCGCGCGTGGCCGCTTCGGCTCGGCCGCCCGTCAGGAACCCTACCCGTCTCTTGTGTCGCTGGAAGCAGCGATGACCGAAAGAACGTCCCGTAAAATTGAGCGCGCCCAAAAAAAAAATAGCGCGCGCTAAAAATCCGACCTCTGCAGAGTCCTCAGCGTCGACCACTCTGTCCAAGAGTGCGCCGGTGAAGCTGGGAGGACTGACGACGCCCGCACCTACCTCCCGGCCCCACCTCTGTTCTTTGGGTTTCCGCTCACACAGTACGGTTCCAACCTCTATGAGGGGCCGGGATCCATGGACATCTCCGGCCTCGTCTCGACAGCCTTGGGGCGTCAGTCCTCTCCTCAGGCGGAGGTGGAGGACTCTGAGGACTCGACGAGTGTGGGGTTGGAGGTCATGGCCCCCGACACCCCGCGCTCCCCGGGCGCGGTCTGGTACACCCGCTCCCCGGGCACCCCGGCAACACCAGTCCTGGAGCCAGTCACGGTCTTCCCCGACACTCCTGTGGCTGGCACCAGGGGGCGCCCTAGACGTCACCGGTCTCCCCCCCCCCCCCCCCGCCCCTGGCACTCGCCGCCACAGTGCGCGCTTGGCGAGGGCTAGGACTGGTGGCGAGGCGGTGGAGCCTACAGTAACGATGGTGGCGACACGCCGCCGTGAGGCGCTCGACCGTGGGACTGGTATGTCCCGACCTACGCCCACCCCTACTCCCCCTCCCTCTCCTCCTTCTAGTTCCCGGTTTTCGGTTCTCGACTCTGTACCGTTGGATCATCTAGCTCTGGTTGCGGGAGACTGTGACATTATTTTCCATGGAGAGCGAGGGCCTCGCCTTGAGCAGATTGCGACCATCAAGGCTAAGGAGGTCTATGAGGGGGCCCTAGCGGCAGCTCGTGCTCAGGCGGAGCATGAGCGGCAGGGGCCCCCGGCTCCCGCTGAACCCGTGCAGGAGGCACAAGGGTCTGGCAGTGGAGCCCCTCCTAGGCCTGATGATGCCACAGTTGCTGTGCCTACTTCCCAGCCTGGAAAGAGGCGCGGGAGGCCCCCTAAGGCGACGTCCCGGCCCTCGACCTCTGGTAGGGCCCAATCGGTCCCCCTTAAGGGGACCAACCCCGACATTGTTTCTCAATGAATGTCCTCACATTCATTTGGAACATGAGGGGGTTTGGGCAGGAGGGCCGCCGCCGCCAGTTGATCAACTATCTTAGAGATGAAGATGTGGACATTGTGGGATTACAAGAGACGATTCGTCAGGATTTCTCGGTCTCAGAGCTGGAAAGCCTTAGTCGCCACAAGTTCTCGTGGCATTGACTCCCGGCGACGGGACACTTAGGGGGCATCCTCCTTGGTGCCAAGGAGGATGCCTTTGAGATAGGAGATATGGATCGCGGGGAGTTCTTTGTGAGCATGTCGCTCACCCAAAGACGACCGAACCTTCATTGGGAGGTGATTATTGTCTATGGCCTCGCGGATCACAGGAGGTCCGCTGAGTTCTTAGCTGAGCTCAGGTCAAAGGTGGAGCGATGCCACACTCTGTAGTGGTGGCAGGAGATTTTAATCTTACTAGCAAACGTGCCCGTGCGTTGTAACGGGAGAAAAAAACTACCACGGAGGCATTAAACTCTTAAACTAAGTTCTCGATGGCATGGTGGGGGAGGCGGAATGATCATAAATAATCAACCAGTGACATGTCTTTTCCTCCAATAAATCAGATGAAGATTTCCATTCCACAGCCAAAACTTTAAATACAAAAATGTACAACATCAGCGGCAAGCTGACATTGCAACGGGTATGCAGGGGCAAAAGTAAACTGCGATCCAGTCCCAGTGGCAACACAACAACACCTTTGCAAAATCAGCACTCTAGATCTCAGGAAAGAACATAAAGAATACCTAGTAGAATAACACTACTCTCGCCAATCCAATTGGATGCAAGAAAACACATAGACCATCAAAAACAAGGGCTGGAGAGCTCACACTTTGCGATGGCATAGATGAAGCTAACTTCAGTTTTACTCCTTGTAGATAAATTCTCTTTTGCCAGGGCTGTGGGTTCTGCCCATCTCTCGAACACGAATCCTTTTCCAGTGCAGAGAAAGGGTAAGATTCCGCTAAGTGAGGCTTAGGATCATATCAACCAATAGTTGATGAATCTAGTATATTTTTTTTCGAGAACACGCAGGAGGTCTGCGCGTCGTTTTATTAAGCTTAAGAGGAGAACATTAACAACGCGATTACAGGGAGGGCACGAAGCCACTCACCACTCCACACAGCCACAAGGCACCCGCCTACTCTCGCACAAGCCCACGTCTACATGATGCCCAGGCTCTCCACTCGTCAGCTATAAGATCAACTAATCTAGGGATGGTGACGGAAACATTGTCAAAAATCCTCGCATTCCGTTCAAGCCAGATGCAGCGAAGGGTGAGGAGGACAAAGGAGTTAGCCGTCGTAGCATCCTTCGACGGAAGACGCTGCACAAGGTCATGCCACCATGCAGCCATGGTGTCCTGCGGTCCCGGCACGGTGAACTGAAGATCCAACTTCGCACGAAGGCCGGCCCAGACGCCCCGCGCAAAGGGGCATTGGATAGACAGGTGCTTGATCGTCTCGTCCACAGCGCTGCACAGTGGGCAGAGGGAGTGCCGAGCCATGCCGTGCCTTGCCATTCTGTCCGCCGTCCAGCAACGGCCACGAAGAGCAAACCAGGCGTGCAGCTTGAACTTTAGGGGAGCGAAGGACTTCCAGATTTGCGCTGCACCGGGCATGACAGTGGAACCATCAAAGAGAGCGGCATACGCCGTCTTGGAGGTGTACACACCCGACGCCGTCCACTTCCAGGTGAACTGATCCTCAACCCCGTCGCCACGAAGCTCCACCGTGGTGATAGCATCCCAAAGCCTGAAGAACTGAATAACCACCTCGATCGTGAGCTCGCCGACGATATCCAGTGCCCAGGCGTTGTTGTGTAATCCCTCTTGTACAGACCGCATTCTTCTGACGCCCGGCCTCACCAAACTTGCAACCGCAGGGGCTAGAACGCCGGCCGACAGTCCACCGATCCACGGGGTCCTCCCAGAAGCTGACACGGGATCCGTTCCCGATCTTGATGGTCACCGAAGCGTTAAAGAGCGACGTAGCTTCGGGAGAGACATTGAAATCCATGCCTGACCACGGCCGATCGGCGTCCACTTTCTGAAGCCAAATCCACCTGGACCGGAGCACAATGTTCAGAAACCGTAGGTTGAGAAAACCAAGCCCTCCGATCTTTTTGGGCATGCACACCTTCGGCCAAGCCACCAAGCAGCTCCCACCACGCGCCTCGTTCCTACCGACCCAGAAAAAGCCGCGCCTGATTTTATCCACTGCCTTGAAGAACCAAGGCTCCAAATCAAGCGCCATGAGTTGGTAAATAACAGAGGCTGTCATCACCGCTTGGATGCAGATCATCCGGCCGTCTTTCGTCAAGAGGCGTGCTTTCCAAAACGGCAACTTGTTCGCCAATTTGTCAAGCACAGGTTGCAGGTCGCTCCTCCTCAGTTTCCGCACAGAAAGAGGGAGTCCTAGGTATCGGCAGGGGAGATCGACCATAGGACACGCCAAGGCAGGAGCGACGGTCTCCATAGTCTCTGGGGCGCATTGAATCTTAGCGGCGGCGCTCTTGGTGAAATTAACAGACAACCCCGACGCGTTGCCGAAGCACGCAAGGATCGCCTTGACAGTAGCAAGCTCCTGAACATCAGGCTGGGCGAAGGCTACCACGTCATCCGCGAAGAGAGACACACGGTGCTTCAAACCCAGGTGAGATAAGTTCGCTAGAGCGCCTTGAGCCTCCGCTGTCTTGAACATGGCAGCCAGTACGTCCATGACGAGAACAAACAACAATGGCGAGAGCGGGTCGCCTTGGCGAAGACCTCTGCCATGACCAAACCCGTCGCCCGTTCCGCCGTTGATGATCACCTCAGTAGATGCCGAGCGCAGAAGCAGTAAGATCCACCGAATCCACCTTGGACCAAAGCCACTCGTTGGAGTAGCTGGTTTGTTTTCATTCAGTTCCTGAATGAAAACTCTGATCGTATATTCAGGCAAGACAAAACTCTGATCGTATGTTACTGTTTGCGGATGGCCACTCGTTGGAGTAGCTGGTTTGTTTTCATTCAGTTCCTGAATGCCATTTCATGCGTAGCATAGCAAATAGACTACCATATCAGTCTAGCTACCACATATATCCCTTCAACGTCAATTGAGTTGCAAGTTATAAAACTGAAACTCTTTAACTTATACGGACGTGTGAGTATCTAGCACTGCGCTTGGCGTCGGGAACAGGCCTGCCACCATTTGGTTCGACAACAGGCCTGCTTGCCATGGCCTTCAGCGCCGCCGCTACCGGGTCCATGTGCTTCCACGATTTCTTGTCCTTCCGTACCGTCCCCATCTGCCAGCGCCACCCCGGTCAAAAGCGCCGCCACCACTGCTCGTTCTCTGACGCAGCAGAGTTAAATCAGCCAGCTCCGCCATGGATTTCACCCGTACGTGGTCGCGCCGATCGTACGGATCGTGCGCTGTTGCCGCCGCCGCTTGTTGGGCAACGGCGTCGTAGCGGTGATCAAGCCGGGCGCCGAGGGCCACGCCTGAGCGCTTCGCCGTAGCAGTGAGCGCACCTGGTCCCGTTGGCCGCGCATGATGGCTTCGCTAGTCGGAAGCCTGCGTGCGCCATAGAGAAACGTCGGGAGGAGTGACGATGGGGCCGAGGACGCCGTGTGCTCCGCTCCGCTCTGCCCTTTGGTCACTGTTCTCCTGGCGCGAGTCGTCCGTGTGCTAACCCTGACCGGCTCGGGGGCGCACCATGGAGGAGGTCGGCGAGGTGCCGGTCCACCGACAGCCACGATGCTGATGCCTATGCCGGCGACCCGATCTGAAGGTCTCTAGAACCAAGCACCCGTTATTTTTTTAGCTGGGCCGGTCTGATCGTGGATGGGCCGAAGTTGATCTGAGTCAAATCGACGATGGCTGATCGTATATCGAGTCGGATACATATGCTACGTTCACAACACGTTTTATTTTCTGTTCTATGAGGCGACGTACTATCATCACCACCTTTAGCTATATTATACCACCTTTAGCTATATCATATAGTAGAGATTCGCTCCCCTGATGACAAGAGCTCATACAATGTGGACCTCCCTAGGATGCGCATGTTTAACGACTAGATTGTTGACCTGGCTCTACGAGAGATCACACGAGTTGGGGCGCGTTATACGTGGTCCAACAACCAGGCTGTCCCGATCCGGAGTGTGCTTGATCGGATTTTAGTGTCGGTGGAATGGGAAGTTGCTTTTCCTTTGTGCTCGCTTCGTGCGATTACTAGGATTGGCTCAGATCATTCCCCCCTCCTCCTTTCGTCCGGAGGAGGGGCCACGCCGAGGTCGAACCGTTTCCACTTTGAGGAATTCTGGCTTAGCCAGCTGGGCTTTGTGGAAGCAGTTCGCCAGAAATGGGACTTGGCGGTCGCGACTCCCCCCGCGCCTATAATGCGGTTGACATTTGGCACCATTGTGCTAAAGTCGTGCGCCAATTTATGTGTGGGTGGGGCGCGAACTTAGACGCGGAGGTGCGAAAGAATAAGGCGGATATCCTCGGCCAGATTCAGACGCTCGATGTGGTGGCTGACTCAACAGGCTTATCCGCTGATGGATGGTTGCAGCGGTATGCTTTGGAGAACTCCTTGATGGAGATCTACAAAGGCGAGGAGTTATTCTGGCGACAGCGTAGTCATCAGAATTGGATTCTTCGTGGAGATGCTAACACAGTATACTTCCATGCCATTGCTAATGGCCGCCATCGTAGGTGCTCTATCCCGTGCCAATGGGCGGATGGCCTCCTTTTAGAGGAGGCCCAGGACCTATCCGCCCACATATACTCCTTCTATAAGGAGTTATTTATGGAGGGGCCCCGCACGGGGTTAGCTTTGGCAGCGCACTTCTGGCCCGTAGGGGCTTTAGTCTCGAATGACGAGAATAGGGAGCTTACTATCCCTTTCAGTCCTGAGGAGGTGCGCAGAGCTATAATGGGGATGAAGGCCAACTCGGCCCCGGGTCCGGATGGCCTTCCTGTCTCCTTCTTCCAGAAATTCTGGGAGGTTATTGAGCTGGTGATTATGCCAATGTTCCAGGAGTTCTATACTGGGACACTGGCTATGTCTCGCCTCAACTTTGGCGTGACTACCTTATTCCTAAAGTCGTAGGGGCCACAGATATATGTCAGTTTAGGCCGATCACGGTAATCAATGTCATCCAGAGACTGATTGCCAAAGTGTGTGCAACACGCTTGGCGCCAGTTGTGGAGCGCCTCGCTCACCCACATCAGTTCGCCTTTATCAAGGGACGATTTATCCATGACGGTATTCTGGCTCTTCATGAGGTTGTTCATGAAGTCAAGGCTAGACATCTTAAAGGTGTCTTCCTTAAGCTAGATTTTCAGAAGGCATATGATCGTTTGGACTGGGCTTTTCTCCGCCAGGTCCTCGAGCGTCGTGGGTTTGATGAGCGCTTCATATGCTGGGTTATGCAGATCGTCATGTCTGGGAACACGGCCATAAACATTAATGGGGACATTGGTCCTTACTTTAGATCTTCGTGTGGGGTGAGGCAAGGGGATCCAATCTCCCCCCCTTCTCTTCGACCATGTCGAGGACGCCTTGGCGGCTATCTTGGACAAAGCCAAGACGGCCGGCCACATCTCTGGTGTGGTTGGACACCTTATTCCTGGAGGTGGCATCACTCACCTCCAGTATGCGGATGATACCATGATCATGGTGGAGGGGTCGGAACTTGATATTGTAAATCTTAAGTTCCTTCTCCTCTGCTTTGAGGCCATGTATGGCCTCAAGATTAACTTCGACAAGAGCGAAGTCATGATCATGGGGTACTCTCCTGATGAGCAACAACGGATAGCGGACAAACTAAATTGCAAGTTATCTGCCTTCATGTTACTTATCTTGGGATGCCCCTTAGTGACTCTAGGATCCTTATTAAGGACCTAGAGCCGGTTACCCAGCGTGTCAAAGCTAAGGCAGAGCCTTGGCAAGGGCGGTTCACCTCTAAGGCGAGCAAAACAGTCCTGATTGACGCTTGTCTTTCTAGTCTACCTATGTACCCGATGGGAGTTTATATACTCCCAGAAGGCACGCATGTCACCTTTGACAGGGATCTCTCACGCTTCTTCTGGCAGGCGGCTAATGGGCGTCAGAAGTACCACATGGTCAAATGGGCGGATGTGTGCGCCCCCAAAGACATGGGGGGCATAGGTATCTTGTAGTCTCGTAAGATGAACGTGGCGCTCATGCTACGATGGGTGTGGCGGATACTTAGAGAGGAAGGGGGTTATGGCTGCAACTTATCAAAGCGAAATATCTGCAGGGCCGCCCCCCTCTCTTGTGACCGTCTGGATGGATCCCAATTTTGGCGGTTGATAGCGTGGATCACACGTTCGCTGGGAGACCGCAAGAGGAAGATATGAAGCAGTGTAGCAGCAGTTTCCCTCAGTATGAAACCAAGATTTAATCGTCCAGTAGGAGCAAGAAATCACTTCTGAAGGTTGTTGGTGGCGTCGTTTCTCAATCACCAACGTGGAATCTGCACACAACACAATCAAACTACTTTGCCCCAATGAAACAGTGAGGTTGTCAATCTCACCGGCTTGCTGAAAACAAAGGATTAAACGTATGGTGTGGAAAACAGTAGTAAATTGGAGAGAATGAAAAGGAACAGTGTTTGCAGTTGGTTGTATTATCAGTGTAAAAGAATGGACCGGGGTCCACAGTTCACTAGTGGTGTCTCTCCATAACAGATAACTAATATGCTGGGTGAACAAATTACAGCTGGGCAATTGACAAAATATTGACCGCATAACAATGCATATATATGACATGATGATTACTATGATATTCATGTGGGCATTACGACAAAATACATAGACCGTTATCCAACAAAGTCTATGACTAATAATCCACCGCCAGGTTGTCATACCGAGTTCCCCGTTGGTATTAAGTTGCAAGCAACATATAATTGCATTAAGTAATGTGCGTAAAGTAAACAAATGCATTAGACCTAACGGCGTACCCTTAAGCTAAGCATCGGTTATTTTATCCCTAGTGGCAACAACACATCCACAATCTTAGAAGTTATTGTCACTCTCCCAGATTACCGGAGGCATGAACCCACTATCTAGCATAAATACTCACTCTTGGAGTTACAAGCATCTACTTGGCCAAAGCATCTACTATTAACGAAAAGCATGCAAGATCATAAATAACATATAAGATAGATTGATAATCAACTTGACATAGTATTCAATATTCATGTGATCCCAGCAAACACAACATGTAGCATTACAATAAGATGATCTTGATCATGATAGGCAGCTCACAAGATCTAAACATGATAGCATAAAGTGGAGAGACAACCATCTAGCTACTGCCATGGACCCGTAGTCCAAGGATGAACTACTCATGCATCACTCCGGAGGCAGGCATGGTGATGTAGAGCCCTCCGGTGATGATTCCCCTCTCCGGCAGGGTGTCGGGAAGAGCTTCTGAACCCTCCCAAGCTAGGGTTGACGGCGGCGGCGTCTCTGGAACTTTTGTGGATAATGGCTCGGGTATTTAGGGTTTTCGCATCGGGAGGAATAAATAGGCGAAAGGGCAACGGCTGCGGAGCCACGAGGGCCCCACACCACCCCACGGTGCGGCAGGAGGGCCACGCGGCCCCATGGTGTGGGCGCCACGTGGCTCCCCTCCGTGTCTCCTCTGGATTCCGTCTTCGTGTTGGAAAAATAGGAGGTTCTGTCCAAGTTTCGTCCAATTCCGAGAATATTTCCAGACTAGCTTTTCTGGAATACAAAAACAGCAGAAAACAGGAACTGACACTGTGGCATCTTGTTAATAGGTTAATCCCAGAAAATACATAAAAGTGCTATGAAGTGTATATAAAACATATAACAATTGGTATAATATCAACATGGAACATCAGAAATTATAGATACGTTTGAGACGTATCAAGCATCCCCAAGCTTAGTTCTACTCGTCCTCGAGTAGGTAAAACGATAAAAATAAAATAATTTCTGAGGTGACATGCTACAATCATAATCTTGATCAAATAATACTGTAAAGCACATGTTATGAATGAAGTGATCCAGGTCAATGGTCTATAGTTTGCTAGCAAGTAGATAATGAGCAAACAACTGAATCATATAAGCAAAAACTTTTCATGAATAGTACTTTCGAGACAAGCATCAAGGAGTTTTGCATAAGAGTTAACTCATAAAGCAATAGATTCTAAGCAAAATGTGTTTAACCAACACAAAGGAAGATTTAAGTTTCAGCAATTGCTTTCAACTTTCAACTTATATATCTCTTTTTTTTCGAGAGTACGCGAATGCGTACCTTATTTTTATAGAAGGCAGAAATAAGTTACATACCATATCAACCCTGCGTACAAGGCAGACAGAGGGCAAAGAGAGACTCCAATACAACTCCAGAAAAAAACTAACGCTAACTCCTCACGTCATGGTTTGGGCCTCCCTCTCCGGCGCGCGTCGCAGCAAATCTCAACCTAACTTCGTCCATCACCAGCGAGGCCACCCTATCCGGCCCGAACTGCTGCTGCACATTGCGAAAGGCCCTCGCATTCCTCTGTTTCCACAGGTACCACACTCTGGTGCAGATGAGTGTATCGATCTCTCTCTTCTTCCCTCTACTGCTCTGGCCATCTCGCTGCGCACACCACCAATCTTCAAGAGTGTCAGTCATGGTGGGAGCCGCCGCCGCCAGATCCGTTCCTTGGAGGCACCGGAACCAGGTCTCCCTGGCGTATACACACTGCACGAGGATGTGCTCCGCGGTGTCCTCATCCTGCAGGCAGGTGAAGCAGGCGGAGGTGGTTTCCTGCAGCCCGTGCCGGTGCCGTCGATCTGATGTCCAGATCCGGTGTTGAATCGCTAACCAGGTGAATATTTTGCTCTTTGGTGTCGCCCAGCTCCTCCAGATTGGCTCCGCCATCAGGAATCTGATCCCTCCTTACACCAATACTTTGTAGGTCGAACTGACCGAGAAGATCCCGAGGGCGTCTAAGGCCATCTAAACTCGTCAGCTTCGTTAGTGTTTCTCACCACCGTGGCTATTGCCAACCACAGTAGCAGGTATTCCCTGGCCTCTCCTTGTCCAATTTCCCCTCCAATATCTGAGATCCATCTATTATCTTGCAATGCTTGCGCCACGGTTCGCTGATTCCGAATACGAGTGCTCACTAAGTTCGTCAGCGTTGGCGCCACCTCCACAACAGCCCTGCCATCCAGCCACCGGTCTCTCCAAAATAGCACCTTTGTTCCGTTCCCGACAGATATCTGCACAAGGCTGTCGAAGACCTCGCGAGCATCAGTGTTTTTCATCATAGGAAGGCCTTGCCATGGCCGAGCCGGATCCGTCCTCCTAAGCCACTCCCAACGCACACGCAGCGCCATGCCCTGTAACCGCATGTCCTTCACTCCTAGTCCACCAAATTCTTCAGGCCTACAAATTTTGTTCCATGCCACAAGACACTGACCACCGTTTGCTCTCTCTTTTGCTGCCCAAAAGAAACCTCGCATGTTTTTTTCTACCTCCTCTAGCAGCCACATCGGAGCCTCAGCCACTAGGAGATGATGGACTGGCCTAGCAGCCATTACCGACTTGATTAGGACCAATCTGCCAGGTCTTGCAATTAGACCTCGCTGCCAAGCTGGGACAATGTTGACTGTCGCGTCTAACATAGGTTGCCACTCTGCCCTAGTTAGAGGTCGTAATGCGAGCTGTAGTCCCAGATATTTGAAAGGGAATTGCGTGATTTTGTAGTTGAGAATCCTCTCCACCGTCTCTTTCTCCTGCTCACCTCCACGAATCAGTGTTGCCGACGATTTCCTATAGTTCACCATAAGACCAGAGGCTTGCCCAAAGCTCTGTAGAATCTCCCTGATCGCGGCAAGGTCCATTTCTGTGGGCTTGAGGAACAGCACCACATCATCTGCATATGCCGATAGTCGCTGCGCTGGAGAGCAATTGGCAATTGGTGAAAGAATCCCCTCGTCAACCGCCCAGCACACCACCAGAGTGATAATCTCCATTGTCAGGACAAATAAAAGTGGGGACAGCGGGTCTCCCTGTCGTAGCCCACGCGCATACCAAATTTTGTCCCCAGGCACTCCATTTACCAGCACAGGTGTGCTGACTGTTCTCAGGGCAATGGCCACCCAATTTAACCATTGTACAGGAAATCCCATCTGTTGTAAAACCTCCAATAGGAAGGCCCAAGAGAGTGAATCAAATGCACGAGATATGTCTAGCTTAAGCAGCACTCCTGTCTCCCTTCTGCGATTAATTTTCCTCGCTATTTGCCTGACCAAGACGAAATTGTCGTGCAAACTCCTGCCCTTGATGAATGCAGATTGGTTGGGGCTAACTAGCTGCTCCATTTTTGGCCTCAGCCTATTGGCAAGCACTTTGGTGAAAAGTTTAGCAAAGCTGTGAACAAGGCTTATAGGTCTGTAGTCTCCTACTTCTTCAGCATCAGCCTTCTTGGGAATCAGTGTGATGATTGCATGGTTCAGTTTGCCAAAGGCTCTTCCATCTCCCACATATAGCTTAAGAAACGCTGCCATTATCTCGTTTTTTATCGTGGGCCACGCTCTGTGATAAAAAGCACCCACAAAACCATCAGGTCCATACCACATAGATCTTGAAGCTCCCTTTGCTCGACACCAATAGCTGCAAGATCAATTGTGCTGCCCCTAGTCTGTACTTTACCAAGTAGGTCGTTGTATGTCTGAAAGAAAATTTCCTCCTTGCGTTTTTGGTCCGTGATGAGCTCTTCGCCGTGCTTGATTGCTGGAATGAAATTTTTTGTCCTCCTGCCGTTCGCCACCGCATGGAAAAGGCATGTGTTAGCATCCCCGTCTTTCAGCCATCGAATTCTAGAGCGCTGTCTAGCCATGGTTCTCTCGAAAGATGACAGTCCCAACACAGTCAGCTTCAGGTTTTTGCGCAGCCACCATTCTCCGTCAGACAGGCCTCTTATCTCTTGAGCGGCGTCCAATCTGTGTATTATGATGTTTGCCACAGCTAACTGAAGTTTGATGTTTCCTATTTTCTTATCTGCCCAGGATTGTAGGCACGCTCCAAGAATCCGAAGGCAGGCATCCAATTTCAAGAATGGATCGACAATCCCGGCGTCGCACTTCCAGCCCTCCTGCACTGCATCATCGAAGCCGTCCAGTTTGAGCCAGAACATCTCAAACCTGAACCGGCGTTTAGGTCGATGGGCTCCATTTATTGTCAGATGAAGCGGAGCGTGGTCAGAAATCGCAGATGAGAGGGATTGTAAAATTGCATCTGGCTTAGCAAGCTCCCAGTCAATAGACACAAGCACTCGATCCAAACGAGACATAGTAGGTTCTCTCCATTCGTTGCTCCAGGTAAAGAGGCGCCCATGCATATATATCTCTTTCAACTCCTGATTGTTGACGAAATCACGAAATCTGGCCATGCTAACGCGATCAAGGTTATTGTTGTTCTTCTCTGCAGCCTGTAAGATCATATTAAAGTCCCCAATAATCATCCAAGCACCTGGACAGAGGCTGCGCCTCTCCTCCAACTCCACAAGAAACTGGGCTTTGTCAGCATTGCTCTGCGGCCCATAGACCACCGTGATCCACCACGGTGAATCTCCTCCATCGTGCACCTCTCCAGTTATCGCATGTGTATCATGCGAGATGTTGGTGATCCGCAGCACCTCAGACTTCCAAGCTAACAGAATCCCACCACGAGTGCCCACAGCAGGCAGATAATCAAAACCGTCAAAGGACGGCCCTAAGCATTCATTAACCGTAAAATGATCAACAATCTCCATCTTAGTCTCCTGTAGACTGACCACATTGACTCTAAGCGAATCAACGAACGTCCTAACGGAATCCCGTTTCGCCCGATCATTCAGACCACGCGGGTTCCAGCTTAACACCTCTATGTTGCAATCCATAAACGAAAATGCTAAAACTCCGTAGCGAGTGCGATTAGGCGCACACGCTAACCTCCAGCAGCCCCTGCCACGGCAGTTCATCTCTAGCCGGCATTGTCTTCCCAAAGATGGACGCGAGCACATTCAACTGTCCCTCCCGAAGTGGAGAGTCAAAGAAGTGCTTGAGTTCTTGCGCCGCGTCAACATTCACCACCAAATCCTGCGGTGATAGCCCCAGGGCGTTGAGCAACACGGCCTCGGCAGCTGACGTCTTCTTCCTTTGCTTGGTGCGGGATTGTGTCGCCGGTGTGGCTGGCGGAAATCTGCTGCTGCGCCGTGGAGTGAACAACTCAGCCTCCGGTCGCAGAGAGGACGCCCTCTGAACCTCTTGGAGCAGCGGGGGGGGGGCAGGGCCTTCAGAATTCTGCTACAGAAAGACTTCATCCTCCCCCACGCTACCACTTCTGCAGCAGGCAAGTCATTGTTGCCCTCGTCTGGTGCTGGCACATCTACCTGGGCCTCTTCCTGGACCGAAGCGATCTGTAATTGCTTCAGTGCGCTGGTTTGTTCTTGAGCCTCACTCGTCCTTGGGCCCCTCGTGGACCGCGACTCACCTACCAGCTGGGCATCAGAAGCCTCTGCTTCGTTGCCATCCCTGCTCGACAGCGAAACGGCGAAGAACTGATCCGCCAGGGACCCCGCCACCTCGCTGTGTGTGGCTGCCTCTAATGGTACTGGTTCTGTCTGCGTCGCGATAGATGACTCCAATCCATCCACGCCCACCTCGGCCAAAGCGTTTTCGGTTGGTTCGCTTATCATCCGAACCGCATCCACCTCGGTAGCCAAAGCCGCTCCAGCTTTGGCACTATCCACATTGGGATCGACAGCTCTGTTAAAAGCCACCCTGTCGGCGCCCAAAGGCTGCGACGCTGCCAAAGATGCAGCTGCCCTTTGGACCTCCAACGATCTTCCCACGGAAGGATTCAAATTCCGCGCGGCAGTCCAATCTCCTGTAGCAGTGGGCCTAGGCCTTCTGCTTTGCTCCATTGGCGGCAGACGCCACGCCGAACCCAGTGCCGCCACCTGGTGGTAAGACTGCTTTTGACCGCCCGTACCCGAGGGGGCGAACGGACGGGCACCACCGCGCCGGTCCGGCACCCCCAACTGCCATGGTGGCCGTCGGGTCGATCTGCCACCACCACCCTGCGAGCCACGATCATCTGGAAGCCCCCTTTGGCCACTGCCGGAGGAAGGTGGCACCGGCGCAAACCACCGCTCCTCAGGGTCCTCATCTTCCTCCACCCGGTCAACATGAACCAAAACCTTGTACTTCAGCAGTTCCATGTTCGTCCTGGACCTCGTCGGCGGCGTGTCTCTGAAGACGTCCTGCACCAACGGCTCTGGGATAGCCAGCGTTTTGGCCGGGGGGATCTTGTCCAGCGAGGAAGTCCAAGCCGTGACCTTGAACGTGGCTAGATCCTCGCGTGCCGCCGTCTCCGGTGCCATCTCCGTAACAACGCACGAGTCCCCCAGCACCTCCTCCACGACCTCTCTCTCCCAAGCATGCGGTGGAACGCCCTCAATCACGAGCTCGACCTTGGACGACCACGTCTCCATGGTGGCCTGCGCCTGTCTGTTCCAGGGTTGACAGAACAGAGAAAAACCACCCAACTCTAGCGACGGCCGAGCCGCCGCCACCTTGTTCCTCATGTCCGCCGACGATAGGACGATGAGAAAGTCCTCCGGACTAAACGGATGCACCGAGAACCCATCACTGGGAAGGTTTAGCACGCGAACCAGGGCCTCGTGCACCTTCCTGCAGGAGACGGCTGGCCGGTTCCCACCGACCCATGCCACCAGCGCGAACCGGAGCCTCCGCTCCAAGTCGTCCATGGCTCGGGAGCGGCGCACCATGCACAGCGGCGCCTCCACCAACTCCTGGGTGCACGCCTCCAACAGCCGCGACGCTGGCCTGGCCGCTGGACGCGACGGCAAAGGGTCGCGCGGAAGCACGCCTCTTGCCTCCGGCGAGCGCCTCCGAGCCAGCTTCTCCAACGCCTGGCGCCTGAGCTCGTCCTCCGACATCGGGCTCCTCGGGCGCTTGCACTTTCTCGCCAAGTGACCGTCATCACCGCACCGGAAGCAGAGAGGCTTCCCGGTACAGTCCTTCTTGCGGTGACCGGGCAACCCGCACAGGAAGCAGAGCCCCCACCACGCCGGGTCCACCTCACGGCGCACGGCCGTGTCGACCAAGAGCTGCGCCGCCTTCCGCCGCCGCCACAACGCCTTGCGCGACGGCCGCGGCTCCTGCCAAACCAGTCGGTCTTGCGCGCGGACGCGCCCCACCACCACATCTGCCTCCGCAGCCGGAGCTGACGCCGAGGCCTCTACACGGGTGGGGTGCACCGGGCTGGCGGATGGCGAGCGCTCCGGCGAGGACAGGCCAAGGCCTGACACCACCGGGTTCTCGGCCTGCCGTGAGCTGGAGGAGACCGAGGCAGGGCTCACCTCACACCACCGCCACCCCGCAGCAGCACCGGTGCCAGATCCCGCCGAAGACGATCCAACCATGTCGCAGGGAAGGAAAGAACAGAGAGAGGGAAGGAACTTATATATCTCATGGATATTTGTCAACACAAAGCATATAATAAGTGCAATATATGTGCATATAAAAATTGTTGCACCAAAGTTGACACTAGTGTTTGCTTCTAAGATAGAAAGAAGTAGGTAAACTGACTCAATATAAAAGTAAAAGAAAGACCCTTCGCAGAGGGAAGCAGGGATTAAATCATGTGCTAGAGCTTTTTAAGTTTTTGAAATCATATAGAGAGTAAAAATAAGTTTTGAGAGATGTTTGTTAATTGTCAATGAATCAGAAAATGGAAAGTACAATATGACCCCTGCCAACCAGACTTTTAAGAGCGGCTCCCATGAATGACGTTATTTCTACCAGCAAGGCAGATCATCCCTCATTCTCTTTTGTTTACACATGCAGATATTTCACTGTTTGTCATTGCTTGACTGATAAATCAGGGCAAAAATGTGAAGAGAATTAAGCGGTTAAAGTTGTAACTAATTGGGACTGGGCACCCCATTTGCCAGCTCTTTTTGCAAAATTAATGGATAAGCGGATGTATATGCCGCTAGTCCGGTGGTAAAGTCTGTTTGACAGTTGACATAAAGACATCCACCCCGTCCTCATGAGCTTGGTAAACATTGACACAAAATAGGAGTAATAAAGTTTGAATAGTTTAAAGGTAGCATATGAAAAAATTACCTGGAATGGCAAGAAAATACCACATATAGGTAGTTATGGTGGACACAGATGGCATGGATCTGGCTCAAGGTTTTGGATGCACGAGAAGCATTCCCTCTCAGTACAGAGTTTAGGCTAGCAAGGTTATTTGAAGCAAACACAGGATATCAACCGACACAGCAAGGCTTATATGAAAACATATTGCAAGCATTATAAGACTCCACACTGTCTTCCTTGTTAACCAAACCCTTTTACTAGAAAATATCTAGACCTTAGAGATACCAAACATGCAAACCAAATTTCAACGAGCTTTACGGTAGTTCTTCATTAATAGGTTTTAACTACATAATACAAAAGCTTAATCATGAACTACTTAATAACTCAAAACAATTGACAAGTATCAAATTATCCAATACAGCGATCTACAAGAATATGTAAGCTTTTTCCATTATACCATCTACCACATGCAACATTTTCTGTTCCAACCAAACACCAATCAATTTATTTCAACATAAACTCTCCAAACAATTATAAGTGAAGCAAGAGAGTACTTTCTTTAAAAGAACTAACAGCTCTGAATAAGAGATGCATGAAAAATAGGAGCTAAAAGCATAGCAATAGCTAGACAAGAATACTCAACAAGTATAAGTGAAGAATAGGAGTATTCATATGAAAAAGCGGAGCGTGTCTCTCTCCCAATCAAGAATACTGGGGTCCAATCAAGTTGACCATACGAAAAATAAAATACTAAAAATAAAAACACACAGACGCTCCAAGTAAAACACATATGATGTGAAAGAATTAAAATATAGTTTCACTAGAGATGACCTGATAAGTTGCTGATGAAGAAGGGGATGCCTTGGGCATCCCCAAGCTTAGACGCTTTAGTCTTCTTGAAATTTGCTGGGGTGATCCATGGGAGCATCCCCAAGTTTAAGCTCTTCACTCTTCTTGATCACATTATATCATCCTTCTCTCTTAACCCTTGAAAACTTCCGCCACACCAAACTCAAAGTAATTCTCATTAGAGGGTTAGTGCACAATAAAAAACGCACATGTTCTATAAGACACAAACATGACCGTTACTTTTAACATTAGCTACTGCCACTGATGTTATGTGAAGCTCTTCACCCTAAAAAAGAATTCCACTCAACACTAGTAAAAGAGAGAATGTGAAAAATAAAAGACAGAATCTGTCTAAACAGAACAGTCTGCAAAGACGAATTTTTTCGAGGCACTTACGTTGCTCAGATCGAAAAACTTTAAACTAACGAAAGATGCGTACATATCTGAGGATCACGCAAAAAAAATTAGATTTAAATAAATTTTTTGTGATTTTACAGCATTAAAACGGTGAACAGCAGAAATCTGTTCCTGCGCAGAAATCCAAATCTAGCATCATCTTCCTATTAGAGGCAATAATTGGCACAACAATGCGATAAAATAAAGATACAAATGAATTGTTACAGAAGTAAACAACTCCTTGACTCAAAAAATGAAAAATTGCAGAAATAAAATAATGGGTTGTCTCCCATAAGCGCTTTTCTTTAACACCTTTCAGCTAGGCGCAGAAAGTAAGAATCAAGTGTTTCCAAGCGATGAAGCATCAACAATCTTACGCTTAGCTCTCTTACCTTTACCCTTATCTTTAGGAAATACTTGGTTACACATAGGTGAAGAGGCGAAATTCATAGTGCATTGGCCCACATCTATTATTGCTCCAAAGCGTTTCAACAGAGATCTTCCAAGCGTAATTTGTCCTACTCCTGCACATTCAATGACAAGATAATCAATAGATATTGTTATCCCTAGGAGTTTTGTAAATACTCCTTCGGCTACTCCTCTTGGTAATTTAATAGTATTATCACACAAAATTATACAATCTTCGCATTTGGAAAGCTCCCAAAGATTTAAGGAATCAAAAATATCCTTGGGCATTAAACAGAATTCAGACATAATATCACAACGAGCATGAAAAGTTTCACTATTGATAACAACTTTTACCGAGGGAACCCATCCCGATGGTTCAAAAGTTACTGGCACATTATCATAGTGTTCACAAATTTGATTATACCCTTCTTTTAGACCAGATATGTTTGTTTCAAGAGTATTAAGTCTATCACTTATGCTTGTCAAAGCCAAATCAATTTTACTGATTGGAGGGCTAGAAATGATAACAAGACTGAAAAATAACAATTCGAAAAAATAAAAGTAACTATTTTTTTTGTGTTTTTGATAAATAAAGCAAACAAGACTAAATAAAAATAAACTAAGCAAGACAACAACAAAGTAAAGAGATTGGAAGCGTGAAACTCCCCTTGCAGAAATCCTCTTGCTCCCCGGCAACGGCGCCAGAAAAAGAGCTTGATAGCGTGGATCACACGTTCGCTGGGAGACCCCAAGAGGAAGGTATGAAGCAGTGTAGCAGCAGTTTCCCTCAGTATGAAACCAAGGTTTAATCGTCCAGTAGGAGCAAGAAATCACTTCTGAAGGTTGTTGGTGGCGCCGTTTCTCGATCACCAACATGGAATCTGCACACAACACAATCAAACTACTTTGCCCCAATGAAACAGTGAGGTTGTCAATCTAACCGGCTTGCTGAAAACAAAGGATTAGACGTATGGTGTGGAAAACAGTAGTAAAATGCAGAGAATGAAAAGGGACAGTGTTTGCAGTTGGTTGTATTATCAGTGTAAAAGAATGGACCGGGGTCCACAGTTCACGAGTGGTGTCTCTCCATAACAGATAACTAACATGCTGGGTGAACAAATTACAGCTGGGCAATTGACAAAATATTGAGCGCATAACAATGCATATATATGACATGATGATTACTATGATATTCATGTGGGCATTACGACAAAATACATAGACCGTTATCCAACAAAGTCTATGACTAATAATCCACCGCCAGGTTGTCATACCGAGTTCCCCGTTGGTATTAAGTTGCAAGCAACGGATAATTGCATTAAGTAATGTGCGTAAAGTAAACAATGCATTAGACCTAACGACGTACCCTTAAGCTAAGCATCGGTTATTTTATCCCTAGTGGCAACAGCACATCCACAATCTTAGAAGTTATTGTCACTCTCCCAGATTACCGGAGGCATGAACCCACTATCTAGCATAAATACTCACTCTTGGAGTTACAAGCATCTACTTGGCCAAAGCATCTACTAGTAATGGAAAGCATGCAAGATCATAAATAACATATAAGATAGATTGATAATCAACTTGATATAGTATTCAATATTCATCGGATCCCAGCAAAACAACATGTAGCATTACAATAAGATGATCTTGATCATGATAGGCAGCTCACAAGATCTAAACATGATAGCATAAGGTGGAGAGACAACCATCTAGCTACTGCCATGGACCCGTAGTCCAAGGATGAACTACTCACGCATCACTCCGGAGGCAGGCATGGTGATGTAGAGCCCTCCGGTGATGATTCCCCTCTCCGGCAGGGTGCCGGGAAGAGCTTCTGAACCCTCCTGAGTTAGGGTTGACGGCGGCGGCGTCTCTGGAACTTTTCGTGGATAATGGCTCGGGTATCTAGGGTTTTCGCGTCGGGAGGAATAAATAGGCGAAAGGGCGGCGGCTGCGGAGCCACGAGGGCCCCACACCACCCCACGACGCGGCAAGGGGGCCGCGCGGCCCCATGGTGTGGGCGCCACGTGTCTCCCCTCCGTGTCTCCTCTGGACTCCGTCTTCGTGTTGGAAAAATAGGAGGTTCTGTCAAAGTTTCGTCCAATTCCGAGAATATTTCTAGACTAGTTTTTCTGGAATACAAATACAGCAGAAAACAGGAACTGGCACTGTGGCATCTTATTAATAGGTTAGTCCCAGAAAATGCATAAAAATGCTATGAAGTGTATATAAAACATGTAACAATTGGTATAATATCAACATGGAACATCAGAAATTATAGATACGTTTGAGACGTATCAGCGGTCCATCCAATCCATCAAGCATGAGATTAGGTAGGGTGTACGCTTCTCCATTGGTAATGGAGAGGACTCCCTCTTTTGGCTGGACCCGTGGCTTGGTGGGAGCCCGCTACATCATAGTATCCCCTCTCTGTTTGCTATTTGCGCGGACCCGATGCAGCTGGTGGGCGGTGATACTCAATGGGACGTGGAACATCTCGTTCCAACGTACATTTTGTATTGCCGAGGCTACAGCCTGGGCGGAATTACGGAGTTTACTTCCGGAGGCGCTGCCGGGCGGCCGAGACCTTGTGTCATGGCACTTGGCGCCTTCTGGGACGTTCTCGACAAAGTCGGCTTATCGGAGCCTTTTTAGTAACCCAGTTAGAGCTTGGGCCTCTCCTCTCTGGAAGGCTCCCTTACCGTTAAAGATCAAGATATTCGTGTGGCAGCTTCTTAGGGACCGCCTCCCTTCAGGGGTGGAGGTACGCAAGCGACAGGGGCCGGGTGATGGGCTTTGCCCCATGTGTGGGATCCCCGAGACGGGAACACACATCCTCTTCACCTGCCCCGCTGCCAGGTTTCTATGGAACTTCGTCCACGAGGCGCTTGGGCTTGCTTGGCAGGCCTCAGACCTCGACGAGTTCTTAGAAATCCAGGCGAACCGTACCGGGGACAGGCGACGCCTCTTCTGGTTGGTGTTTGCCGCGTTGACGTGGACCCTGTGGACAATTCGTAATAAGATGGTGATCGAGCAGATCTTTCTACGACGTGCTTCTGACTCGATGTTTAAATTTCTGGCTTTCTTGCAGCAGTGGCACCCGTTGTATAGGCAGCGGGACAGGGGGCAGCTGGATGACATGCTCGCTAGACTTGTGGAGACCGCTCGGCGCATCTCCTCTACTACTTCCAGCTAGCGCCGGAGGGGCTTAGTTTTTGTTCTCCCTCTCTTTCTCTCCCTCCCTCGTTGTAGCTCTCTCATCGCCCCCCCCCCCACCTCCCTATCTTGTTTCTTCCTCTTGGGCTTACTTGTGCTGCTGCCCCAACAAGCGGTTTCTAGTACCGTTCTTATGTTTGTAACTGTGTATGGACTTGCTTGGCATGTTGCTTTATTTATAAAGCGGGGCGAAACCCTGTTTCGAGAAAAAGCGGTATACCGGGAGTTTCCCCGCGCGCAAGGAGCCGCCTCTGCCATCTCCCTGGCCGCCGGAATCACGCCACCCGCCGGCAAGAACGTCGCGTTCTCGCCCATCTCCGTCCACGCTGGTGTGGCGCTGGTGGTCGCGACGTGTGTGGCGCGACGCAGGCTGATGCGGCTTACAACAGCCCGTTGGGAACCCCAAGAGGAGGAGTGAAGCAGTGTAGTAGCATGTTTCTCTTAGTTATAAAACCAAGATTTATTGAACCAGTAGAACTTGGAGAAGGCTTCAACACGGTGCCAGAAAAAAGCTTCCGCATGTATTTTGACGTAATAGATGCAGTTGGATGATGGTCTATGTATTTTGACTTAATGCCCAAGTAAATGAAACAGTGAACTATACTATGTTATGATAGCATTGTTATACGCCCACAATTTGTCAATTCCCTAGTTGTAATTTGTTTACGCGACATGTATTATTTTTGAAAGACATCACTAGTGAACTGTGTACCCGGTCCTATTTTCTCATATTGCTTACAACCGTTTCCATATCTTTTTATAATAATTTGCTCGCTGGCCATTTTTGCTCAATATTTTACACACTATACGTTTAATCCTTTGTTTTCGGCAAGCCTGAGAGATTGACAACTTTTCTGTTTCGTTGGGCCAAAGTAGTTTGATTGTGTTGTGGGCAGGTCCACGTTAATCTACAAACGTCAGAGTAGATTGACACTGCGTTAGAGTCTCTCAAGTCCTACTGGTTCGATAACCTTGATTTTGTATCAATGGAAAACTTCTGTTACGCTGCATCATACCTTCCTCTTGGGGTTTCCCAACGAACGTGTGATCCACGCTATCACCAAACACCAATCAACAAGTGAAGCAAGAGAGTAATTTCTATAAAAGATATTAATATCTCTGAACAAGAGATACGTGAAAAATAAGAGCTAGAAGCAACAAAACAAAAATAAAATACTCAACAAATATAAGTGGAGCACAAGAGTATTCTATGAAAAAACGTATCGTGTCTCTTTCCCAAATAAGAATGTTAGGATCCAACATTTTAAAGACCATCAAACTAAATTAAATAAACTGAAAGCAAAACAAAAATGACGCTCTAAGAATAGCACATAATATGTGAAGCAATAAAAATATCATATCATGGGAGAAACCCTGATAATTGTTGATGAAGAAGGGGATGCCTTGGACATCCCCAAGCTTAGATGTTTGTGACTTCTTGAATATTTCAGAGTATATCCATGGGGACCTCCCCAAGATTGAACTTTTATCCCTCCATTATCTTCTTTCATCATCTTCTCTCCCAACACTTTAAAACTTCTTCACACACAACTTCTCATAAACTTCATCAGAGGGGTTAGTACTCAATAAATTAAATCCACTTTGGTTCAGTGAGGACATATTGCAAAAACTCATTCCAACATTAGATACTGTCACTAAGCGTTATGTGCTGCTCTCCACCTCTAGAGAGCCGCACTCAACGCTCGTAAAGAGTCAATGCGCAATAAAAACAAAATCTGACAAAAACAGAACAGCCAGTAAAGATGGAATTTTTTGAGGTACTTTCGTAGCTTAGATCACAAAACTCAAAACTAATGAAAGGTAGAAAAAAGCTCAGGTTTATGTACAAAAATGTTCATATCAAAATGATGTTCTGGGATTTTTCAAGATTTTTTACGGCAAACCACATAAATCTGGTTCTGGACAGCAAATCAACACTTTTAACTTCCTCTCATTAGAGGCTTTTCTTTGCACAAAAACAAAAACAAACGGATACAAGGGAGTTGCTACAGAGGTACCAAGATGCCAAAAACAAAGAAAAATAAAAACAAACTGAAAACAAAAAAGAAAATGGGTTGTCTCCCATAAGCGCTTTTCTTTAACGCGTTTTAGCTAGGCACAAAGCAAGAATCAAGTATTATCAATATTTACAACATCAAAGCTTTTACCTCGAGCCCTCCTACTTTTACCTTTGGGGAAATGTGCTTGCATCTTTTGGAAGAATGAAACCTCATAGTTCCTTCATCCAGGTCTATAACAGCTCCAACAACCTTCAAAAATGACCTCCCAAGTGTAATTTGTCCTTCACCTTCACATTTTATAACATGGAAATAAATAGGAATGAAGGAACCAAATAGTTTTGTTTGCACTTATTTTGATATTCCCAAGGGAATTTTAATGGAATTATCAGCACAACTCAAATAGCTAGTACAATTAAAGAGTTTCCATAAATTTAAAGAAGCATAAATAGATTCGGGCCTTAGGGAAAATTCAGTTACTACATCATAACGGGCCCAAAACAGTATATCATTGATTTCAATTTTAACAGAGGGAATCCAATTTAAAGATTCATCATTTTCAGTTCCATAAACTCGAACCATGTTTTGAATATTTTCCATGCTAGTCATATTAAACTCATGGATATCCAATTTATTAGCAATATTTTCCTGAGTTGATTCTACTTTGTTACTTCTTGATGAGGAAGATGCCATAAACTTTTTATAGCGTTGAAAGCTTGGTCTCCATTATGACGGAGAGAATCTCCCCCCGCTATAGCATCTAAAGCATACTGATACATCTCAAACGTATCTATAATTTCTGATGTTCCATGTTGATATTATACCAATTGTTATATGTTTTATATACACTTCATAGCATTTTTATGCATTTTCTGAGACTAACCTATTAACAAGATGCCACAGTGTCAGTTCCTTTTTTCTGCTATTTTTGTATTCCAAAAAAGCTTGTCTGGAAATATTCTCGGAATTGGATGAAACTTGGACAGAACCTCCTATTTTTTCCAACACGAATACGGAGTCCAGAGGATACACGGAGGGGGGCCGCTAGCCAGCCACACCAAGGGGACACGCGGGCCCACCCCCAACCGCGCCGTGGGGTGGTGTGGGGCCCTCGTGGCCCCGCAGCCGCTGCCCTTTCGCCTATTTATTCCTCCCGACGCGAAAACCCTAGATACCCGAGCCATTATCCACGAAAAGTTCCAGAGACGCCGCCGCCGTCAACCCTAGCTCGGGAGGGTTCAGAAGCTCTTCCCGGCACCCTGCCGGAGAGGGGAATCATCACCGGAGGGCTCTACATCACCATGCCTGCCTCCGGAGTGATGCGTGAGTAGTTCATCCTTGGACTACGGGTCCATGGCAGTGGCTAGATGGTTGTCTCTCCACTTTATGCTATCATGTTTAGATCTTGTGAGCTGCCTATCATGATCAAGATCATCTTATTGTAATGCTACATGTTGTGTTTGCTGGGATCCGATGAATATTGAATACTATGTCAAGTTGATTATCAATCTATCTTATATGTTATTTATGATCTTGCATGCTTTCCGTTACTAGTAGATGCTTTGGCCAAGTAGATGCTTGTAACTCCAAGAGTGAGTATTTATGCTAGATAGTGGGTTCATGCCTACGGTAATCTGGGAGAGTGACAATAACTTCTAAGATTGTGGATGTGTTGTTGCCACTAGGGATAAAATAACCGATGCTTAGCTTAAGGGTACGTCGTTAGGTCTAATGCATTTGTTTACTTTACGCACATTACTTAATGCAATTATCCGTTGCTTGCAACTTAATACCAATGGGGAACTCGGTATGACAACCTGGCGGTGGATTATTAGTCATAGACTTTGTTGGATAACGGTCTATGTATTTTGTCGTAATGCCCACATGAATATCATAGTAATCATCATGTCATATATATGCATTGTTATGCGCTCAATATTTTGTCAATTGCCCAGCTGTAATTTGTTCACCCAACATGTTAGTTATCTGTTATGGAGAGACACCACTAGTGAACTGTGGACCCCGTTCCATTCTTTTACACTGATAATACAACCAACTGCAAACACTGTTCCTTTTCATTCTCTGCATTTTACTACTATTTTCCACACCATAAGTTTAATCCTTTGTTTTCAGCAAGCCGGTGAGATTGACAACCTCACTGTTTCGTTGGGGCAAAGTAGTTTGATTGTCTTGCGTGCAGGTTCCACGTCAACAGTCAGAACTCCCTGCAACAGTTCTTTTCTGGCACCGTTGACAACCTTCAGAAGTGATTTCTTGCTCCTACTGGTTCGATTAAACCTTGGTTTCATACTGAGGGAAACTGATGCTACACTGCTTCATACCTTCCTCTTGGGGTCTCCCAACGAACGTGTGTCTACACGCATCACATACCTATAACAAGAATAATTCCAAAATAGAAACTACTAAGTAACAAGCTCATAGTAATTCTTGGTTCGGTTTTCTCATAGGATTCCAAAATTTCTAGTCCAAGCATCTTTAAAACTCTCTCCACTTCCTTGCTTGAAAGTGAGAACTTCGGTTTCAGGTGACATAACAAAAGAAGTAGAACTAGACATGATAACTAAGCAAAACGATAAAAGACTAGTTGCTGAAATTATAATTTTTTGTGTTTTTTATTTTTAAAGCAAACAAGAAAGCAAAACAAGACTAACAAAAAATAAGCTAAGCAAGACAATACAAAAATGAGAGAAAGGAAGTGTGAAACTCCCCTTGCTGAAGCTTCCAAGTCCCCGGCAACAGCGCCAGAAAAGAGCTTGATGCGGCTTACATAAGCCCGTTGGGAACCCCAAGAGGAAGATGTGAATCAGCGTAGTAGCAAGTTTCCCTTAGTTATAAAACCAAGCTTTATCGAACCAGTAGGACTTGGAGAAGGCTTAAACACGGTGCCAGAAAAGAGCTTCCGGCGTGGACCTGCACACAAACACAAACACTACACTTTGCCCCAACGAATTCATGAAGGTTGTCAATCTTCCCGTCTTGCTGAATACAAAAGATTAAACGTATGGTGTGGAAAACAACAATAAATGTAAAACGGTACAGCGAGCTAGAAATAATAAAAAACGTAGGAAACGAGTTGCAATTAATATAAATGAATGGACCGGGGCCATAGTTTCACTAGTGGTGTCTCTCCAATAAATAATAAACATGCTGGGTGAACAGATTATAACTCGGCAATTGACAAATTGTGAGGGCATGACAATCCTATTATGACAAGAATGTTCATTGTAATATTTAATTGGGCATTACATCAAAATATGTAGACTGCTATCCAGTTGTATCTATGACTAATAATCCACTCTAGGATCGCTATCCAGCATGTCACTCGGAAGTATTAAGTTGCAAGCAACAGATAATTGCAATAAGCAAAGTGCATAATGTAAGCAATGAGTATAATCATATAGACATAATAAACACCGTCGTTTTACCCCTAGTAGCAACAGCACATTCTCGATCTTAGTCATTTCTATCATCTCGAGCCCAGACAAATGAGGCATGAATCTACTATCTAACATAAATACTCCCTCTTGGAGATACAAACAACTACTTGGCCAGAGTAACCACATGTAGCGGAGAGCATGCAAGATCATAAATAAAACATGATAACAAATAGATGAACAACTGAACATAATTCCACAATTCATCGGATCCCAGCAAACACAACATGTAGCATTACATAATAGTGATCTTGATCATGTTAGGCAGCTCACAACATATAAACATGGTAGCACAAGGAGAAGAGACAACCATCTAGCTACTGCTATGGACCCGTAGTCCAAGGATGAACTACTCACGCATCACTCCGGAGGCGGGCATAGTGGTGTAGAGCCCTCCGGTGATGATCTTCCCTCGTCAGGGTGACAGGAAAGAGCTTCAGAACCATCCCGAGAAGGGTTTCGAGTTGACGACAGCGTCGGTTTGCTTCATGGAATTTCTTGGGGTTTTAGGGTTTGCCAGAGACGGAGAATATATAGGCGAAGAGGCGGCGCCAGGTGGGCACCAGGGGGCCCACACGGCCTTGGGGCGCAGCCCCACCATATACCGCGCCTGGTGCCCGTCTGGGGCCCTGGTGGGTCCCTCTGGCTGATCTTTGGTCGGTGCCCTTTCTTCGTGATAAAAATACCCTCCGTGAATTTTCAGATATTTCGAAGAATATTTCCTTAATGACTTTTCTGAAACAAAAAGACTGCAGAAAACATTAACTGGCACTGGCATATTGTTAATAGGTTAGTTCCAGAAAATGCATAAAAATGATATTGAACTATAATAAGACCATATAGCATTGATATAAAACAAGCATGGAACAATAAAAAATTTATAAATACGTTGGAGACGCATCAGCATCCCCAAGCTTAATTCCTGCTCGTCCTCGAGTAGGTAAATGATACCAAAGATATTTTTTGAAGTGACATGCTACCAACACAATCTTGATCAAATAGTAATGTAAAGCACATGAACTGAAATAAAGTGATCCAAAACAATTGTCTATAGTTGACATGAAGTAAACAATGAGTATGCAAGTTGCATCACCCAAATAAAAACTTTTCATGAATAGTACTTTGGGGACATGGAGCTATAAAGTTTGACATAAATGTTAGCTTGATAGCGTGGATCACATGTTTGTTGGGAAACCCCAAGAGGACGATATGATGCAGCGTAGCAGAAGTTTTCCCTTGATACAAAACCAAGGTTATCGAACCGATAGGACTTGAGGGACTCCAACGCGGCGTCAATCTACTCTGGCGCTTGTATATTAACGTGGACCTACACACATCACAGACAAACCACTTTGCCCCAATGAAACAGAAATGTTGTCAATCTCCCCGGCTTGCTGAAAACAAAAAATTAAACGTATGCTGTGAAAAATATTATAAATGCAAAAATGACCAGGGAGCAAATGAGTACGAAAAGCTATTAAAACGGTTGTAAACAATATAGGAAAATAGGACCGGGGTCCACAATTCACTAGAGGTGTCTCTCCAAAAGAAATACAAGTTGGGTAAACAAATTACAGCTAGGCAATTGACAAATTGTGGGCGCATAACAATGCTATCATGACATAATATAATTCACCATTTCATTTAATATGGGCATTACGTCAAAATACATAGACTGCTATCCAACTGCATCTATGACTAATAATCCACCCCGGGATCGCTATCCAGCATGTCACCCGAAAGTATTAAGTTGCAAGCAACATATTATTGCAATAAGCATGGTGCGTAATGTGAACAATGGTTACTACACAACGCAATAGACATCAATGTTTTATCCCTTGTAGCAATAGCACACTTTAGTCTTAATCGTTTTTGTCATCTCGAACTCAGACCAAAGAGACATGAACCTACTATCTAGCATAAAATACCCCCTCTGAAGATACTAGCAACTACTTCGGCCAAAGGAACCACTAGTATCGGAGAGCATGCAAAATCATAAATAAAACATATCATAGATAAACTAAACAAAAGATGTCATGATTTCCACAATTCATCGGATCCAAGCAAACACAACATGTAGCATTACATAAAGATGATCTTGATCATGTTAGGCAGCTCACAAGATCTAAACATGGAGGTACAAGGAGAAGAGACAACCATATAGGTACAGCCATGGACCCGTAGTCCTGTGGTGGACTACTCACCTATCACTCCGGAGGCAGGTATGGTGGTGTAGATGCCTCCGGTGACGATCTCCCCCTCTGGCAGGGTGCCGGGAAGAGCTTCAGAACCCTCCTGAACTAGGGTTGGCGACAAAGGCGGCCTCGGATGTTTTCTGGAAAATATGATCGAGTACCGAGGGTTTTCGGGAGGAAGGGAATTTATAGGCGAAAGAGCGACGCAGGAAGCTTCCGGAGGGGGTCAGATCCCCCTCAGGCGCGACCCACCCTTGGCCCACGCCTGGGTGGCACCTGGAGGCTGTGGGGCCCCCCTCTGGCTATTATTTGGATGATGCCTTCTTTTCTTCATAAAAAATAATCCTCGTAAATTTTCAGCTCTTTCGGAGATATTTCCTTACTAGGATTTCTAAAACAAAAAGACAGCAGAAAACAGGAACTGGCAGTAGGCATCTTGTTAATAGGTTAGTTCCATAAAATGTGCCATAATGATATGTAAACATTATAAAAACATGTGGCAATGATATATAACTAGCATAGAACAACCAAACATTATAGATACGTTTGAGACGTATCATAGCTTACCTGGCTACCCTACTAGGGGTGTGTCTCACTGATGCCAGGAATCGAGTAAGGGGTTGAACACGCAATCAAACAACCCTCAGCTACCTCGGCGACGGTGCTCGTCGATCTCGGTGAGGGATATCACGGCAGAGAGTGAACACGAGCCGCTACCCAGGTTCAGGCCCACCGTGTGGTGTAAAGGCCCTACTCCTGCTTTGTTGTATTGCACTGCTTGTGGAGGTTACCGTACAAAGAGTTGGCCAAAGTTTAAGGTTTGCTAAGGTATATAGTGGAAGCTCTGTTCTCCTTCGCTCTGGTGTGGATGAGCTTCAGCTAGCCGATCTCTTTCTTGGTCGTACACTGCCTCCTTTTATACCGGCCCTGGATCTCTTCCTCAAAATCACAAGGCGAGAAGGGCAACCACATGGTGACGAAGAAGGAGCGCAGTGCACGGCGTCGGGGTTGTCCATGGACGTTGTCCATGGCAGAAAGCAGCGTCTCCAAGGCTGAAAAAGCCACCGTCCATCCAGGATGATGGGCTGGCGCTGCAGAGGTCCGTGGGGTGCCCCACGGTGACGTCGGCTTGGAGCGTAGTGGTTGCCGGTCCCCTTATCACCGGAACGGCAGTCCTCGTAGTCCGCTTTGCTTGGTGCAGCTTTGTTGACCGCCTTTAATCACCAAAGGGGAAACTGTGGTGTCGTCGTCACCGCGCGCAGGCGCGCGCGTCACTCTGCCCCGGACGCATAGGCCATGCGCGCTCTGCAGCGGAGACAGAGCTTGCTTTCTCTTGAAGGAACCCCGCGAGGGCTGGTTTGCCTCGCCGAGGCTCTTTAGTACTTGACGCCTCGCGAGGAAGGCCTCGCGAGGGAGGCGCATACATGCGCCATGACTTAGCGATATCCCAGACAGGGGAGGCCTCCCGAGGGAAAGATCCCTCACGAGGCTCGTCAGGCTGAACGCTTCGTCCTTAGTAGAAAAGGTCAGTAAAGTGTTGAGGGCTGTGGAAGGCCGGCCCGTGGTACCCTGGTTTCCACTGGGCCGACAGTAGCCCCCGGGCCCACGATGGGTGATGACCCACGAGTATAGGGGGTGTATCGTAGTACTTTCGATAAATAAGAGTGTCGAACCCAACGAGGAGCAGAAGGTGCTGACAAGGAGTTTCGGTAAAGGTTTCACTGTAAATGCTAGCAGACAAGTTTTTAGGGTTTTTTGATATAGCAGGTAAATAAAATGCAAGTAAGTAAAAGACAGTAATAATAATTGCAGCGAGTGACCCAATCCTTTTTAGAGCAAAGGACAAGCCGGTTGGTTTACTTATGATGACAAAATGTTCTTGAGGACACACGGGATTCTAGTCAAGTGCTTTCGCTTCACATAGTTGATTAATCTTCATTGTTTTGATAAGTGTTGTGTGGGTGAACCTATGCTAATGCACCGCCCTTACTTGGACTAATACATACTTGTGATTATACCTCTTGCAAGCATCCGCAGTTACAAGAAAGTAATTAAGATAAATCTAACCACAGCCTTAAACTCTGAGATCCTACGCTCTCTTGTGCACCGGTATACTAACGGGGGTTTAGGTTTCTGTCACTCCGGCAACCCCACAATTAGCAACCAAATCCACAATGCATTCCTCTAGGCCCATAAAGGTGAAGTGTCATGTAGTCGACGTTCACACGACACTACTAGAAGAATAGCACCACAACTTAAATATCAAACCATTAAATATTACTCAACATAATTCCACTACTAACAGCGTGACTTCTCCCATGTCCTCAAGAACTAAACAAACTACTCACAAGACATCATATGGATCATGATCAGAGGTGATGTAATGATGGATAACAATCTGAACATATACTTTAATTCACCGATAAAACTCAATAGCATCAACCACAAGGAGTAATTAACACCGGGAGAGTTTCCCCTATGAACTAAACAAAGTATAGCCCTAGATGTTACAGCGAAACGAGATGATGCAGCGGTGATGGTGGTGATGGCGGTGGAGATGATGATGATGATCCCGATGAAGTCCAGCACGATGACGATGAGGATGGCGATGATCTCCCCCTCCGGGAGGGAATTTCCGCGGCAGATTTCTCCCTGCCAGAGAGCTTTTTCTCTCTCTGTTGTTTCCGCCTCGTGGAGGCGGCGGAATATTTTCTCACGGACTCCCCGTGTCTTAGGGTTTCTGGGGGATGAAGTACGCGAAGGGGGAGCGCCTGAGGTGGGCCAGGGGCACCACACCTGGCTAGGGCGTGGCCAAGGTGGGCCCCGCGCCCAGGGGTGGTGTGGGCCCCTCCTGGCCCATCTCAGCCTCCCCTTTTGGCTTAGTCCATCTTCTGATAAAATAGGAACATGTGTCTTCTCGGAAATATTTTTAGTGCTCCAGAAATATAGTGCCTTGACGATGCTTTTTCCAGCTGAAATCTGACTCCGGCAGTTAATTATCCAATGATCATCAAACATGCAAAATAGGATAAAATAACATAAGTAACTCCTCCTAATATGAAATATATCATTGAATAACAGTAAATTATGCTATAAAATAGTGATGCAAAATGGACGTATCAACCCCCCCAAGCTTAGACCTCGCTTGTCCCCAAGCGAAAGCTGAGCTCAGTAAACTAGAACAAAAGTTTATGGTGTGAAGCGTCGATAATAAAGAATACGGACAAGAAGCATCAGTAATTACTAAACAACACAACTCATTTTAAACAACAACTACTCTTCATATAACCTAACTTGAACATGAGTAGTGAAACAACCACAATAAAAAATACACGAAGGAAATTATAGATTAGTAATGGCACACTTCATTCTTGGTCATAGAACAATAAGCAATCAATACTTATCTTTCGAAAGGAGTTTTTATATTAGAGCTTATATTGCAGAACTTCCACACTCAATTATCACACCTTCTTTACAGTCATTGATAACTTGCAAAGCTATATTCTTAGAGGTAAAAGTCTTTGTGCTAAGACAAGGAAGGATAAAAGACATGATTGACAATATTAATGATATATGGTTGAATCACAACAACTCAAATGCTTGCTCAAGGAAGAAGGAAATAGGTGTACTGAATCAACATGAAAAGTAAAAGAAAGCCCCTTCACAGAGGGAAGCAGGGATTAAGTCATGTGCTAGAGCTTTTAAGTTTTTGAAATCATATAGAGAGCAAAAATTAAGTTTTGAGAGGTGTTTGTTAATTGTCAACGAATGGTAGCGGGTGAAAACAGTATTCTTCCTGTCAAACAGACTTTTAAGAGCGGCTCCCATGAAGGACGTTATTTCTACCAGTAAGGCAGATCATCCCTCTTTCTCTTTGGTTTACACACGCAGATATTTCACTGTTTGTCAATGCTTACTGATAATTCAGGGCAAAAGTGTGAAGAGAATTAAGCGGTTAAAGTTGTAATTAATTGGGACTGGGCATCCCGTTGCTAGCTCTTTTTGCAAGTTATTGGATAAGCGGATGTATATGCCACTAGTCCAGGTGTAAAGTCTGTTTGACAAGTAGAATAAAGGATAACCACACTACTTCCTCATGAGCTAGTAAACATTGCCACAAAAGGGAATAATAACATTTTGAATAATTTAAAGGTAGCACATGAAAAATTTACTTGGAGTGGCAAGGAAATACCACATATAGGTAGTTATGGTGGACACAAATGGCATGGGTTTGGCTCAAGGATTTGGATGCACGAGAATCATTCCCTCTCAGTAAGGTGGTTAAGGCTAGCAAGGTCATGTGGCAAGCATAAAAGTTGGGGGATACACACAAATATACCTGTAATAAAAGCAACCATGCTATCTTCCCTGTAGGCACAAATGTTTTAACTCAAAGAATACGAATCTTATTGGCTAGCAAGAAAGAAAGATAAAGGGATAATATTTTTGCATGTAATTCCCTCCTTCTACTTAAGTTTTCATGGTATTGTTGCTAATGACCAATACTAAGTTTGCCACAACTAATATAATTTACTTGATGTACCCAAAAGTGGCGTCAATACCAATGGCAAGATCAGCACATAAAGAAGATTGCGGGCTAAAATAAAATGTACCGAAAGCAAAGGTGGAACTTCTCATTAATATTCTGAACAAAGACACACTCAAACCAACGGATACACGGATAACTAAAGGATTGACACTCCACATCGCAAACCATCTTATAAGATAACTTCTCTACTCATGATATGACCACGAAATTATAAAAACGAAAGGATAAAGATGATACTGGGCACTCCCCCAAGATTGGAACAAGCCAAGGGAGTGCCATTACCCCTTGACGATTTAGGCTTGATCTCTTGGTGCTGACGGTGGTACCAGAGCAATCGGGGTCAGGAAACGTTCGAGCATCCGGCGGAGCCTATTATTCTCATCTTGAAGTATTTCCACCTCAGCTCTCATGATACGAAATTGGTCACAAAACTCGTTCGTGGTTCGGAGAGCTTCAGCAGAAAGGTGGAGTTGCTCGGCCTTGATTCTCCTTGTTGGCGAGGCTGGCTAGCTTGCACCTCCTCTCTGATGCTTCGATCCATGTCAGCTCTCCAAGCAGCAATCTCCTCCTCCGTCGCCCAACCGACGAAGGTTCCCTCTTCCACATCACGTTCGAGTTCACGTCGACGCCTTGCTGCATACTTCTCACCGTACACTCCTCGCGACGCCATGTATGGACTTGAGATTCCTGTCAGAACAGCTTGAAAACGAAACACGGCGAAAACACGATATACGGACCTCGAGAGATCCGGGTGATTATATAGCAAAAAGTTTTACAACAAAAGGAAAGGTACAGGACGAAACAGGGTCGGAGACGGGCTCCGAGGAGCCCACACGCCCCCACGGCGCGGACAGGGTGGGGCCCGCGCCCAGGGGTGGTGTGGTGCCCTCGGGCACCGTTTCCTACCCTTTTCCGACTCATAATTTTCCATATTATGTAAAAACAACAATATTTAAGTTGGAAAGTAAATTGTGAACTTTTTCTTACCGAAACTGTTACCTATTCCAAATCAGCTTCTGCAGTTGTCTGAATTTGACTTTTTATAAAATCCTCTGGAGTTACCACTTTGATCAAATCAACATCTTCATTATAAGAATCTCCAGAAATGTAATGCTTGAGTTTTTGACCATTAACCACTTGTGGTCTGTCCCCATCTAGTGAATTGATTTTAATCGCACCTGAGCGATAGACCTCCTCGATGATATAAGGTCCTTCCCATTTTGAAAGTAATTTTCCTGCAAAAAATCTGAGACGAGACCTATACAATAAAACTTTTTCACCTACATTAAATTCTCTCTTAAGAATTCTTCTATCATGCCATTGCTTAACTTTCTCTTTAAAGAGCCTAGCATTTTCATAAGCTGCATTTCTCCATTCATCTAAAGAATTCAAATTAAGCAATCTCTTTTTTCCGACAAGTTTAAAGTCTCTATTAAATTCTTTCACCGCCCAATAGGCTTTATGTTCTAATTCTAGAGGCAAAGGACAAGCTTTTCCATAAACCATTTTGTAAGGAGACATTCCCATAGGATTTTTATAAGCAGTTCTATAAGCCCACAAAGCATCGTTAAGCTTTTTAGACCAATTTTTTCTAGATTTATTAACAGTCTTTTGCAAATAGACTTAATCTCTCTATTTGATAATTCTACTTGACCACTTGTTTGGGGATGATATGGTGAAGCAATTCTATGATTAACATCAGACTTAGCTAGAGTTTTTCTAAAAGCACCATGAATAAAATGAGAACCACCATCAGTCATGAGATATCTAGGCACACCAAACCTAGGGAAGATAATATCTTTAAGCATTTTTAATGATGTCTCACCATCAGCACTAGAAGTTGGTATAGCTTCTACCCATTTAGTAACATAATCAACATCAACAAGTATATGAGTATAACCATTTGAGGGAGGAAAAGGACCCATAAAGTCAAATCCCCAACAGTCGAAAGGTTCAATAACAAGAGAATAATTCATAGGCATTTCATTACGTCTACTAATGTTACCTACTCTTTGACATTCATCACATGATAAAACAAATTTTCTAGCATCTCTAAAAAGGGTAGGCCAATAAAAACCTGATTGTAGAGCCTTTTACGCAGTTCTATCTCCAGCGTGATGTCCTCCATAAGCACTTCCATGGCATTTGCTCAATATTTCTTTTTGTTCATACTCGGGAACACATCTTCGCATAATGCCATCTACTCCTTCTTTATACAAATGTGGGTCATCCCAAAAATAATGCCTCAAATCATAAAAGAACTTTCTTCTTTGCTGAGCTGTAAAGGTCGGAGGCAAATACTTGGCAACAATAAAGTTAGCATAATTAGCATACCAAGGACTTTCGTGTGAGCTTACCTTTATCGCAGCCAATTGTTCATTTGGAAAACTATCATTAACAGGCATAGGATCATCTGAAATGTTTTCTAATCTAGACAAATTATCAGTAACAGGATTTTCAGCACCCTTCCTATCTACAATATGTAAATCAAATTCTTGCAGTAGAAGTGCCCATCTTATGAGCCTAGGCTTAGCATCTTTCTTTTCCATAAGGTATCTAATAGCAGCATGATCAGTGTGAATAGTAACTTTTGAATCAACAATATAAGGTCTAAATTTATCACAAGCAAAAACAACTGCTAAAAATTCCTTTTCAGTAGTAGCATAATTCTTTTGAGCGGCATCAAGTGTTTTACTAGCATAATGAATAACATTTAACTTCTTGTCTACCCGCTGTCCAAGAACAGCTCCTACAGCAAAATCACTAGCATCACACATTATTTCAAAAGGTAAAGTGAAAGGACATTGTCCGTTAATCTTGTTTTGATGTTTGATAACAACACTTCGAAGTATTTAACATACCGCTAAGTGTCCACAGGAATTATGACCATCTATATCAAAAGATACTAGTGGATCTCTCTCTCTATGCAAAAAGGGAAGAAAAGTAGTTGTCGGTCTTCAAATCGTGAAGGGAGAAGGCGCTCTACAGGCAGGCCGGCCCCCAGGCCAGCCCAGGCTGGCCTCAAGGTTGGTTGCGTCGGGTGGCTGGCCGGCCCCTAGGCCGGCCCTGGCCGGTCTCAAGGCTGGGTGCCTCGGGTTGCTGGCCGACCCAGGCCGGTCTCCTGGCTGGCTGCCTCGGGCTACTGGCCGGCCCCAGGTCGGCCCAGGCCGGCTCCAGGCCGGTGTGGTCGCTGGCTCGGCCAGCCCAGCCAGCCCGGCCCCCAGGCCGGCCCAGGCTGGTTTCCAGGCCGGTAGCCTCGGCTGCTATGCCAACCCTCAGGCCGGCCCAGGCCGGCCCCCAGGCCGGCCCAGTTTCCTGCGCTTCACCTCTTACCTCTTCAACGGCCATATTTTGATGAGGACTATATATACCTCTTCACCAACCTTTGGACAATAAGCTTGATTCCTCACTCTCTCTCCACCATTGTTGCAAGCTTCAATCTACTAGAGCTCCCACTCCAACCACTCAAACACGTTGATACTTTGAGGAGTGAAGGAGGAGCCCTAGATCCGCATCTCCACCGAGCCGATTTGTCTACATCGACCTAGTCACTTGTAGATCTTGTGTAACTTGATACATTGGATACCTAGAAGATACTTGTGATTCTTGTGGCTTTGGTAGCCACAAGGATTAGCCGGGAGCCTCCAATTAAGTTGTGGAGACGCGACCCGGCCTTGTGATTCTTGTGGCTTTGGGAGCCGCGGGAATTTGGTGAGAGCCTCCAATTCGGTTGTGGAGTGTGCCTCATCCTTGTAAAGGTTTGTTGCCGACCTCGAGGGCATCATATAGTGGCTCGTGGATCTCCTCATCGGAGGATAACACGAGGGAGATACGGTGTGCCATATCAAGGCTATTCGGAGTTCACTTTGTGACTCCGCACCGCTCCAACGGAGACGTAGCTTCCATTGGGAAGTGAACTTCGGTAGAACATCTCCGCGTCACCGTGTGGTTATCTCTTAACCTTCCTTTACTCGTATTGCTAGCTTATCTTGTGTAGAATATCTTGCTAGCTTGTTTATTGCTCATCATATAGGATTGTTCATCTAGTTGCATATCTAGAGAACTTATATTTGAGCAATTCCGAATTTGTATTAAAAGAAAAAAAATTGTAGTTGCCTATTCACCCCCCCCCCTCTAGTCAACCTACTCGATCCTTTCAATTGGTATCAGAGCAAGGTCTCTTTATTAAGGGCTTAATCGCCTAAAGAGGAGGATGGCTAGTGCGGAGGATGTACAACGTGCTAAAGATGAGGAGTTAAGACTTGCTAAGGAACAAGAAAAATTTGATAGAGAACTAATCGAAGCGGGAATAATCCCTCCCGAGGGTGATGCCCCAATCACCATGAAGTCCATGATTGAACTTTTTGGGTTCATGAAAGGCAAAATGGTGGATGAGGTGTATACTCGGGTATCTAATCAAAATGGCTCCTCATCATCCGCTAGCCCTATTAAGGGTGCTAGTGACAAGGATAAAAATGATAAACCTAATGAGAAGCCTTCTCTTAACTTTGCTCCACCTAGCTCTTATCTCACTCAAGTTTCACTCACTCAACCTCATATAACCAACCTTGGTAGACCCCCTCCTAAGCTTGATAATACTCGTTATTTCACTTGGAAGAAATCTATGGAGTCTTATTTTCGCAGCTCATCGGTGCATCTTTGGAGGGTGGTTCTACATGGTTTCAACCCAGTTGATCCCAACAACTTGACCAAGCAAGAAGAGATTGATGAGCAACTTGATGCAAATGCCAAGTACATTCTTGAGAGTGCTATGACCGCAAATGATGAAGATCATGTGCGGAATCTCAAAACTTGCAATGAGGCTTGGCTCTATCTTGAAACCGTGTATGAAGGAAATGAGGGCATTCAACGCTCCAATGCGGCCGTCCTTCAACATCAAGTTGACAACTTCATCATGCTAGACGAAGAGACTCCGACCGAACTTTACCGAAGACTCTACAAGCTTGTGGTGACATGTAGGGAAAATGGAAAGAAGGATATGGATGATGAATGGGTCAAGGCCAAGTTCCTTCAAGCAATTATGCCATATAGTGAAACTATGGTGATGAACCTCCATGCAAGAGCGGATTACACAACAATGACTCCCAATGACATCTTGGCTCAATTTGTCACATATGATACATTGAAGTCCACATCCAAGTCTTTCAACCAAGTCCGTGGCCCAAAGACTCTTGCTTTGAAGGCTCGTGTGGTAGACCATCCAAGATATGAAGAAAGCCCGGTCTATGAAGGTGAAGAAGACTTGGAGGGTGAGCTCAATGAAGTTCTTGCACTTGCCGCCACCCGGTTTTGGAACAAGAAGAACAAGAGCGTCAACCCTTCACCAATAAAAAGAATGTGCTTCAATTGTGGAAAGGACACTCATCTTGTGAAGGATTGCCCCTATGAAAGAAGAGAGGATAATGGTGGTCAACTCATTCTAAAGAAGAACAAGTACCACCCCAAGCCTACCTACATGAAGAGATCACCTCAAAAGGCTCTTGTGGCATCCCATGAAGAGGAATACGAGTCCGGAGGTGAGGAGGATAAAGAACCAAGTGAAGAAGTAGGAATGGCGGCTCTTGCAATGGGCACCCTTCCTCCATCATTGGCCAACCTCTTCTCATCTCCAAACGACGACAAGATCTCCAAGCCCATGTGCCTCATGGCCAAGGAAACAAAGGTGAATTCCCCACCAAAAATTACTATCTCCTCTAACCCATCACTATTGGATTGTGTTGAGGATGTAGGGAAAATTGAAGAAGAGGATAAAATTTCTATCTTCATTAGCAAGCTCCAAGGTCCAACCAAGAAAATGGTTGAGGCCCTCATGTATCAATATGGAGAAGCCAAGCATCTTCTTAATGTGAAGGATGTTAGGATTTGTGAGCTCGAAGGGCATGCATGTGATCATGCCGACAAAATTGGTGAGCTAGAAGATCAACTTGTTGAGGAACAATTGCTCCGTGAGCAACTTGAGGAGACACATGCCATGGATCTTTCCAAGGCAAAAGAAACTCGTGAAACCTCTATTCAAATTGCTATTGATCTAAAAAGTAAAAATGAGGAACTTGTAGAGAGTCATAACAAACTCTTTGAGGGTTTTGAGCAACTTAGGGAAACCCACAAGGTGACCTCAAGTGAGCTCACTACACTCAAGGAGTCATATGCCAAACTACAAGCTCAATTTATCTATGCTAGCTTCACCACTTCTCATAATGATAAAGATGCAAATTCTTGTACCACTAACCCTTTATGTGTCAAGGCATCTCTTATTGAGGAAAACACTAGGTTGAAGGCCCAACTTGAGAAGGGCCTAGCCACTTGTATCCAAGGGGAAAAGAACCTCAATGATCTTTTGAGCAATCAAAAGGGAGTGGTTGGCAAAGAAGGAATTGGGTTCACACCCAACTCTAAGAAGGTCAACAACAAGAAGAAGAAGGCGACTCCCCCTTCCAAAGATATTGTTTTTGTGAAGGAGGGGGAGTTAGCCAAAGCAAATGACAACTCTATTGGGAGTGGTAATGTCACTAGGGGCAATGCCACTCACAATAACTTTGCGGGAAAATACAACCCCTCATATGTTCTTTTGAAATCTACAAATGGTTGTGTTTTTGCTAAATATGTTGGCTCTTCATATGGAGATGATTATCACTATGCTATTTGGGTTCCAAAGACCCTTGTGACTAACAAAAGAGGACCCATTCCAAAATGGGTACCTAAATCAAAGACTTGATTTATTGTAGGGTTTCTCTTCCGGTGGATCTTCATGGCTCATTGATAGTGGATGCTCATCCCATATGACCGGAAGCAAAGAACTAGTAAAGGACTTATTGAAACAACTACTCTCATTCTCTCATGTCACCGTTGGCAACAATGCAAGACTCAAGGTAGTGGGAGTTGGTAAAGTGGTGATCACTCCGGAGTTATCCATTGAGAAGGTCCTCCTTGTTGAATCTCTTTCATACAATTTACTTTCCGTTGGTCAATTATGCAATGCCGGTTACACCGTTATTTTTAATAAATACCACGTGACCATCCTTTTCACTCAAACACTCAATGTCGCCTTTGTTGGATTTCGTGAAAACGGTTTGTATGTGGTTGATTTCTCAAAAGAGACCACTCAAATCGCTACATGTTTAATGGCTAAAGGCGACAAGGGGTGGCTTTGGCATCGCCGACTTGGCCATGTCGGTATGAGAAATTTACAAACTCTTGTAAAGGGTGGACACGTGGTAGGACTAACCGATGTTAATTTTTCCAAAGATCGTCCTTGTAGTGCTTGCATAGCCGGAAAGATGCATGAAAAGAATCACCCCAAGAAGACCATTATCTCCACTAAGAGGCCTTTGGAGCTCCTTCATATGGATCTTTTGGGCCTCCCACATATGATAGTCTTGGTGGCAAGAAATATTGTTTGGTGATTGTGGATGATTACTCAAGATATTGTTGGACTTTCTACATCAAGAAGAAGAGTGAAACTCAAAAGATATTCATTGACTTTGCAACCCTAGTTCAACGCCAATATGACTCCAAGATTTTGGCAATTAGAAGTGACAATGGTACGGAGTTCAAGAATTACACTATGGATGATTTCCTAAGTGGGGAGGGCATTCAACACCAATATTCCGCTGCATATACTCCCCAACAAAATGGTGTTGCCGAAAGGAAGAACCGCACTCTTATTGATATGGCAAGAACTATGATGGCCGAATTTAATTCCCCATACAACTTTTGGGCCGAAGCCATCAACACCGCTTGTCATTACTCAAACCGGCTCTTCTTCCGTCCTCTCAAGGACATGACACCATATGAACTCCTCACCGGTAAAAAGCCAAATGTATCTTACTTTCGAGTCTTTGGATGCAAATGCCATGTTTACATTAAAGGTTGCAAAATTGCTAAATTTGAATCTAGATCTTTTGATGGTATATTTGTTGGATATGCCGCAAAGTCTCATGCTTATAGGGTCTACAACATATCCACCGGGTGTGTTGAAGAATCTATGAACGTGGAGTTTGTCGAGGATAATGGCTCCCAAGCGGAGCATATTGATCATGATGATGTAGGTGATGATGCTCCATCTCAAGCCATAAGAACTATGGGGATTGGAGAACTAATTCCTATTGAAGGACCCATTGATGATACTCAAGAAGAAGGAACAAGTTCTACTCAAGTTGAGCCATCCACCTCAAATATTGATCAAGAAGATGGTCAAGACCCACCCAACTCTAGTGGTGAACAAGAACATAATGAACCCACAACTCCAAGAACTCCACTTCGGGTTGACCATGAGCAAGATAAAGGCAATGATGAAGATATTTGTGTTGGTGAAACAATTGGTCAAGCCGGAACGCCGGGTCATCCGGCGTGCATCAAAATTGGATTACCAACAACACTTCAAAGAAAATATCCTTGGGAGTATCCGTAGAGGTGTGTCCACACGCAATCAATTATCTAACTTTTGTGGTCATGTCTCTTGTTTGTCTAGCTTAGAACCTCTCAAGGTATATGATGCTCTTGAAGACATGGATTGGGTTGCGGCTATGCATGAAGAGTTGAACAACTTCGAGCGCAACAAAGTATGGTCATTAGTGGAAAGACCCAATGACTCCTCCCATAATGTCATTGGAACCAAGTGGATATTTAAGAACAAGCAAGACTCACATGGTCAAGTCATTCGCAACAAAGCAAGATTGGTTGCACAAGGCTACACCCAAATCGAAGGAGTCGACTACGGTGAAACCTATGCCCCCGTTGCTAGACTTGAATCCATTCGCTTACTAATTGCTTATGCATCTACTCATAATATTGTCTTATATCAAATGGATGTTAAAAGTGCTTTCTTAAATGGTCCACTAAATGAATTGGTGTATGTTAAACAACCACCGGGTTTCGAAGACCCTAAATTTCCTAACCACGTCTACTTACTACATAAGGCTCTTTATGGGCTCAAGCAAGCTCCACGTGCTTGGTATGATCATCTCAAGGAGTTCTTAGTAGACCGTGGCTTTGAAATTGGGGTAATAGATCCCACTCTTTTTACAAAAAGGGTAAATGGAGATTTTTTCGTATGCCAAATATATGTTGATGATATTATCTTTGGTTCCACTAACCGTGAATTTAGTGATCAATTTGGCAAGCTAATGACCAAGGAATTTGAGATGTCCATGATGGGAAAATTGAATTATTTTCTTGGCTTTGAAATCCACCAATTTCGAGAAGGAACATTCTTATGTCAAGCCAAGTATATTAAGGACATGCTCAAGAAATTTGATATGAACAATGCCAAGCCATATAAGTTTCCCATGGACTCCAAGGCGGATCTTCACTTAGATCCGGATGGTAAGGAAGTTGATCAAAAGCTTTATCGTTCTATGATTGGATCTTTGCTTTACCTTTGTGCATCTAGACCGGATATTATGTTTAGTGTGGGTATGTGTGCAAGATTCCAATCAAGTCCTAGGGAAAGTCATGAAACCGCGGTCAAAAGGATTCTAAGATATTTGTTGGATACTCCCAACTATGGTCTTTGGTATCCCCATGGTACAAGCTTTGATCTTGTTGGTTATTCGGATGCGGATTGGGCGGGTTGCAAAATGGATAGAAAATCAACTTCGGGTACATGCCAATTCCTTGGTAGGTCCCTTGTGAGTTGGTCTTCCGAAGACCGAAGCCGAATACATCGCCGCCGGTAGTTGTTGTGCACAATTATTATGGATGAGGCAAACTTTAAAGGATTATGGTGTCATTTGTGACAAAGTGCCTCTTTTATGTGACAATGAAAGTGCTATTAAAATTGCACACAACCCGGTTCTTCATGGCAAGACCAAGCACATTGAGATTCGGTATCATTTTATTCGAGACCATGTTGAGAAGGGTGATATTGCAATCAAGTATGTCAACACCAAGCATCAACTCGCCGATATGTTCACGAAGCCTCTTGGTGAAGCAAGATTCAAGGAGTTGAGAGGAGAACTAAATGTGGTGGACATATCCAATTGGATTTAGTGGATTTCTTGCATACCTACCCATATTAGACGATACTTATTTGGTTTAGATGTAGGCATGGACATAGGGGGAGTGCGGTCCTAATCCATTGGACCATCCCTCCCCCCATTATGCCGACATTAAGAATTCATTTGCATCTCTATATTCGTTCTATGAATTGTGAGCTTAAATGATGAGTAGTGGCCGTGAACCCAAGATATATCTTCGCGGTGTCACACCACACACTCATATATGGTGGCCTCGGCCACCGCCCTCTTCTCCTTGAAGAGGTGGTTCTTCCGTGAGTTGTTATTGCATATTCGTTGTTTTGCATCGTTTGAATCATCCAATGTTGCTTATTTGGCGTTCTTGATCTTTTCCATTTCCATTGGATTTGTGAAGTTTTCCCCATGTTTCGCATCTCCCCGGATTACTCAAGGTTGCTCATTGGATTTTCTTGAAGACGGATTTCTAGGCAGTGGTATTCTTGAAAGTGCAAGGTGTTCGGAAGCTCAAAGTCGTCAAATTTCAGTTTGTGTAAGAGGTTCGGGGCTTCGGAGGCTTCTCTGCGCTCAGACCGGCCTCCACCCCGGCCCAGGCCGGTCTCAGGGCCGGTTCCCTCGGGCTGCGGTCCGGCCCCCCGCCCGGTTCTGGCCGGCCTCAGGGCCGGTTCTCTCGGTCACCCGGCCGGCCGGCGCCAAGGCCGGTCCGCTCGGGTTCGTGCCCAGCCTCCGCTCGGCCGAGGCCGGCTCCAGGGCCGGCGCGCCCACTGCTTATATCGCGTGAAGCTCCCCTCCCGAACGGTTTTCTGCTTCTTCCTCCCGTGGTGCTCTCCTCCATGGCCGCCCCCTCTCCCCATCCACCCTCCCCACTCCATTTGAGACCTTCCCCACACCTTCCTCTCCACAGATCTGAAGGGGATTCCCCCGATCTTCCACCCCATCCATCTAGTTTCTCCATTGGTGGCTTGGTTGGGGAGTTCTCCTCCATTGGTGGTTCTTGAAGATTCTCTCAAGTTTGAAGATGGAACAATGGGATGATGAGTGGGAGCAGGCGGTTCCTCAGTCTAGCAGAGCTGGCAAGAGCAAGACCTTCGATGGGCTGGATGACATTGTTGATGATTTCAATGCCGAATCCTCCTCCATGCCCAAGACCAAGAAACTCAAGAAAGTTGCTGCCACCAAGAAAGCTGCCAAGCCAAGAGAGTTCCACCGCCTCGTGAGAATCCAGCGGAACCGGTACGTGAATCTTGGGCCAAGGTGAAACCTAGTGATTTCAAGAGAGATCGGTTATCTTTCAATCCATATGCCTTTGGTCAGCCCACATGCCTAGATGATAGTAGATTCTATTGCAAGATGCACCAGCAAATCTTTCATCAACGTATTGAAATTCAAAAGAATGCTCATGTTCCCGTGGATTTTTTCAACCTTGCTCAAGCTAGAGATACTTGGCCTGATGTGATGGTATGATGGATTTTCACCAAATCACTAAGATCATGACTGTTAGCACTCCATATTCTCCTGCTTTGCTTCAGCAATTTTATGCTACTGTTGTGTTCACTACTGAGCATGGTCAGCGGTCTATGACATGGATGAGTGCAGATACTGTTTGTTCAACAACTTTGGCTGAGTTTGGGGCACTGTTTAGTCTTGAGGAGTTACCCGTTGCACCTTGCTATGTTCGTCTCCATCTCTCTAAGCTCATTCAGCTGAGACAGGGATTCGCCATTGTTATCCTCCTCAGAGCGGCCTTCGTGGGAAGATTCCCCACACCGTTCATATGTATCCTTATTGGAGGGTTGTTCACAAAATTCTGAGAAACTGTCTGGCCATCAAGTTTGGAGAGAAGGGTTTGGTTCGTGACCGTATGGTCAATTGTCTTTATCACATCTATGATCTTTATATCAGGAGGAAGCAAATTGATGTGCTGGATTATCTTTGGAACGAGATGCAAGTGGTGATTGTCAAAGGCAAGGTTCCTTGTTATGGTCCGCTTCTGCAGACTCTCTTCAACACCAAGTTGCCTGATGCGGTGGTTAGTCAGTATGAGTTGTTTCATCCTGAGATGGTTGGTCTTCGTGCTATGCCCGAGGGTGATCCTGTTTGGCCACCCCCTAGTGATGCTCCTGAGGGAGGTTATGATGAAGAAGATGATGATGAGGAGAAGAAAGGTGGCCTAGTGCAAGCTCTCAAAAGGATGAACTGCTTCTTTGCTCTCAAGAGGAAATCTGAATTCAAGACTTACAAGAAGCAGAAAGCAGCTAGCCGTCACTCGCGTGCCATCATGGATAAACTCGGTGTTAAATACTCACCTAGCTCAGCTGAAGTCTCGGAGAACACCTACATGGCCCAGAACAAGTATACTTATTGGTTTGGTGATGATGCCTCCTCACTTGCTCCTTATTGGCAAGGCGATCCCGGTCAGTCTAGCTCCGGTGCGGCTGCTCATGTTGCGGATGATGATGAGGATGACGATGAGTGATCATGGACCTTCACTTCACTTTCTCCCTTTTTGGTGTCTTGATGCCAAAGGGGGAGAGAGATCTCCGGGGATTTGCATTGCATTGCATCCATTTGCGCTTTTATGTTTCCCGCTTTCCTTTTGCATCGAACTTGTTTTAAGTTTTTAAGAGAACTCTATTTGTGGTGTACTATGGAACTTATGTCATGGTTATTGTAAGGATTTTATGGACCTCCGATATGTTATTGTAAGGACTTCCCCGGTTTATCTTCTATTATTTTGGAGTTCGTTACAAGGTGATTGTTATTCCAAGACTATATCTATTTGAAGCCTATGGTGAGAAATGTGCTCTACTATATGATGTCTATGGTGAGAATTATCGCTTATCCTTTGCTCACATAGTCTATTTTTTTGTGCTTGCTTCATGTTCCTCGTTTGAGCATATATTCTTGTATACCTTGTTGGCGTATAAGTTTAAGGGGGAGCTTCCCTCATAAACTTTGCCTTGCTTAAATGAGATATCTTTTTGCAAATCCGTGTGTTGTCATCAAACATCAAAAAGGGGGAGATTGAAAGGACATTGTCCGTTAATCTTGTTTTGACGTTTGATAACAACACTTGGAAGTATTTAACATACCGCTAAGTGTCCACAGGAATTATGACCATCTATATCAAAAGATACTAGTGGATCTCTCTATGCAAAAGGGAAGAAAAGTAGTTGTCGGTCTTCAAATCGTGAAGGGAGAAGGCGCTCTGCAGGCAGGCCGGCCCCAGGCCAGCCCAGGCTGGCCTCAAGGCTGGTTGCGTCGGGTGGCTGGCCGGCCCCCAGGCTGGCCCTGGCCGGTCTCAAGGCTGGGTGCCTCGGGTTGCTGGCCGGCCCCCAGGCCGGCCTAGGCCGGTCTCCTGGCTGGCTGCCTCGGGCTAATGGCCGACCCCCAGGTCGGCCCAGGCCGGCTCCAGGCCGGTGTGGTCGCTGGCTCGGCCAGCCCAGCCAGCCCGGCCCCCAGGCCGGCAGCCTCGGCTGCTATGCCAGCCCTCAGGCCGGCCCAGGCCGGCCCCAGGCCGGCCCAGTTTCCTGCGCTTCGCCTCTTACCTCTTCAACGGCCATATTTTGATGAGGACTATATATATACCTCTTCACCAACCTTTGGACAATAAGCTTGATTCCTCACTCTCTCTCCACCATTATTGCAAGCTTCAATTTACTAGAGCTCCCACTCCAACCACTCAAACACGTTGATACTTTGAGGAGTGAAGGAGGAGCCCTAGATCCGCATCTCCACCGAGCCGATTTGTCTACATCGACTTAGTCACTTATAGATCTTGTGTAACTTGATATATTGGATACCTAGAAGATACTTGTGATTCTTGTGGCTTTGGTAGCCACAAGGATTAGCCGGGAGCCTCCAATTAAGTTGTGGAGACGCGACCCGGCCTTGTGATTCTTGTGGCTTTGGGAGCCGCGGGAATTTGGTGAGAGCCTCCAATTCGGTTGTGGAGTGTGCCTCATCCTTGTAAAGGTTTGTTGCCGACCTCGAGGGCATCATATAGTGGCTCGTGGATCTCCTCATCGGAGGATAACACGAGGGAGATACGGTGTGCCATATCAAGGCTATTCGGAGTTCACTTTGTGACTCCGCACTGCTCCAACGGAGACGTAGCTTCTATTGGGAAGTGAACTTCGGTAGAACATCTCCGCGTCATCGTGTGGTTATCTCTTAACATTCATTTACTCATATTGCTAGCTTATCTTGTGTAGAATATCTTGTTAGCTTGTTTATTGCCCATCATATAGGATTGTTCATCTAGTTGAATATCTAGAGAACTTATATTTAAGCAATTCCCGAATTTGTATTAAAAGAAAAAGAAAATTTGTAGTTGCCTATTCACCCCCCCCCCTCTAGTCAACCTACTCGATCCTTTCATAAAGTCCAATCAGGAGGTTGAACAACAGGAGCTGTAATTAAAGCCTTTTTTAGAGTTTCAAAAGCTTCCTTGCAATCATCATCAAAAACAAAAGGTACATCTTTTTGAAGAAGATTAGTGAGGGGTTTTGAAATTTTAGAGAAATCTTTAATAAACCTCCTATAAAAACCGGCATGACCAAGAATACTATGGATACCTTTCACATCCCTTGGACAGGGCATTTTCTCGATTGCTTCAACTTTAGCTCTGTCCACTTCAATACCTCTTTCAGAAATTTTGTGCCCTAGGACAATTCCTTCATTAACCATGAAATGACATTTCTCCCAATTAAGAACAAGATTAGTCTCCTCACATCTCTGCAAAACTTTATCAAGATTGTGCAAGCAATTATCAAAGGAAGTTCCGTAGACGGAAAAATCGTCCATGAATACTTCCACAGTTTATTCACAAAAACCATGAAAAATAGCAGACATGCATCTTTGGAACGTAGCAGGAGCATTACACAAACCAAAAGGCATACGTCTATAAGCATAAGTTCCATAAGGACAAGTAAAAGTAGTTTTCTCTTGATCTTGTGCTTTAACAGCAATTTGTGAGAATCCAGAATAACCATCAAGGAAACAAAAATGAGTTTTTTTAGACAACCTTTCTAACATTTGATCAATAAAAGGCAAAGGATAATGATCTTTCTTAGTTACTTTATTGACCTTTCTAAAATCAATGCACATCCTATACCCAACTACTACTCTTTGAGGAATAAGTTCATCATTTTCATTTGGTACAACAGTAACTCCTCCTTTCTTAGGGACACAATGCACAGGACTTACCCATCTACTATCAGCAATAGGATAAATTATACCAGCATCAAGAAGTTTTAATACCTCATTTCTTACCACTTCTTTCATTTTAGGGATCAAGCGACGCTGATGCTCAACAACAGGTTTTGCATCGGGTTCAATGTTGATGGCATGTTGACATATAGTAGGAGAAATCCCCTTTAAATCATCCAAAGTGTATCCCATAGCTCCTCGATGTTTCTTTAGTACTTCTAATAGCCTTGCTTCTTCATTACCTGAAAGTTTAGAACTAATAATAACAGGATATACTTTCCTTTCATCAAGATAAACATACTTAAGATTATCAGGTAAAGGTTTTAAATCGAAGACAGGATCTTCCTTAGGAGGCGCTGAGGTACCCAAATCTTCCACAGGCAAATTATGCTTAAGTATTGGTGGTTGACGAAGAAAGGCATTGTCAATCTCATTCCTCTCCTCCATAAATACTTCACTTTCGTGTTCCTCCATGAATTGCTGCAAGGCATTGTTAGGAGCAACAGCAATAGCAGCAAGTTGTTCATTTTCGAGTCTCATTAGGCAATCAGTTTCATAAAGTTGTTTACCAAACTTAGAGAAATTAAACTCATAAGATTCTCCATTAAATTTAGTGTAAATTTTCTCTTTCTTACAATCTATAATAGCACCACATGTATTCAAGAAAGGCCTACCAAAAATAATGGGAAAGCTTTACTAGCAACAGAACCAAGTACTAGAAAATCAGCAGGGTATTTAGTCTTACCACATAAAACTTCAACATCTCTCACAATACCAATTGGAGAGATAGTTTCTCTATTAGCAAGCTGAATAACCACATCAATCTCCTCAAGTTCGCAAGGACCAATTTCATGCATAATTTCTTTATAAAGATCAAAAGGAATAGCACTAGAACTTGCACCAATATCACATAAACCATAATAGCAATGTTCTCCTATTTTGACTGAAAGCACAGGAACACTTGTTTTCCTAGCTCTACTGGGATGTGAAACAATATTAGAGGCATCTTCACAAAAGATAATATGTCCTCCTTCTACATTTTCAGTTACCAAATCCTTTACTATTGCTATTGTGGGTTCAACCGCTATTTGTTCAGCAGGTTCTAAAGCTTTCTTTGCACTTTTATTAACCACACTAGCTATGATAGAATGTTCCCTAATTTTAACAGGAAAAGGTGGTTTCTCAATATAAGGTTCTGGCAAGATACGATCAACTGTATGAACTTCAATGTTTTTAATATTGGCAGAATTAGTATTATCTTTGTAAGGCAAGTGATACTTATTGCAACTTTCTTTAGGAACATCAAGATAAGAGGCAAAAGCCTTGTAACAGTTTGCAATAACTTGAGAATCAAGACCATACATATCATAGAGATTACGAAAATTATCAGTATTCATAAAAGTTTTAATGCATTCGTAATCATACTTTATACCTGATTCTCTACCTTTGTCGTTCTCCCATCCTTCAGTATTTTCCTCAATCCGATCAAGAAGGTCCCATTTAACTTCCTCTTTATTACGCGTAAATGATCCAGCACAAGAGGTATCCAATAGAGTTTTATCTTGAAGAGAAAGCCTTGCATAGAAGTTATCAATAACGACATTACCAGGAAGCTCATGAATGGGGCATTTGAGCATTAATGATTTCAATCTCCCCCACGCTTGGGCAATACTTTCTCCATCATGAGGCCAAAAATTATATATATGATTCCGATCTTGATGAATTTCACTAGGAGGATAAAATTTAGAATAAAAGAGAGGCACAATCTCCTCCCAGCCAATAGAACGCCCATTCTTCAGCATCCTATACCATTTTGCAGCTTTACCAGTCAACGATATAGAAAACAATTTCTTCTTGACCTCTTCCATTGAAATACCTGCACACTTGAACAACTCGCATAATTCATGAATAAATAGCAAATGATCCCCAGGAGGGACAGTTCCATCTCCTGCATAGCGGTTATTCGTAACTCGTTCAACAATTTTCATAGGTATTTTAAATGGAATTACTTGATCAGGTGGTTCCTCTTCTACTACCGTAGCAGTGGTAGTAGTATTTCCAAACAGGGATTCAAATGGAGATCTCTCCATGATAAAATAAAGTAGCAAGCAGAAATAAAAATAGCACCTACAGTAAAAGTTTCCCTTACCAATTCCACTCACCAATAGCGCTTCACTCCCCGGCAACGGCGCCAGAAAATAGTCTTGATGACCCACAAGTATAGGGGGTGTATCGTAGTACTTTCGATAAATAAGAGTGTCGAACCCAACGAGGAGCAGAAGGTGCTGACAAGGAGTTTCGGTAAAGGTTTCACTGTAAATGCTAGCAGACAAGTTTTTAGGGGTTTTTGATATAGCAGGTAAATAAAATGCAAGTAAGTAAAAGACAGTAATAATAATTGCAGCGAGTGGCCCAATCCTTTTTAGAGCAAAGGACAAGCCGGTTGGTTTACTTATGATGACAAAATGTTCTTGAGGACACACGGGATTCTAGTCAAGTGCTTTCGCTTCACATAGTTGATTAATCTTCATTGTTTTGATAAGTGTTGTGTGGGTGAACCTATGCTAATGCACCGCCCTTACTTGGACTAATACATACTTGTGATTATACCTCTTGCAAGCATCCGCAGTTACAAGAAAGTAATTAAGATAAATCTAACCACAGCCTTAAACTCTGAGATCCTACGCTCCCTTGTGCACCGGTATACTAACGGGGGTTTAGGTTTCTGTCACTCCGGCAACCCCACAATTAGCAACCAAATACACAATGCATTCCTCTAGGCCCATAAAGGTGAAGTGTCATGTAGTCGACGTTCACACGACACCACTAGAAGAATAGCACCACAACTTAAATATCAAACCATTAAATATTACTCAACATAATTCCACTACTAACAGCGTGACTTCTCCCATGTCCTCAAGAACTAAACAAACTACTCACAAGACATCATATGGATCATGATCAGAGGTGATATAATGATGGATAACAATCTGAACATATACTTTAATTCACCGATAAAACTCAATAGCATCAACCACAAGGAGTAATTAACACCGGGAGAGTTTCCCCTATGAACTAAACAAAGTATAGCCCTAGATGTTACAGCGGAACGAGATGGTGCAGCGGTGATGGTGGTGATGGCGGTGGAGATGATGATGATGATCCCGATGAAGTCCAGCGATGACGATGAGGATGGCGATGATCTCCCCCCTCCGGGAGGAATTTCCCCGGCAGATTTCTCCCTGCCGGAGAGCTTTTTCTCTCTCTGTTGTTTCCGCCTCGTGGAGGCGGCGGAATATTTTCTCACGGACTCCCCGTGTCTTAGGGTTTCTGGGGGATGAAGTACGCGAAGGGGGAGCGCCTGAGGTGGGCCAGGGGCACCACACCTGGCTAGGGCGCGGCCAAGGTGGGCCCCGCGCCCAGGGGTGGTGTGGGCCCCTCCTGGCCCATCTCAGCCTCCCCTTTTGGCTTAGTCCATCTTCTGATAAAATAGGAACATCTGTCTTCTCGGAAATATTTTTAGTGCTCCAGAAATATAGTGCCTTGACGTGCTTTTTCCAGCTGAAATCTGACTCCGGCAGTTAATTATCCAATGATCATCAAACATGCAAAATAAGACAAAATAACATAAGTAACTCCTTTAATATGAAATATATCATTGAATAACAGTAAATTATGCTATAAAATAGTGATGCAAAATGGACGTATCAAGGGGCACGCTGGAGTTTAGTGGACGCAGGCGAAGCGTCGTGGGCCAAGAAGCCTGCCTAGCCCGAGACACGTGGCGAGTCGCGGCCACCCAGGAAGCCACGATCTCCTCGGCAGTAACGGGCGTAGTGGCGGGGGCCACCACGTCTGTGTAACAACTCGTTGAGGCGATAAAGCCTGAGTGCTCGGCGCAGATAACCGCTACTCCATTCATCCTCTTTCGCCTCCTTCTTCCCAGAGCACACATCTTCCCCGAGCTTCTCCTCGTTCGCATTCCAACTGTAATGGCGCCCAAGAAGGCCGCCGGCTCCAGGAAGGACAAGGCGGTGGTGCAGGCGAGCGAGTCTGCCTCGATGCAGTAGGACGGCGACCTCAAGCCGGCTCTGGTTGGGTACCGCATCGGCACGGAGGCGCAACTGGACAAGGTACGCCACATGGCGGCCTCCAAGACCAACGAGTGGGGTGCCACGATGCTCAAACGGCGAGCGCCCTCGGCACCCTCGGCGCCGGCTTCTATCCCATCTTCCTTCACACCCTCTTCACTGGGCTCGTGCCTCCATTCTCCGACTTCTTCTTGGCGATTCTGGAGTTCTACCAGGTCCAAATTCTCCACCTTCATCCCAACTCCATTCTCACCCTCTCCATCTTCGCCTACCTCTGTGAGGTGTACTTTGGAGTTACGCCCTCGGTGGCCCTCTTCCGCAGCTTCTACGCGCTCCGGTTCACGGCGCATAACGAGCGGACATGGTGCGTCTCCTTCCGCATCACTAACGACATGGGTGGCATCTACATCCCCATTGCGTGGGCCAGTGAGAATGTTGTCTCCAATGTGTCGAAGAAGGTGGAGGACTTCCGCAAGCGGTGGTTCTTCATGGACGCTGGGAGAGCGAGTCCCTTCTTCGAGGTGCCCGACGCGCCCCCGACGAAGAGGGGATGCTGGTCGAGCGCACCTCTCGAGGGCCCAACACTCGGCGCTGTGGTGCAGCTTCTGAAGGAGCTTCGCGAGGCTAGCCTCACTGGCCATATGGTGGCCAAAGACTTCGTGAGGTGCCGTATCGCTCTGCTCCAGGCGCACTTAGATCCGATGTGGATGTACATAGGTCCGGCGGACAAGATGCGCTGAGTTCTACCAACTTCCAGAAGGCAGAGCTGAACGGCATCATGGAGGTCCTATTCACTTCTCCATCTATCCCCAAGCCGGTGTCTGACTTTGCAGAGCCGCTCCACAGGTTTGAGATCGGATCTCGAGTTACATTCGTGGAGTCGATGCCTGAGTTCGACCAGTGGGGCCTGGTGCTTGAGGGGCAGGTTGGGCCCCACGACAACCCGGAGTCGGTCGACGGCGAGGAGGAGACGATAGAGACGCCCGCGGAGTCAGACGCAGACGTAGCTGGCGCCTCAGGAGGTCCCAATTCCTCGGCGGGGAATTCGAGCTCCTCGAGGGGCGTACCGCCCGAGGCTGAGATCCACATGGTCTCCTCATGTAGCGACGACCGGTACCTTGCCGTCCCCTCGCGATGCACCGAGGAGGAAGAGGAGGAGAGCGACGATGAGGAGGCCTCGTTAGGCCGCTGCGAGCCCCGCACCAAGGCGATCCATGACAGGAATGACGAAGCTCATGAGGAGGTGGAGGCCAGCGCTAAGGCGGGCCACAACGGGCCTGCCGAGGCTCAGAAAAGAGCGGAGGCTAGCGTTCCGCCGGTGCGGAGGACGGCGAAAAGGTGGATTGACACCGCTGAGTAAGTCTTGCGTTTCCTTTCTTTCTAGGATGTGTTCTTGAGCGACCCTCTCGAGGGATTTCTGATTGTTTTCTTTGTTAGGCTTCCCGTGGCGACGAAACGGCGCAGACTCCGGAAGGTCGGAGAGAGTTCCAGTGCTGCAGCAGCGTTTGCAGTGCCCACTGCCGGAGGGCCGCAACATGAGGCCGAGATTTCCCCTCCTCCTACGGGTGGACGTCGTGAGGAGGGGGAAACGGAGGCGACAGTGCCGTCGCCTGCGCGGCCTGCCACTTCCCTTGTGTAGCAGGAGAAGGTGGCAGAAGATACGACGGAGAAGGCCACGGCTTCTACGTCGGCGAAGGCGAAAGAAGAGGCGGCGGCGAAGGCCGCGATGTCGGCAGAGGAGTGCGTCGACGCTGAGACGGAGGGGACCGTTGTGCGGCCGCCTCCACCAAACGCGGGCCCTGAAGCGAGGGCGGCAGCCCCCGAGGCTGCGGCGGGAGCGACCACAGCGGAACAGGCCAATCCTACCTCTGGCGAGCAGGAGGATGTGCTCCAGTGGAGGAAGGACGCCCCAAGCGAGGAGGTCCGCGACAGCGTGATCCGCGAGGCCGAGGAGACCCTTGGGAAGGTTGAGGCCGAGCGCGAGGCTGTCGCGGCCGGACGCGAGGCTCTCGAGGCGGAGGTCGCCGCCAAGCACCAAGAGCTTGCGGCCCGCGAGCAGAAGATCATCGCGGACTCCGAGTACGTGTGGTCAAGCTCGAGAAGTTCTGCCAAGATCTGGGCACCCACGACCAGCTGCTGGCGCAACGCGGGGAAGACCTCTCTCTTCGCGAGGCTGAGCTGCGCAAGCGTGAGGAGCAAGTTGAACAGGTCGAGAGGGACCAATCTGCGCAGCAGGAGAGCCTGGAGTCCCGCGAGAGCAAGGTGGCTCAGGACGAGGCCAGCTACCATGAGTGCCTCGAGAAGGCCAACACCAAGCTCCGCGCGAAGGAGAAAAAATATGGCGGAGGAATCCGCCGCCAAGGAGAGGCTCTTTCGCGACCGCTGCTCCAAGGAGTTCGCGCAGAAAGCCACGCGCCAGGAGGAGCGCTTCAAATGGAAACGCGACGAGCTTAACACCCGCATCGCGGAGATCGAGAAGGAGAAGAGGCGGCTGGCTTCCCGTCTTCAAAGTGCCAGGGACGCCCAGGCCCGCGCGGAGCAGGACCTCGCTTCTCTGACGGAGGACCTGAACGAGGTCCATCAGCAGGTGGCGCCCGTTGTGCAGCTTGTCGAGGAGGCCCGGGACGATGCACAAGCATCACGGCTCTTGGCGCGCCAGCGAGAGCGCATGTTCCGCTCTCTGGTTGCCCGCGCGCGGCCTGTTGCAGAGCGCTTGGGGGCCAAAGTCTCCGCGCTCTCCGTTGAGTGGAACGCCGACACCGCACGTACCTCAGCTTCTTCGATCGGCTCTTCACCAATCTTGAAGAGGTCATGACAAGCCTTGACGACCTGGTCGACACTGAGAGCCGCGAGCTCCTTAGCATCGCGGTTGGTCGCGTCTTCGCCAACCTCGTGCATCTCTAGCCTGGCGTCGACTTCAAGACTGTGACGGAGCACGTAGAGCAGAGGCGTGCCGCGAAGCTGAACGCCGCGGTGTGGGAGGACATGGAGGGATTCGTCCAACGCTTCAAGAGGGTCGAGGTCGAGGAGGATCCCGCCCAGGAGGAGGATGGCGAGGAGGGCGCTGAGGAGGAGGACAATAGCGGCCCTGCTGCTTGAGCTGTTCCTGCGGCAAGGCGTGCCTGGAGCACAATTTATCTTAGGATTTGCTATTTCGGTTTGTAATGGCTTGTAAGAACTTTATATTATGTGTGCAAGTGTGAGCGCCCCTCGGGAGGCCTTTTATCTCTTCCTCATGTCTTTTCGCTCTACGTCGTTAGGACCCTGCTTTCAGCGCAATAGCACCGCCGCTCGATATGCCGGAGTCAGGGCTCGACAAGGCCGGGGGTGCGTACGACTTAGAGAGGTAAGGACTCTCGAGGCACGATGCTCAGGAGCCCCCTTTGTCGTGCAAGCAGCCCATGAGGCGTAAGAGAGAAAAGGGAGCTCGAGAGGCAAAAAACCAGCGAGGGGAATTCAATAGGTTCTAGACTTGTAAGAACTTTATATTATGTGCAAGTGTGAGCGCCCCTCGGGAGGCCTTTTATCTCTTCCTCATGTCTTTTTGCTCTACGTCGTTAGGACCCTGCTTTCAGCGCAATAGCACCGCCGCTCGGTATGTCGGAGTCAGGGCTCGACAAGGCCGGGGGGTGCGTACGGCTTAGAGAGGTAAGGGCTCTCAAGGCATGATGCTCAGGAGCCTCCCTTTGTCGTGCAAGCAGCCCATGAGGCGTAAGAGAGAAAAGAGAGCTCGAGAGGCGAAAAACCAGCGAGGGGAATTCAATAGGTTCTAGACTTAGCTTTTGCGAGGCGCTCGTCTTGTAGAGGGCGTCGTGTTCCCTGACGAGGCGTTTTTGCTCTCGGGTTGCCTGGAGCTGGCCTTGCGTCATGTTCTCGTGAGAGACATCGTACTTCCTGCATTAGACAAGCAGGCATACCCACGATCAATGCAAGGTTGTAGAACTCATGCACGCTCATAGATTTCCTCATGTGTATCTCGCGAGGAGAGTAAGCACCAAGGTCCTTGGTGAGGTGACGTGCATGGGAGCATGCCCATGAGTCAGAGCTCTTTGGTGAGATAACGAGCGTGGGAGAAGGCCCATGAGTTAGAGCTCGGATCCTTTGGGTTTTGCGATGCTGCTGGGATGTTCCCGAGGCACAGGCATCGTGCTCAGCTCCCGCTCACGAGGTGCGCATGGGGAAAATATATGAGCGCGAATGAAAATGCAGGAAAAGCAACTCACCACAGCAATATTACATAACGGCGCTAAGGTGCATAGGTTCATGCTAAAGGGAAATTGTTCATTACACTTGGCGTGGCCAAGATAAAATACGCCATGTCTGGGCATGGGGTTCCACACGGAGTGGCTGAGGCTTCTCGCGGCCCGTGGCCACGCGTTGTAGAGAGAGCTCAGATGAGGTGGCCCTCGTGGAGGGAGAAGCTTTTGTGAAGCTGGGAGGTGAAGATGCGAGCTTCCCTCTTGAGACAAAAAATGTCTGCCGCAACTTGATCACGGGTAGAACTTGCGTAGATGCTCGATGTTCCACGGGTTTTTGACCGGGATGCCTTCCTCCGTCTTGAGCCGTACTGCGCCGGGCCTGGCGATGTGCGCGACCCTGTAGGGCCTTCCCACATGGGCGAGAGCTTGTGGAGACCTTCCCTAGAGAGTATCCTCCTCAGGACGAGATCGCCTGTCTCGAGGGTGCGCGGGCGTATGTGGCGGCTGTGGTAGCAGCGCAGATCTTGCTGGTACTTTGCCGCCCGGAGGGCAGCACGGCGACGTAGTCCATCGAGCAGTAGCATGTCGTCGTTGTGGAGCTCTTCCTGGTCGTCCTCGTTGAAAGCGAGGATCCGCGGGGATCCATGCTTGATCTCGGTGGGGAGGACTGCTTCAGCGCCATAGACGAGGGCGAACGACGTTTCTCCAGTGGGTTTTGTGGCAGTTGTGCGGATGGACCAGAGCACAGATGGTAGTTCTTCAATCCAGTTCTTGCCGCAGGCCTTGAGGCGGTTGACGCTTCTTATCTTGAGGCCCTTGAGCACTTTAGCATTTGCTCGCTCGGCTTGTCCATTGCTTCGTGGGTGAACCACCGAGGCGAAGCAGAGCCGGGTGCCGAGGCTTTCGCAGTAGGCCCTGAAGATGCCACTGGTGAATTGTGAGCCGTTGTCGGTGATGATGCAATTTGGCACGCCGAAACGGCAGGCCAGGCCTCTGATGAATTTCACCGCTGATCTCGCCGGTATGATGCACACCGCCTCAACCTCCGCCCATTTGGTGAACTTGTCGATTGTGACGTAGAGGTAGCGGTAGCTCCCGCGGGAGCGTGGGAACGGTCCCAGGATGTCCAGCCCCCAGACCGCGAAGGGCGAGGAGAGCGGGATTGTCTGGAGCCCCAGTGCGGGCTGGTGGACCTGCTTGGCGTGGAATTGGCATGCCTTGCAAGCTTGGACAATGGTGGTTGCATCCTGAAGCACTGAGGGCCAGTAGAATCCACTCCTGAAGACCTTCCCCGCGAGGGTGCGCGAGGATGAATGATGGCCACATTCTCCACTGTGTATGTCTCTGATCAGCTGGCGGCCTTCGTCAGGGGGAACGCATTTCAACGCGACTCCATTTGGACATTTGCGGTACAGATCTCCCTCATGAAGGCAGTATGACTTGGCCTGTCGAGCGGTTCTCTTTGCTTCTGCATCCTCTTCAGGGAGGACTCCATCCCGGAGGTACTCCTTGATCTTGTCGATCCAGCCCGTCTCTTGATGTGTCATGGCTAACAACAGGTGATCTCCTGAGGGCGGACCACAGTTCGGTGCTCCAGATGTTGGTGCCAATGGGAGCTCTTCGTCGATGTCCATGTCAGCTGCTTCTTTTGGCTGTCTCACCGACGCCCTGGTAAGCCTTTCCTCAAACACGCCTGCCTGCTGGGCCTCTCTTCGTGACGCTCACCTGGTGATGTCATCTGCCTCCTGGTTCTCCTTTCGCGGGATGTGCCTGAGCTCCATCCCCTTGAAGTGCTTCTCGAGCTTGCGAACCTCCTCGAGGTAAGCGGTCATATGACCGTCCTTAGGCGTGTAGCTCTTGTTGGAGAAGTTGACGAGGAGCTGGGAATCGCCCTTGATGAGCAATTGCTTGATGCCGAGGGCGATTGCGGCTCTGAGCCCGGCGAGGAGGCCTTCATACTCGGCGATGTTGTTGGAGACCTTGTCAGTCGTGAAGCACAGCTGGACGGCGTAGAAGAGCTTGCCGCCTTTTGGTGACGTTAGGACGACACCAGCCCCTGCGCTCTGGCATGCGAATGCTCCGTCGAAGTGCATGGTCCAGTGATTTGGCACTGTTTCTCCATACGGCGTGGTCTCTGCCTCTCGAGGCTCTTCCTGCTGCGTGTCCGTCCATTCGGCGACGAAGTCTGCCAACGCCCTTCCTTTGATGACTCTGGTAATGTCGAAACGTAGGATAAAGGGTTGCAGCTCGATGTTCCACCCTGCGACGCGATCAGTGGCGTTTGGGTTGCGCAGGATTTGCTCCAGGGGGAATGATGTGACCACCGTGATGGGGTGGCCCTGGGAGTAGTGGCGCAGCTTCCTGGAAGCGATGAGGAGCGCGAGGAGGAGCTTCTGCTGCATGCTGTATCGCTCGCGAGCATCCCGCGGCACCGTGCTAACGAAGTAGACGGGATGCTCGACAAGCGTTGTCGATGGTGGTGCAGCGCTGGGCTCTTCGCGGGGCTCTTCAGGGGCCTTGTCGAGGTTTTCTTGTGGCGGGCCCTCAGTGAGGGTGTTTCCTGGTTGCGCGGGCTCTACTTGAGGCTTAGGGCTTGAAGAGGGTGCTTCCTTGTCGGGAGGCTCTGGGCTTGGCGTGGCAGTGTCCTTCTTGGCGAGGACTGGCTCTTCCCTTTCCACCACCAGGACCGCGCTTGCTGTTTGTGGAGTGGCTGCTAAGTACAGCTTCAGATGCTCGCCGGGCCTTGGGGCGACCATGACAGGTGGACTGGCCAAGTACTTCTTCAGGTCCTCAAATGCCTTGTCCGCCTCCGGTGTCCAATTGAACGTGCCAGACCTCTTCATGATCTTGAAAAATGGCAGCGCCCTCTCGTCGAACTTGGAGATGAAGCGGCCTAGGCTGGCCATGCATCCCGCCAGGCGTTGCATGTCGTTGAGGCGACGAGGTGGCTGCATTTCTTCTATGGCCTTGATCTTCTCTGGATTTGCTTCCATGCCGCGGTGGGACACCAGGAACCCGAGGAGTTTACCTAATGGTACCCCGAAGACGCACTTGGCGGGCTTCAGCTTGATGTTTACCTTGCGCAGGTTGGCAAAGGTCTCCTCGAGGTCCTTCATGAGGGTGTGCTCTTCGCGAGTCTTGACCACGATGTCGTCGACGTAGGCTTCTGCGTTTCTCCCCATCTGAGCCCCCAAGGCCGTCCTCATGAGCTTCTGGAAGGTGGCACCGGTGTTCTTCAGGCGAAGGGCATGCAGATGTAGCAATACACACCACAAAGGGTGAGAAATGTTGTCTTCTCCTCATCCTCCTTCGCCATCTTGATCTGGTGGTAGCCTGAGAAGGCATCTAGAAAACAGAGTAGATCGCAGCCGGCGGTGAAGTCCATGATTTGGTCTATTCTGGGCAGCGGGTACGGGTCCTTGGGACAGGCCTTGTTGATGTCGGTGTAGTCGATGCAGAGCCTGCCGCCCCCGGTGTGCTTGGGGATGACCACCGTGTTGGAGAGCCATGTGGGGTGCGCAACTTCTCGAATTATGCGTGCTTCTTTTAACTTCTCTACTTCCTTGATGATGAACTCTTGCTTCTCTATCGCCTGGCACCGTGCTTTCTGCTTCACTGGGCGTGCGTTTGGACACACGGCTAAGTGGTACTCGATCACCTCCCTCGGTACTCCGGACATCTCTGACGGTGTCCATGCGAACATGTCAGAGTTTGCCCTGAGGAAGGCGACGAGCGCGCTTTCCTATTTGGGAGGCAAGCCAGCGCCTACGGTGACGCTAGCCCCCGAGCCGCTGGCGTCCAGCGACACCTTCTTCGTAGCCGCATGTTCCTGTGAAAACAGCTGCTTCTTCTTCGCTGGCCTCTCGAGGGGCTCCATGCCCTCGTCGGCAGGGAATGCCACTGCAGCGGCCTTGTAGGCGGTCTCGACAGAGCGCATTGCGTCCTGGACTTGACCGTGGATGGAGATAGTGCCACTGCTGTCTGGAATCTTGACGATGTTGTACGCGTGGTGAGTGACAGCCATGAACTTCGCGAGGGCGGGGTAGCCGAGGATGGCGTTGTAAGGCAGGCCGATTGTGGCGCCCCGACCGCAGAACTATACAGTAATGATGTGTGTCACCGGTTAAGCGATACAAACGGAGGTTACAGGTTTACCAATCCCCGGCCAAAACCTTTGGCAGGCGTTGCTCGGAATGGATCATCGGCAACGCAACACCCCGATTGATGCCTTAACGCAGGCACAACTATCAATGCATAATAGAGAGATCAAGACTTGTGGAACAACTGGCACATTACAGACTCTACGACTCAAAGCATTATAGTTTAACTCTTATAATAGAGAAAGATAGCAAATATTACAACCAGAGGTCACAGACCCAACAGTACATCATGCGGAAGCGAAATAAGTTGTTCTAAACAACAAGATCCAAATTATGGCCTAAGAGGCCTACAGATAAACATCCCCAGCACCAGCTGTCCCGGAGATGTCCCAAGCTGCCACCTGGGAACCCCAGACTACTCGTCGACTTCCATGAAGAACCCACCTTCAAGGTCGATGAAGTCCTCCTCTGAAAGAATCAACAAAGCAACGTTGAGTTCGACGAACTCTGCAAGATTATTAGAGCTACTAGCTCGATGATTGGCTTACAAAGGTTGTATGGCTGTTTTGCATAAAACTAGTTTTCTTTATTAAAGACATAACTCCATGGCATCGACTAATCAGAATATTTTCAAAGGGGTAAGAAATAAACTCTTTTCTTCTAATCATCTTCAACAACAACCACCATCAACCACTGTATCTGTCTACAAAGGCACCTCCCCGAATCACCCTCGAGGAAGTCAACCTTGCATTCGTGGTAGTACCTTTAGTACTCAGGTTTTAATCATTTAGTTCAAGTTATTCTATGGTCTCTGAATCCGGCACCAAGTCGTCCTTAACCGTGGACACGGCTTTTCGAAAAGATTTACCCTGCAGGGGTGTACAAAGGGAAAGTCGCCGGAGTCCCGAAGGGGCTCTAGCTTCTTATCCACGCGTACCGTCCGGCTCATTGCCCGTACATGCCTGTACATTTGCTCTCTTCCAGGGAGAGCCGGCTGAGTGGGCGCGGCTACAACCTTTACCTCGCTTAAGACTAACCCAGGATCATCAGTGGCGGTAGGACAAGAGGTGCCTCCAACACCCTGTCCCGCGGCCACTTATTTTCCTGACACCACCATCCTCATCTCAGTCTTGGCCACCATCTTCAACGCACGCGCAAATGGAAAGCCAAACTAGAGGACCCTCGGCTAGTCCGCCACAAGTTAGTCAGTCGACGAGGGCTCCATATACCCCACACATGGTTGCACGCTCGGTCTTGGCTTCGAAGGGGAGAACTCGCAATTAGGCGACGAGAACGAGACAACCCACCACAGCCATGTGGCCTCTCATCCCCACCTTTAAGCATGTTTATTATCAGTACCCACATTTCTCCACCATCATCCGGACATTCCGTCAACAATTTCAACAACGAAATATCCACCGGACAACTAAGCATTTAACTAATCATGGCTAAGCATATACAGTACATAGTTAATTAACTCAGGCCAACAAAGCAATCCTATGGATATTAGGAGGGAACAGGTAATGGCATCAGAAACATAATGCAACTATAGGATACTCTAATACAACCAAATTGACATTTGGAACCGCATGCAATAATATAGTGGAGAAAATATTTATGGAAAACATAGGAGGAGACATGCTCAGAGGGGGGATTACGCTTGCCTTGTTCAGCAGGCTGGTAATACGGGTCGTCAGGGTATTGTGGAGAAACCCCGACTCCTTGATCTATCGATGTATAAGAACACCGGAAAGCACAATCAAATACCACACCATATAAAACAAGTGCAATGCACAAGCACATGATGATATGACACTTTAAATGCACCATAGAAGTATTAAACATGACCAACAAGTTAAATGGGGTCACAAATATATTTATTGCATTATTTGGATTAATCCCCATATTTAAACTTAATAGAATTAGCCAATTTCGAAAATATGCAGTACTGAAATATTGCTCAACTATGCATGGGAATGATGCTAAAGTACAAACATTTTTATTCTGAGCATTTTGATATAAAGAACACATTTTTCTGATTAACCAATAAAAAGTTATTGCATTTTCAATATTTGATTTAGTGCTGCCATTTTGGTAATTCATTTTAAACAACACTAAAACTATTTAACCATGCTTGAAAATGAAGTGGAACTTGAAGTACTTTTGTTGCTGAACATTTTGGTATATCACACTTACTTTTTGGATCAATTTTTATAAAGTTATGAATTTTATAACACCATTTTCATTTCTGCCATTTTACAAAAAGGCAAGAAACAATTATTTCCAGTAATCATTTCAACTTGCAATTGACATGAAAAATGTAAAGTTTCTTCCCCTGGTCATTTAGAGACCAAGTTTTTATTTTTCTGATCTATAAATAAAAAGATATGGATTTTCCAAGATTTGTTTCTTTTCTGCCCTTTTCTTCAATTTAATAAAGCTGCAACTAAATGAATTTAGTGGGATGTGTGAGTTATACCAATAGACTCCATTTATTTTTTGAACATTTTGATATCTTGTTTTCACTTTTTGGACAAGTATTTCAAAAGTTATTGAATTTACAAATCTAATTTGTTTTCTGTCTTTTATTTTCTTTTCCCAGGAAATCTGACGAACTTTCTGCACCGTGTGGCTAGCTAGCCACAGCCACTGACGGCTGGGCCCCAAGCCACACTGGTGTCCACGTGGGCAAGCATAGACCCACGGCCAGTTTGACTGGAGCACGGCGACGTCGCGCGGGCTGCGGTGATCACTGAGCGGCGGCGAGCACGGATCCGGCGGAGGAACGAGCGCGGGGACGGACTAATCGGCGCATCTGAAGCTCACGGGTACGGCGCATTTGCTGGCGCAGTTCCAAGCCAAATGGTTGCCGGAGACGACGACGACGACAAGCTACGGCGGCGGCAAGCTACGGCCTAACACGGCTACGACGATCTACGAAGAACGGGGATGAATGGAGATGTCCAGAAGATTTCTCTGCTCACCCTAGAAGCGTGGGAACCACCGGCGTGGACGGAGGAGGTCGAGGTTGGCGGCAATGGCGCGGCGGAGCTTCGGTCGGTGACGGTGAAGAAGAGCTCGATTCGCCCGGTACACGGTTTCCCAGCAAGCGTGCGTCGACGAGGAAGTAGAGGGGGAAGAGGCGTAGCTCGGGGGCCTGTTCGATCTGCTCTGCGTGCTCTCAATCGCCGGCGGCGAGCACGGCCGCCATGGCTAGGGTTCGGCTTCGGCGAGAACAGAGAGAGAGAGGGAGGGAGCGAGAAAAATATCGGGGAGAGAGAGAGGGCAACGCCTCGGTGGTGGTCTTATCCTCCTCGCGAGGAACAGCGGCGAGCAGGGGAGGCACGGCGGCGAGCTGGCGCGGCTCGAGCAGCTCGGCGCGCGTCACTACATAAGAAGATGACGATTTTGCAAAAAAACCCTCGCGGTTCTCTGTTTCTCCCTTTTTCTGTTTCTTTTAGAAATCCAGTAGCATTTCATGAATTTTATTGAGGCACTTACACAATTTATAAAAATTTGAGAAAAATCAGGTAGCCTCCCAATATCATGTGGAAGCACCACAAAAATTGGTGTTGCAGAATAAAAAGTTTTGAGCAACATTTGTTCATAAGGTTTGGGTATGGCATTTTGGTCAAAACCAAAATGAATTTACTTTAGAATTTTTAAAGCAAGTGAAAACTAGTTATATTGAACTCTTGGAACTTCCTTGACAAATATGGAAGTTTAGTTGAATTGTTTTTGTCAAAACAACTCATTTGAATTTAGATTATTTAGAAACAATGGTTGCTTTTGTTTCCATTTGTTTTTAATTTGTTTTCCAAATCTTTGTTTCAACTTGAGCACTTAAGCAAATAA